>JAYESA010000013.1:116823761-117256261 GCA_036927795.1 Iris macrosiphon
ATGAGCAAGTCTAAAATAGTATTTATGAATAATATGAAGAGTAAAATATACATCTACATGTCCGTGTCAAAATATAACATGCACAAAGTTTTGTGTCGGAGAAAAACCCCCAAATCAACACGTATCATCAAATTGTTGGGATACGGCCTACACGTATCCAATTGTGGACACGACATTATCCCCACATAGTCAAACATATATCAATTTTGGTCTAATTTTCTAATTGACAAACACAACATGTGTCAATCTCGAAATTTTTTCAAAATTGACCCAAAATATACCATAACTTTCTCTCTAGGCCTCCTTTGAACCTAATTCCAATTCCTATGTGTAGCCTATACATATGGAGTAGTTTCTTATGGTTAATTCACAGATTTAGAACCTAATATAAGAGAAAAAATTGAATTGTACCTATTGGAAGATAGATTTCCAATACAACCTTCAAAATTGGTAAAAATGGCCTTCAACTTGTAAATCCTTACTTTTTTTATAGATCCTTGCTTTCTCCTTCTAGATCCTTGCTCTACTAGCCTCCAATGGTAATTTGAAAAAGAATTGGAAAGAAATTTAATAGGGGTTTGATGGAATTTAGTTGAGAAAAATTCTAGATCTAGATTTGGAATGAAAAATGAAGAGAGAGAAAGTTTTCATCCCCTTTATATAGGCCTCTCTTGTCCCCTCCCTCAAGCTACTATATAAAGTCTAAAATACCCTTTGGGGCATCTCGTGAAGAAATTAATTAAGGAAAGAAGGTTCTAGTCTAATGGTTTAACATAATTAATCATCCTCTTAAGGAATGGGCTTATTATTGGGCTCAATTCTAATTAGAATTAAATGTTGGTCCATGGTTCAAATCTAAAATAGTTAGGTCTACTAACACAAGTCCAAAAATGAATCTAACATGCTAAAAATAAATAATTAGTACAATAAATAAATATTCAACATGCACCATATTTAATTAATTTCCAAATGACTAAAATACTCTTTCCTAGAAAATATGGTAATGACAAACCAAACTTTTTATTCTTTCTTGTAATTGCAGTTGCATATAGACAGAACAGAGTTATAGTAAAATAAAAACTAACTTTATTTTTTCTTACAACACGCAGTTGCAATCGGACAGAACGAATCAAGAAAAAAAAAGAAGAAAATAGAATAATAATTTATTCTTGCTGGGGCGGTGAAAACCACCATTGCTTAAAGCAAGATTCGTCCTGAATCGACGATCTGCTCCCAGGAGACAACAAGTTCATAGGAGAACTTATGGAACGCTCATCGTCACCACTTTGTGTGACTCGAACGGACTCCTTTGGACTCCTCTTTCTTTACATTTGGTGTGTCTCAAAAGGAGGCTAGAGGGCTCTTTATATAGGGAATGATGGAAGCCCATCCTCTATTTTTCGATATGGAACTTTTGGAATGCTCGTAGTCAATATACAAAATTGATATCCCCAGTCTGAGTCACTAAGCCCCAAAGGGGCTTAGCTCCTACGGAAATAATTCCAAGAACATGACAAAAGTATAAATACTTTCATGTGGAGTTAATCCTTTTGCCTCCTAGAAAAATATCCCCAGATAGCACATATGTGCCCCACCATACCCCATGTGCACACCTCAACTCATACAAAGTATTATATTGAGATACCCACTTTGTGGTGTAACCAATATGGGACTATCTTTACTAGTCCAAAGGCAAAACTACCAACATAAATTTTGTCTAATTTGATGCCAGTTGGGTAGATTACTTGTCAATGATTTGATTATCAATTAGTTTTTTTCCATTCTTCATAAAAGATGAAATTTATTAGTACTTGCTTAATACTTGATACAATGCTTATATAGTACTTTTATCACCTTTTCTTGTTCACAGAGACGTCAAAATTATGAAGGAATGAACCAAAAGATTTTCTAGTTCTAGATAATGTACTTGATAATGTCTCTTCATCTCTATGTCATCAATTATGAATAAAAAATATTTACAAAAAAGAATAAGGGGAGATGTTATTTTGGAAGTTGGAAAAATGTAAGCATCTCAATACTTTTGCATTGGAGAAGGCTTTTATACTTTATTGTTTTTTGTGATTGTAGTCTTGCCTCCTAGGCAATACATTATCTTGTGCCTCATGCCACATAGAAATCACAACACATTAAAAGACAATAGGGTTGGAGATGCTCTTAATATCAACATTGCTTTTTGTAGACCACTCCACTCTTAGCATGGTATTCTAATCATATATGTCTCATACTAGGATTTAACATAGTTCAGGTGTGTTGTAGGTAGCCTAAGAACTTTCTTAACTTGTTCTTTACACTACTATACTTGGTAATCATAACGAAACAAATTCTTTGTAGAGAAAGGGATAAAGAACAAAGTTTGTATTTCTCCCCTTTAATTATATTGTAGGTGAAAAGTAGGGCCATGGGTATTACTAGTAAGATAGTATAATTTCTTTACTAAACGTAAATATTGCAATAGCAAAGTTAAAAGTCCTTCACTATATTACGTTTGAGGAGACATTTTCTTTCTTTCTTTTCTCTCTTTTTAAAACCCCTGAATCTTGACATCAATAAATGTAAAATTTTATGTTTTTTACGTGCAAATCATGACCGCATTCTATTTAGGAGACTAATTTTGTAAGTTACAGACTCCGGATCCAAAGGCCGACAAACTCTACCCGAAGGCCACCCAGACTGATGGCCTACACATGTATCACATCGCATCTACGCTCGCACTCGCCTTTACTGCACTTGCATCACATCGCACTTGCACTCGCACTGCATCGCACTCAGCTTGCATTCTGGCTGCCCTCAAATTAATTCCCCTATAGAAAATTAAGTATGCTTCCTCTGTTGCTCGAACCTGCAACCTATAGGGGGATATGCCTTACTTTAACTACTTAAGCTTGAGGCCCTTGGCTATACACACACACACACACACACACACACCCCCACACACACACACACAATAGTACATTAGTATATATATATTTACAAAAAAATCTATAATAATAATAGGATGATAAATACTATGTATATAAATAGTATAATATGTCCAAAATGGAGGTTTGGTCTGACCTAATAGTATGATATGTCCAAAATAATCAGCCAATAAATTAATTTTTTGTATAATAACCTGTCCAATATTACGATATTTATATTTTTGATAAGAATTCGGTCCAAAATATTCTAACCCAATACCCAAACCCTAACCCTAACAATATATAATGAAATCACGAGGAGAGAGAAACACAACCTCCTTTTTTCTTCTTCTCCCACTCTTCTCTGGATTCGGAACATGCAACCTTATATTCTTTCACCTTCCCATATCCTCATCTCCCTGTCTCCACTTCTTTTCCTCCCTCAACGTGCAGTGACAGTGGCAAAGAAGGGACACGGCGGAGAAAGGAGTCACAACAAGGGAGAAAGGAGCTACATCGACGGAGAAATGGGTTGCGTCATCTCAAATTTTTTTTATATAGAAAGATCTAGTTTATAGAATCGTCGGAGAAAGGAGCAACATCGATGGAGAAATGGGTCCCCATCTCTACTCCTGGTTTAGGTAATTTTTCTCTATAATTTTTCTTCCTATTTATAAAAATTTGAGCAAATTTCAATTATTGATTTTACTTTTTCTTGATTCAATGCTGGATTTAACAGTGATTTATAGTTTTGCTTTGTTTTGACTCTGGATTTAATTTTTCATAATTTTGGAATCATCACATATCAGTTTTATTGGTCGGTATCGATCTCTATCGGTTACTTATCGATCGATACAGATCGATACAATAAATTATGATTGTGTCACGGATGATACCAATATTTTTTTCCAAATTAGATCTGATCTGGCAATACCGATACGTATCAGCTGATACTTCAAACCTTGTGTTTAGTTATGGGGGACTTATTTAGTCCCACATCAGATAGAAAATAAGAAGGAGGCTAGCCTCTAGCTTGAAATATGCGGGAGAACGTCTGTGAAGCCCAGGGAAAAATTTGAGGACTAAACATACTTGAACTACTGAAAACACCACGATAAATATAGTGGGATTGAGGATTTGTTGGTGATATTATATATCTGATTGATAGTAACAGGTATAATGTACCTTTAGTCAACCGTGGTCAACCCTCTAGCTTAGTATCTTGTGACTGGTAACTAAGATTGAAGCCTATGCTAGACGTATGTCACTTCTTATTTTAGCCGCGTGATAGTCTATTGATTGAGCTTATATCTCGTCTCTAGGAACTACGAGACCTGCGGACTTGGACGTTGTACCAGAGCCCCATCTTCAGCAGCTGGATCCAGGCAAGTGTACCTTGCCACCCTGTATTTCAGTTACCAGATAATTATTGATTTATTATATGCATTGTGCGTATTTTGATTAGAATCGTTACTCCAAGTCTGGGTTATAACCGGGTACAGACGTTCGTAGGTAACGTCTGGTAATGAGTGATATATGTTCGTAACACTTTGATGTACGTACAGGTGTATATTATAACCCTAGGATACATTTATACTCTATTATCGTGCCAGATATCATGTATCCTGATACTGATATCATGACCGGAGACTGGGACGACCTTAGGGTCGCATTTTTGATAGTTACTTTTGTATGACGAGACTGCTAAATAGAGGTTCAGGTTCAGCGTACACTCATTGACCGTTTGGGAAGGGAAAAACAGTTACTAGACATTTTGGGTCCTCTGTACGTGCTTTATATATGTATATGTCCTGTTGAAGTAGTGTTCCTGTATCCAGAGTAGTAGTATCATCCGTGTGACTCTGTGTTCGGAGCTACGGTATGCCCCGTGTGTCTCTGTGTTTGGAGCTACGATTTTATTTTGGACAGCCCACGCGTCGAACATTATCTTCAAAACTGTGTCTCACTTAGCTGGTTATGCTAGATTACACCGTCGTTGCACTTGTACTTTCTGTTGTACTTTGGCATGCTATATTTTTGTACCTTGTTTCGTCACTCAGAGGACCTGGTCCCCTGCCAGTTTTGCAGCATAGACGATTATGGAGCATTTGGAGTTGCTGATGGAGTTATTTATCTTGCAGGTATTGGTACCAGGTACTCATATTATTTCTACCGGCATTATGGTTACTTTATTCATATTGATTATTCATCTGCTGTTGTATCCAAGTTTTTACAGACTCATCTCTTCTCGAGTCTATTCGAGTTTGTGTATTTATTGGAAGGCCAACTGTAGCACATGTGGCTCATTCTTGTGTATTTTTGTTCATTGTGGATTGAGACATAGATGTTTATATTTACTAGATTATTTAGATAGTTGCCAGTAGTTTACATCTTATACGTATTCGAGTCGGACAGAGTCTGGTCGAATGCGTAGTTGGCGTATTGCATATTCCTGGTCCTACGTATTTTGGGACTGGTGCGTGACATATTTTTGTGGTAGCCCATACAGGTCCAATTTAAATCGTCTTGGTCACTTGACTGTGCCAAGCGAGCCTATAAATTAGGAATAAATATTATGATTTATTATTGAATAGGCTCAATCCATAATCGATTTTAAAAACTCACTTTGTATATGATTATCGCCCTTGGACTTCCAATTTGTATTCGTTCAATTTTTGTTAATATCGTTATTATTATTTCGCATCTCCTATTATTTTGGAAAGACGAATGCTTGTGCCTGATGGTTCCCTCCAGAAGAAGATCGTAGTTCAGACGGCAGAAGATATGATTTATGCAAAAATATCTTAGAAGATTGTTACCCTCAGTAGGGTGGGCTGATAGGATCTTTTTGGATGCTAGAACTAGTGGAGAATGTTAGTAAAAGAATTAGACCCAGTAGTATGTCCTTAAAACTGGTAAAATCCTAATTGAGATAACGGTGATTTGGGAAGTACTGGAAGCTAGAAAGATTGTTGATCATAACCCTCTAGAATAATTTATGGAAATGCATAGCCCGATGCTAGAACTTAGTTGTTGTATATGATAGCGATACCAGGAACGATATTTGTCACGACCCGCACCCGGTTTAGGGGCACGAGTGCGTGGGTACGTCCAGCCTACGCCGCAGCATCGGCGGTAGAACGCTGTCTAGGTATTGATACTATCTAACTAATGTCACGCAGATATCCAATCTCCATTAGGAGGCACGGATGACACAAATAGATGAACATATACTCAATCACAGGATTACAGCACGATAAGATTTCGAAACAGAAATTAAAATCAACCACAACACAAGTCCACAAGAAATAACTTAACAATATCCAAGAAATCATCAAATTTGCCGGAGACAAATCCGGTACCAAAAATCTACTAAAAGAACTAACAAGAAATAATAATTTCCAGCTAGACCTCCTGGAATCACAACTACTACCAAGTCTGCAGCTACTCACCATAAGGTCCATAAAGTGTCGGACAGCGGTCCTCTAAGGCATAGTCTGGAAAAATATTTCCAGTCAGGAAGGAGCAAAGCACAATCTCAAATAACAGTTCCATTAATTGATAATGTCTATAATACAATAAAACATGTCATGCTAGCTACTGAGAAGAAAATGAAATGACAGTTTATGAGAGACAGGCAATATAATATAGTCAGTGCATGTATGGAAATAAAGGACGAGGAACAGTATCATATACGGGTGATGTAGTATATGATTTAAAATAGGGAAACTGTAATCTATTCTAAGTGTTTGAAATAGTAGTTTCAAAATGTGATCGGCTTGGGAACATGTACAGTAGCTACAGGGCCTGGCTAATCATGGGTGAAGAGCATGATTAACACTTACAATTTTATATACTACAATAAGAGGTTATGATCACATTTCTTACTAACTACTTCCCCGCCCCCAACTAGTACTGTGGATCCAACCATGACACGTCACGATACACGAGCAAGTCAAGTCTATCATGTACAATGTCTAAATATACATGTCGTGTACAATGTCAATACGATAATCAAGGTAACATCTCATGACTGCAGATCCAAGCTATACTAGTCCGTGTAACACAGTGTCAAAGATTCAGTTGTAACATTTCAAGATCATTGAACTTATAGCAATTATCAAGAATTGGAAATTATCAGAGAATGTACTTGCCTCGGGTCCTTAGCTGGTATTTATGGATGTCCTGTTCCAGAGTATCCCCTGGGTAAAACCAACAGTCCTATAAACACATCACAATATGACATTTGTATCAGAAGCTGTCCTAACACACAATAGAAATACACTGGCCTTAGGGCTACGCTAGGTACGGTAGGGGTCATCTACTAGATAGGCCAACTATATCTATATCCCTTAATTACAATAATAGATGTAAGTAAAATATATACACTTTAAACAAAACTAATACCTGTATGTATATACAATATCTCAAATTAAATACAATTATATATATGTATATATATTAAAATATGCTAAGGTTTTATGCAAAATGTATACCAATATGAAAATATAACTCTACATATATACATTGATACCAAAATACGGTTATTTACATATTTGTTCATTTATCCCAAATTACGTTTTTATTAAATACTAATACCAAAATACGTTTTAATAAGTATACCCATACAAATATATATACACATATGTATTTGTATACCAAAATAATAATTATACTGTATACATACTTGCACCAAAATCCCCACATATACAAAATATATATATACCATGATAGTACATGTATTTAAACATTTTATTCATAAATAACAATACATGTACAAATATATATATATGAAATTATATCAAGTATATATATATATATACAAAATATATATATATATATGCCAAACTTAATTATAGAATTTATACTATACTCATACAATTTATTACTAATAAATAAATAACATACATTTACATATTTATACATTTTACCAAAAATAATACATATACCAAAATATTATTTAATATGTATACGTTAAATACCTACACATTAAATAATATATACTAATACATATACTACTAACATTAAATTAAATACGTATTTATACCATTCATTTAAATACATAAAATACCTTACATTTATTATATATATATTTACAAATTAATTACACTAATTATACATATGCTAATTTCACATTAACTAGATATATAAATACTTTACAATATATATACAAATTAAATTAATTACATATACTAATTACCACATTAATTTAAATATATAAACAAAACATTTATATATATATACATTAGATATATATATATATATATACATTTGTCAATATATACACAAATACCTATACATAGTTATATATATACACTAATATATATTACAAGTTATTTACATGCAATTAATTAAAAATAATTACTATACATATTTATTTTAAATACGTACATTTACAAATATACATTTATTCATGTATTTCCATTTTCTATTTAAAAATATATATATAGCATATACAAAATATATTTTTATACATATCCAATATTATATATACTAATTAAACAATTAATAAAATAATACTATATACACATTAATATACATATTAATTAGATATATACATACATGTATATTTATATACATTAATTATATATGTAACCATGTATATACATATGTATATACATATATATATATATATATATATATATATATATATATATATATATATATATATATATATATATATATATATATATATATAAAGAGAAAGAAGGGGAGAAGAAGAAGGGCTCACTGTGTTGCCGGCCGGAGCACTGGCCGCCGGAGGGAATGGTGTCGATGGTGGAGGTGGAGCAGCAGCAGAGGGGGAGCAGGGGACGCCGGCGCCGGACTGAGGGGGGTCGGCCAGGGGAGGAGATGGGAGGACAGGAGCGGAGGAAAGGGAGGAGACAGCAGCCGCCGGACCGGAGCTCACTGCGGGTCGCCGGGGAGCCGCCGGGCTGGATGCACGTGAGGGGGAGTAGCAGTGGAAGGGGAGCAGTGGACGCCAGAACAGGGACTCGGCGCCGGACCGAGCAGGGGGTAGCCGCCGCGGGTGCAGCGGGCTTCGGCGGTAGCAGCGGACGCCGGCCAGAGGAGTTGGCCGCCGGGGTTCCGCGGGTGTCGGCTGAACAGGCCGGAGTATGGCCGGGTCGGGGTACAGTATATGGGGTTGAAGAGGGTGAGTTTCCCCCTCTTTCTGATTTTTTTGAATTTCAAAAAGTAATGGAGAAGGAAGAAGAAGAAAAGAAGGAGAAGAAGAGAAGAAAATAGAAGAAGAAAGGAAGAAGGAGAAGAGTAGGAAAATCCTACGTTGGGGAGAGGAGAGGAGGCTTGTGAGGGTGGTGGTTTCTAGGTTGCATAGGGATTAGGGTTTAGGATGTAGACATATCATTAAATAGGATGAGGGTTGATGAATCCAATGGTGAGGATGCACCCAATTAAATGGGTGGTCCAGATTTGTCAAGAGAAATAATTCATGGGGGATTTGAGGGTGAGAGTTAAATTAAAATATTGGATTCCCTCATTGATTAAAAATAATTAGGTGTTGGCACCTACAATTAAATAATTGCAACTTAGCCCCTTAAATTCGGGAAATTGCACAAACACATGAAATGACGAAAATTGGGCGGGCGATTCGGGGTCCGATGTTTTGTAGGGTCAGGGGGCACTGTAAGATGGGTATGGGCTGAATTTGCAGGGCACTGGAATTAATTTGGGATTTTAAAATCAGATAAAATGGTATCCTCAAATTAAATAGAAATAAATGCAAGTTGTGTTCAACAATTAATTAGGAGTACTTGGGGTCAAAATCAGATCAAGTCATCAATACCAATATTGAAGAAGACTCAGAACAGAATATTACCCTAATTTGGGCCGCACGAAAAATAGGTCAAGATGGCCTCCAATTTTCGATTGGAACGTACAACGATACAGAAATAGGAATTTATAAATAACGTCCGCGACGATTTTTGTGCGGCCAGAAACAATGTACAGGGAGCAAAATTATGAGTTGTAAAAATAGCAGAATGGAAGACGGGCATGTCTAGGACAAGATTGTGAATTTTGTTGGAAGACAAAAGTCTGGATAGTGCTCCAAATATCGAAGCAAAGGCAAAGCGCAAAATATTAAATAAAATACAGTAATTAATTACACCTCCAATAAATTAATTCTAAAATAAAACAATTAACCTCAAAATTCCATAAATTCTGACAGGTGCTCATCTACTGGCTACTAGGTCTAGTCTGCTATCACAAACACAATGAACACTGTCTATAATATAATATATTAAAGTACACATCACACAGTTATTTAATTTAAATATATATTATTCATGCAATTAATTAATCATAACTACAATAATATTAAATATTGTAAAAATTCGAAAATACCCCTGTTTTCAGAATGTGGTAGTGACAATATTATGGACTAGAGGAGATAAAATTTTAGGCTCTCACCTGGAAGATGAAGATCTGATACCAGAAATTCTAGCATATACTTGGGTGATACCATTATTGCACTATGTGACTTGGAGAGATAAATAACGGAAAGAAGAAATTTGAGGAATACAATTGTAGGAAGAATTTGAGGAGAAGAGTAATTATACATTAGGGAAGAAAATTTATTTTTTGGAGGATTAGTGTTGTAAATAGAATAGAAGAATTTATTATGACGATAAGTTTAGACTATGACATCATCCTAGCATGAGTTGGTTGAGACAATACTACGCGACGCTTGATTTTCGACGTGGTTGTAATATATTTAGACCACCAGATTACCCTGAGTTTAAGTTTCTTCGGGGAGCCCAGGAGCATGGGGCCCATCTACCTTAGGGGCACACATTGCAAAAGGTGAACCAGTGTACCCCCGCATTATATCAGAGTTTGAGGATGTGTTTCTAGAGAATCTTCCAGGCCTGTCACTTGACCGAGAGATAGAGTTTGCTGTAGAGTTGACTCCCAGAGCCGAGCCAGTAATTTCCTCCGTCTACAGACTAGCACCGATAGAGTTGGTTGAGTTGAAGGTCCATAGTAGAGGATCTCTTAGACAAGGGTTTCAGTCGGGCTAGTATTTCTTCATGGGGAGTATCCATCTTATTTGTGCCGAGGAAGGACGGGACAATACGTTGTGTGTCAATTACAGGGCGTTAAATACTGTAACAACAAGGAACAAGTACCCTTGCCACGCATTGGTGATCCATTTGACTAGCTTAATGGTGCAAGTATATTCTCGAAGATCGATCTCAGATTCGATTATCATCAGATCAAGGTACGAAGATAGGACATTCCGAAGATGGCTTTTTAGACAAAGTATGGGCACTATGAGTTTCTAGTCATGCCATTTTGTTTAACCAACGCGCCAGCAGTATTTATGAGTCTGATAAACAATATTTTCCACCAGTACTTATAGATAAGTTCGTGGTGGTATTTATCGACGACATCTTAGTATATTCCAAGAGCCAGGAGGAGTACGAGAGACATCTCAGGATTGTGTTAGAGATACTGAGGCAGAAGAGGCTGTATGCCAAGCTCAGCAAATATGATTTCTGTTTGGATAGATTACCCTTCCTGGGACACATAATCACCAGAGTTGGACTATCAGTTGACCCAGAGAAGATAGCTGCAGTAAAGATGTGACCTACCCCTACATCAATTACAGAGGTTAGGAGTTTCCTCGGACTTGCCGGATATTATCTGAGGTTCGTAGAAAATTTCTCGAGGATCGCTGCGCCTATGAAGCGACTGACGTATAAAGGTGAGAAGTTTATCTGGACCGAAGAGTGTCAAACAATTTTTGATGAGCTGAAGAAGCGTTTGACGTCAGCACCGATTTTGACACTTTCTTCAAGATCGGGAGGATTTGTAGTGTACAGTGATGCATCTGGGAGCAAATTAGGATGTGTACTGATGTGACATGATAAAGTGATAGCCTACGCATTGAGACAGCTGAGAGTTCATGAGAAAAACTATCCAAGGCACGACCTAGAGCTAGTTGCAGTAGAAGTTACACTAAAGCTATAGCAATACTACCTTTATGGAGAGCGTGTTAAGATTTACACTGATCACAAAATTTTAAAGTATGTCTACACTCAGAAGGAGCTCAACATGAGACAGAGGCTCTGGCTAGAGTTGATGATAGATTATGATATCGAGTTGCAGTACCACCCTGGCAAGGCGAATATAGTAGCAGATGCCTTAACCAGGAAGCCAATGGCATACTTTTTAATGACTCAGCGATAATTGCTAAAGGATCTTCAGGAGCTTGGGATCGAGATTGTATTGCCAGACATGGATGGCTGATGGCCAGTCTCAAGTTTCAGTCTACATTGGCCGAGAGGATAAGGGCAGCCCTGCCTATAAATGCGAGATTTCGATGACTGTGAGAGAGGATAGAGGCCGGCATGCAGACGAGACTCAGGATTCATGAAGACAAAATATTGAGGTATAGAGATCGCCTATATATTTTGAGTGGTGAGCTACACCAGGAGTTGATGACCGAGGCTCATAGCTCTATTTATTCTATTCATCCCGGGGGTACAAAGATGTACCAAGATTTGAGATAACACTACTGGTGGCATGGGATAAAGAGAGAGATTATGAGATTCGTGGCGAGATATTTGGTCTGTCAGCAAATAAAGGCTGAATATCAGAGAACTGCAGGACTATTGCAGTCGCTTCCCATTCCCGAGTGGAAGTAGGAACACATTACCATGGCTTCATCACAGGATTCTGAGGAGCTCTAGCGGAAAGGATGATGTTTGGGTTGTTATGGACAGACTCACCAAGTCGGCATATTTCTTGCCCTTCAGAGTTGGGCAGTCCACAGAGATATTAGCTGACATATATATGAGATAGATAGTATGAATACATGGAGTGCCTGTCAGCATTGTATCAGATCGTGATTCCAGATTTATGTCATATTTTTGGCGGAGTACGCAGGAGAGTCTAGAAACTCGTTTCAAGTTCAGAACTGCATATCATCTACAGACTGATGGCCAGTCAGAGTGCACGATACAGATACTAGAGGATATTTTGAGAGCGTGCATGATCGACTTTGGAGGGTCTTGGAAGGAGCATCTACACTTGGCGAAATTCTCCTACAATAACAGCTATCTGGCCAGTATACAGATGGCACCTTATAAGGCACTGTACAGCAGAAAGTGTAGGTCACTGGTATATTAGAGTAATGTGGGAGAGTGTCAGATACTTGGTCCAGAGTTGGTGGCATAGACAGTGGAAAAGGTAAAGCAGATTCAGAGCCACCTGCATGCAGCATAGGACAGACAGAAGCATTGGACAGGTGCGCACCGCAGACCTTTGGAGTTCAAGAAATATGACCATGTATTTTTGAAGATATCGCCTACTCGTGGTACCATCAGATTCGAAGGCAGAGGCAAGCTGAGTTTGAGGTACATCAGACCTTTTGATATCTTTGAACGAGTTGGCAAAGTGGCTTATCATCTTGCATTGCCTCCATCATTAGAAGTAGTGCATGACGTATTTCACGTATCATAGTTGAGGAGATACGTGGCAGACCCTAGCCAAGTGCTTAATCATTCGGAGATTACAGTCGGGCCCAGTTTATCTTACGTGGAGCAGCCAGTAGAGATACTCGATCGCAGTGAGAAGACTTTGAGAGGTCAGACTATTCGACTGGTCAGAGTTGCATGGAAGCATCAATCACCAGGTGAGTCTACCTGGGAGCACGAGGATTCTATTTGACAGTATTTTCCGTATCTATTTGAGGACCAAGGTATAAATTTACGTACCGCAATTGATTACCTGTTTGCTTTTAAATTCTTGTAGCTATTATCATGCTTTACTTTTAATTTTGGGGATAAAATTTTTCTAAGTTGGGAAGGATGTAAACCCCCTCATTTATTTCTATAGATAGACTGGTTTTGGGTTAGATAATTTTGGTTTAGCATCAAGTATTTGAGGTTTAGAATTGAGGTTGCAGATGTCTGATTATTTTAATTAAACCCTTGGTGCACCCTACCGTTGTTGCAAAATTCAGAGCCCAACATTAGCCCATAATTTCCAACAAGTGTTGCATTCTAGCGCCAACTTAGGTGCTGGACTTTTTTGTCACTCAAAATCATAATCCCTTGTGCTATAATTAAATTGCACAACTTTCCATAACCGAAACCCATTATTTAATCATGTGTCGTGCACCTTTGTCGTTGCCATCAATTTTGAGACACCAACTCAACCCGTTGAGCCGGACCAAATAAAGGGTCCAAGACTGACACCAAGCCTACACCCTTCATAACCTTTGTGTCACTCCAAAACACACAACACCCCCTCATCCTACAAAACACCAAACACCAATTCCTCCAATAATTTTTTATTATTTTATGTCTATACAAATACCCAAATTTAAGGGACTTATTTACAAAAGTTGCACTAGGTGTCATTACCCCATTGGTTCAAACCAAATGGAGAAGCCCTCCACTCTTTGACTAGTCAACCTCACTCCTCTCTCACTCTCCTTTGTATGAATAATTCTTCATTATAGATCCTAGCCACCCAATGATTAAACCCTCATCCCCACTACACACTCCCGTCATACATTCCTATAAAACATCACCATCACTTCTCTCTTCCTCCAAGCCGGCCCTAATCCCCATACCTAGGAAAACTCCCCACTTTCTCTCTCCTTCCTCTTCCTTATAATCCAGCCGACCTCTCCTCCTTATTTCCCTTTCTCTTCTTCTTCTTCTTCTTCCTTCTTCTTCTTCAGCTCTTCTTCAATGTTATACCAGCCCGACCCCGGCCCTGATACTCCGGCCAGTCGACCACCGAGCCCATCGACTCTAGGAGCCGAGCACCATCCCGCTGCCATCACCCTCACCACCACGACCACCTTCACTACCATTGCCGTCTCCTCCGTAGACCATCCTCCGGACAGCCGAGCATCTCAACGACTGTACTCCACCACCGCCGCGGTCATCTCCAGCGATATCCTATACTGCCTCCACGCTCAACGTTGAAGCAACAACCACTACCACCACATCAACCTCGCTTGAGTCCTCTATCTCTAGTACCACCCTTGCTGTAAACCTTGACCTAGCTTCTCTGGCCTCCAGTCGATCGACCTCCACACCTTTCCTCCACCACTGTGTTAATACCTCCACCGTGGCTAAGCCATTCTTTGGCCACCCGCGGTCGAACACCATCTCCACTGCCACCACCTCGGTCGGCCTCCACCCTCCGGCCACCCTGCTTCTCCTTCTCATCTGCATCAACATCATCACCATCATCATCATCACCATTAACATCCACACCTCCACGACCTCCCCTTTCGGCGAGACTCACCTCCGATCACCACCACAGTCAGTTTCGACCAGCAACCACCCTTGTGCCTCTGTACGTCGTCGAGGTAGCCTCTTCCCCAGCTCCTCGTTTAAACCAATTATTGTATATTGCATGATTAGTCTATTATTGTGTTTTGTATGTTCTTATGTGTAACTTAGTTAGTTGGAGTTAGGGTTTAAGAAGTTTAAGTATGCATGGAGTTAGGGTATGATGTTATGTACTATATGCACTTGAAGGTTGTGAATGATAAATAATAAGTTTAGGAATATTATATTTTAATATATTCAAGTGGTGGTTAAATGCTAAGTTGATATTTAGGGTTTATGAATACTAGGTATGATAATTTAGAGTGCTGTCCATTTTAATAAATGCATATTGATTATTGTTGGTGAACAGATTTAAATTATCGAGAAATGATAATATGATATTAAACCATTGATGGACATTGAGGATCAGGTGATTGATTAGGAAATAGTATGTAATATCAAACCATTAGGTACTCATTGAGGATTGAGAAATAATGTTGAATTAAATTGAGGAGTAGTTTTTAATGTAAAGTTGTAATAATTGTATATAATTGAGGTTTAATAAATTATTAATAATTTTTTCAAGGATGATGTTTGAAATATTCGGGAGAACGTCTGTGAAGACTAGGGAAAAATCTGAGGACGAAACATACTTGAACTACTGAAAACACTACGATAAATATAGTAGGATTGAGGATTTGTTGATGATATTATATATGTGATTGATAGTAACAGATGTAACGTACCTTTAGTCAATCGTGGTCAACCCTCTAGCTTAGTGTCTTGTAACTGGTAACTAAGATTGAAGCCTTTACTAGACGTATGCCACTTCTTATTTTAGCCGTGTGATAGTCTATTGATTGAGCTTGTTTCTCGTCTCTAGATATTATGGCTCCTGCGGACTTGGATGTTGTACCAGAGCCCCATCTTCAGCAGCCAGATCTAGGCAAGTGTACCTTGCTATCCTGTATTTTAGTTACCAGGTAATTATTAATTTATTATATGCATTGTGTGCATTTTGATTAGAATTGTTACTCCGCGTCCGGGTCATAACCGGGTGCAGACGTTCGTCGGTAACATCTGGTAACGAGTGATAGATGTTCGCAATACCTTGATGTACGTACTGGTGTATATCATAACCCTATGATACATCCATACTATGTTATCGTGCTAGATTTCCTGTATCCTGATACTGATATCATGATCGGAGACTAGGATGACCTTAGGGTCACGTTTGTTGATAGTTACTTCGGTATGGCAAGACTGCTAGATAGAGGTTCAGGTTCAGCACATACTTATTGACCGCTTGGGAAGGGGAAGACAGTTACTAGACGTTTGGGCTCCTCTGCATGCGCTTTATATATGTATATATCATGTTGAAGTAGTGTTTCTGTATCCGGAGTAGTAGTATCACCCGTATGACTCTGTTCTTGGAGCTACGATATGTCCCATGTGTCTTTGTGTTCGGAGCTACGGTTTTATTTTGGACAGCCCACGCGTCGAACATTGTCTTCAAAACTGTGTCTCTCTTAGGTGGTTATGCTACATTACACCGTCGTTGCACTTATACTTTCTGTTGTACTTTGGCATGCTGTATTTTTGTACCTTGTTACGTTCCTCTGAGGACCTGGTCCCCTGCCAGTTTTGCAGCATAGACGATTACGGAGCATTTGGAGTTGTTGATGGAGTTGTTTGTCTTGCGGGCATTGGTACCAGGTACTCATATTATTTCTACCGGCATTATGGTTACTTTATTTATATTGATTATTCATCTGTTGTTGTAGTCTAGTTTTTATAGACTCATCCCTTCTCAAGTCTATTCGAGTTTGTGTGTTTACTGGGTGGCCGACTGTAGCACATGTAGCTCATTCTTGTATATTTCTATTCATTGTGGATTTAGACATAGATGTTTATATTTACTAGATTATTTAGATAGTTGCCAGTAGTTTATAGCTTATACGTATTCGAGCCGGACCAGAGTCTGGTCGAATGCATAGCTGGCATGTCGCGTATTCCTGGTCCAACGTATTTTGGGACTGGGGCGTGACACTAGATCTCAACATAATAACACAACTCACAAATAACCTATCAATGATCTCAACTCCATAAGGAGGACAATGAATATGCATATGATCATTAAACACAAGGTACTCAATCACAATAACTATAAGAAGGTAAATGGCATGATGAGATAAGGATATAACAAGTTCTAATATAAGTCTAGAATCATAACTCAAATAACAATAATAAGTCTAGAGTCTAACTGTCTCAACATAAATAAGTCTCAATATAAAACACCCAAGTCTCACAGTTATAATAATCCAAAACATAAATAAACTTGACTAAGTACAGTCTAAACAACTGTGGGTGGTGTCTCCTCTATGGAAAGTAGCTCCTTTGGAATCTCCGGGATGTAATCTCCATCCATTCCTGAACCATAGTAGGTAGGGCAGAAATCCTCGAGATCCTCTAAAAATATTATCCAGTCATGATTGGAGCGAAGCACAAACACTAACAGCAATTTCAATTATATTGACAAAAACTATAAAACAGTGCAAGAAAATACATGATGAAGAAATACTGGAAAAAATAAAGAATACTGGAGAGACATGTAATCAACATATAAAACTAACTAGCAATGAAAAGATATATGGGGATGCTAGAAATAAGTGTATTGAAATAAAAGAATAAAAATTCTAGCTAAGTGTTGTAAAATATCAGTTTGCTAGGTGATCGACTAGGCTCTAGGTCAGGCTTGTTATATATGGTTGGCTATGATATATGTGAGGTTAGGCTAACCATCTGGTTAGCTATGATGCGAGAAATAGTCAGGCTAATTATATATAACAAGCTATGAGGCATGTAAATGGTCAGGCTATACCCTACATGATATGTGGGGTGAGCTATGATGCATGTAAAATAGGGTATGATCACATACTTGCTAATATTTCCCCGTCTCCAGCTAGTAGTATAAATTCCAATCACGATTCCTCATGACAGGTATTTATGATACCAGCCCATGTATCTGCTGTGTCAGAATCAAGTATACACTACAACTAGAATCATAGTGATAATTAAAATAATAAAAACTGTCAGAGAATGTACTCGCTTGTGGTCCTGAGCAAGTAATGAGGATTGATGTCCAAGATGGAATCATAAAGACCTAAATATGGAATAATAATGTCAGTTAGTGATTTGGAATGGTAAACATGTGCAACTAGCTAAGTATGGTGTTTCTGGGCTATTTCTTAGTCCATACTAAGTTAGCTAAGGCATACTAGGTCAATCCAGTCAATATTAGTTCTATTCTAACTAATTTGATTATACTAAAGATACTTAGCTTATACTAGTTGATATCCTAACTAGTAACTTAATACTTATTTTACTTTACTTCTAATAACTTAGTATGCCAAGACCTTAGTGACTAGTTATCAATAATACTTTGTTAATGTTAGACACTACTCATGTAATACCCTAACTAGTAACTTGGTACTTAACATATATCTAGACCACACCATACCTTAACTCATGGCTCATAATGTATATAACTTACCTTAGCTACTTTACTCTCTAACTCAACCGATACCATAACTTATACCTTATCGACACCCTTAATGTGCAGTACTAGGATTCTAACTAATACCTTGCTGATATATAGGTATCAGTGTTCACTCATACGAATAAGCCTTTACACAAGTATCCTCATATCTGTATTCAGACCTTGCACAGAGACTCATCACCAAAACCTAAACTTTAGACTCCTCAACTAACATACCTTAAGCCAAGATCAGATGATGTATCAGCAATAGGGTGATACCCTACTTCAACTGTTGCTTTGAGCAGTTAACACCCAGTATAGTGCACTAGGTGCACTGTAACCAATTTTTTAGGTTTAACCCATTTCCAAACTTGTTGTTACCAACCTCTCTTACCTGATATACAAGGCTACCACCCTTGCCTCTAACGCCTGCGGTAGTACTTGCTTTCTGTAAGTCCATCCTGAAGCTCCTTCTTCTATTGTCAACTTAAGCACCTCCTTAGGGTATCAACTCCATCTTAGTATTGATACTGCTCGTGCACATATTCATGCTTACTGCACCAAAGTATTCCAAATCATGGTTACTTGACTGATATCAGTTATCAATCCCTATTAAATATAGGTAAACACACCTCCTAGGATACCAGTATATCATTAATGCATGCCCAAAACTTACCAATTTGATGTAAAAACACACAATGTCTGGACACAGATTAGGGTACCCCTTCTCTCCCAGGTTGCACAACAAGTGCCATATAGTAACAAGTGCCACCAATTTTCTCTTGCACACTGCACTAATGGTGCCTTCCCGCGCCTAGGTCCCCCCTTGCCACAATAATGCATCTTCAACACAATACTTCACCACTGCCATCAGTTGCAACTGCAACTATACCAAGTCTAATTGCCCAACTCATACACATCCAACTCATGATAATACCTTACATGAACCCTTAACCTGATATTGTCCTGACCCCGATTTACTACACATGTGTGCAGCACAATAATCCCTCGAACTGCTACTGGCATTGATACCTACGGTGTAACATCCCCACACCACCACACATATGAATATGCCACCCTTATACACTGTCACTGACACTACACCTAAGCATTCCACATCAATCTTAATGCACTGACTGCAACTAACTGACCATAAACCTCACTGCTCACATAGAACCCGACACTCTCCATACCAAGAATAGATACTTAAACGTGTATAATATATAAATAAATATATATATATATATATATATATATATATATATATTTATACATACTAATATTTGCATCACTAATATATATATATATATATATATATATATATATATATATATATATATATATATATATACATTAGGATACCCATGCTAATAAGTTTTATTTCATCAAACAACTTAAGTGCACAAGTTAAGATACTCTCTAAGTGTCATGCTACTCCATCAACCATATGTTAAATCCCCAAATATACAACTAATGGCATATACACATATCAATATATTTATATATGTCTAATATGAATAGTTATAATGATTAATAGCAGAAAAAATTATTCTTAAACATAAAACCCCAAATGTGTACACAACTTTATAAAGAAACACCATGAAAACCAATAGAGACTCATTCTCTTCCCTTAGGGCTATTCCTAAACCATGGGTAGGCTCCTAATGGTCAATAAAACCAATAAAACAGAATTTAAAAGAGAGATTTCAAAATTGTACCTCTTGGAAGATGGATTCTTAATACAAAATCAAGGGTTCTCTAGCCAAGCCTCTTCTTCTCCAATGCTCCTTGTGACCTAAGTTTTTAGGCTTCTTAGATGAGGGAAATAAGAGGGATTGGATTTTAAATTCTAAAATTTGGTTGAGGAAGGAAAGAGTTTTGGGAGGAACTATTTTTATGGTTTTTCATGATCTATGAATGACTGTGAGAGAGGCTCCCTCTCTCTATATAGGGCCGGCCACATGGGTAGGGCTTGGCTAATGCACAAAGTCCATAATGGCCCCATATGGTTGTCATGAAGAGTTATTTAAACAAGTATATTTTTATTCCTAATGAGGGGGTTTAACTAGATTCTAATTTAAATGGATATGGATAACTAGAGGGTTCAAAATGTCTAGTCCACTAACCTATATCATTAATACTAATAATACCACACAAATACATATTATGTAACTATAACACAATATATATATAATATTACAAATAACAATAATGCCCTTACTCTAGATATTTGGTAGTGACCAGTCTACCCTCCTAAAAAAAAATTTATCCTCGAAATTAAACTAAACTAGCACAAGAACAGAATCAAAACAATAAGAACTATACCTCAAGTCTTGAAGAGATACGGATATTGCTCGCATATTTTGTCCTCCCTCTCCCAGGTTGACTTACCTGGAGAGTGATATCTCTATGTAACACATACCAAAGGAATAGTTTGGTTTCGTAATACCTTCTTTCTGTGAACCAAAATCTCTACGGGCTGCTCAGGATAGCTGAGTCGGACCGACCTCAATATCTGAGTGATCTAGTACATGACTAGGATCTGTCATGTACCATCTCAGCTGCAACACGTAGAACATACCATGTACTCCCTCTAGTGCAGGCAGTAAGTCTAGCATGTAGGACACTGTATTGACCCTCGCAAGAATACCAAAAGATCCGATATACCGTGGACTAAGCTTCCCGCCTCCAACAAAATAAATTATGCCCCGTGTCGGAGAAATCTGCAAGAACACCAAATCACCAACCTAGAATAATACAGTCTTAACATGCAATCTAAAACAAAATAATCACAAGTAATTTTAACAAAATTGATATCTCAAACTCCAAGGGACTACGGTGGTTGTCGGTCCAATGTCGCTGTCTGTCCTTCGCCACTCAAAGTATATCTCTGATGAGTTTCACCTTCTCTGCTGCATCCAAAACTATTTTTGGTCCCAACAAGGTTCTCTCATCGATATTATTCGAAGATAATAGTGTACGATATCTCCGTCCATATAGAGCCTCAAATGGTGATATCTCAATACTGGCCGGGTAGCTGTTGTTATAAGCAAACTCTACCAGGTGTAGATGATCCTCCCAAGAACCTCCGAGATCCAGAACATAAGTGCGTAGCATATCCTCGAGAGTCTGAATAGTCCTCTCTGACTGTCCGTCTGTTTGGAGGTGATATGCAGTACTAAACTTGAGCTGAGTGCCCAAGCTAGCCTGTAAACTCCTCCAAAAGTAGGAAATAAAATAACTATCCTGATCCGAGATGATGCTCACAGGAAACCTATGTAATCTAATAATCTACCGTATATACATCTCTGCTAGCTTGTCCGTCGACGTACCTACTTTAAATGGTAAGAAGTGGGCTGATTTGGTCAACCTGTCTATGATGACCCAAATTATGTCTTTTCTTCCTGGAGAATGCGAAAGCCTCAAAACAAAATCCATACTCACGTGCTCCTACTTTCACTCTGGGATGGGTAAAGGCTGAAGTAATCCACCTGGCCTCTGTCTATCCGCCTTTACCTGCTAACATACTAAATACCAGGATACAAAGCATGCTACCTCACGCTTTATACCATATCACTATACGCACTCCCTCAGGTCTCGATACATCTTGTTGGCACCTGGATTCATCGAGTAGTGAGAGCGATGCGCCTCCTGTAAAACCTTCTCGTGTAGCTCCCCGCTCGGCACACATATCCTACTACTGTGTTGTAAGGACCCATCATCAGCAATAGTGAAGTCCTCAGATAATCCCGTCTAAACCTGTTCCCTAATACTCCTCAGAGCCTCTACATCATACTACATAGCTCTAATTTTTTCTATCAGCTTGGACTATATCAGCAATCCCTACATCTGAATCTCGATACCAGGAACTAGCACCTTAATTCCCAAGCTCTCAAGATTGGCCAACAATTGTCTGTCTATCGTCAAGTACATAGCCATCAGATACCTGCTCTTAAGACATCGACGACTATGTTAGCCTTTCCAATATGGTACTGCAATAAAATATTGAATCCCTTTATCAACTCCAACCACCTTCTCTGCCTCATATTCAGCTCTTTCTGCGTAAAAACGTACTTTAATCTTTTATGGTCGGTAAAAATCTTCACACGCTCTCCATACAGATAGTATTTCTACAGCTTTATAAAAAAAATGATCGCTACCAACTCCAAATCGTGGGTGGGGTAGTTTTTCTTATAAGGACGTAATTGCCTGGAAGCATAGGTAATCACCTTCCCGTGCTGCTGAAGAACCCAACCCAAACCCTTCCATGAAGCATTACTGTAGATAGTGATGGCAATGTCAATACTGGAGCTGTCGTTAATCTCTTATTTAGTTCATCAAATATGGCCTGACAATCCTCCGTCCAGACAAAATCTATATCCTTCTGGTCAGCCAAGTCATTAGCTCTTCAATCCTGGAGAAGTCTTGTACAAACCTCCTGTAATAACCTGCTAGTTCGAGAAAACTCTTGATCTCAGCCACTGAACTAGGAGTGGGCCACGACTCCACTGCCATGATCTTCTTCGGGTTAACTGAGATCCCGTTACCTGTCACCACATGCCCAAGGAATTCAACCTTTTGAAGGAAGGACTCACACTTCGAAAGCTTCCCGTAAACCTCCTCTTTTCTGAGAGTATCCAAAACCATCCTCAGGTGCTTCTCATGCTTCTCCAAGGTCTTCTAATACACAAGAATGCGATTGATGAACACTACCACGAACTTGTCAAGGTACTAATTGAACACCTTGTTCATCAATTTTAAGAATACTGTCGGTGCATTAGTCAACCCAAACTGCATCACCATGAACTCAAACTGGCCATATAGAGTCCGAAATGCTATCTTCAGAATGTCTTTTTTTTACTTTTACCTGGTGGTAGCCTGACCTCGAGTCTATCTTTGAGAATACCTTCACTTCGCTCAACTAATTGAAAAGATCATTTATCCTTGGCAGCGGATTTTTATTCTTGATAGTGAGATTGTTCAGAGCTCTGTAGTAGATACACATACGTACCGACCCATCATTCTTCAGTAAGAACAATACCGGAGCTTCCTACAGTGATGAACTAGATTTAATGAAGCCCTTGTCCTGTAACTCATCAACTTGTTTCTTCAACTCTGCCAGTTCGCTATTGTTGACCCTATAGACGTGTTATGATATTGACTCTATGCCTGACCACAAGTCTATAAAGAAATCGACATCTCTGTTTGGCAGAAAACCTGTCAACTCCTCTAGAGAGACATCCAGGAACTCCTCTATCAAAGAATTTGGCAACTCCTCTTCCTCTATCCCGGCTCTACCAAAAGTGCCCCTGCTCTGCTCCACTGCTCCTCTGGCAACCTCTAACTCTGGCTATCTTGGCAATCAAAATATCACTCTACCTCTACGATAATCTATAGTAGCATGGTGCATACTCAACTAATCTATTCTGAGTACAATATCATATCTTGAAAGTGGCATTACGAGTAAGCACACACTTAACTCTCAACCTCCCAATAAAACTCTTCGGTCCTTGCAAAAATCACTGACTAGGATAATGCCTCCACCAGTCATGATCTTGCAACTCCTATCTAAGGGTTTCGCCTCTAAATGATGCTTAAAAGCATAAGATACATATACGAAACTATGGAAAATGCCAGAATCAAATAATGCAAGTTCTGGAATAGAATCAAGAAGAACTGAACCTGATATCACCTCTTCTGCTGGCTCGGCCTCCTCGACCATCATGGCATACGCTCGTCCCTGGGGTGCACCTCTCTGTTGCTGCTGGTGCTGGGCAAACCTCTGTTGCTGTTGGTTCTGGACAAACCTCTGCTACTGTGGCAGAAGTGGTGGTCCCCTCTGCTGACCTTCCGGTACAGTAGGTGCTCTGACAGGTCCCCTCTGAGTGGCTGCTCTACCCTGACCTGGACGTGTTTGAATAGACAAACAATCTCTCAATTGGTGTGCTGACGATCCACAAGACAAATATGTATCTAGCCTCTTCTTGTAGATATCTTTTTTGTATCCCGCCTTCTCACAGTACATATACTGGACAACAGGCTGGGTCTACCTCTGTGGCTGGTGCAGATACGGCCTCTGTTATTGTTGAAAGTAGGGACGCTTGGTTGGTCCCGTGCTACTACTCGCTCCTCCAGAAATATAGCATCCTCTTTTTGGCCTGAGGCCCAAATCATCCTCAGCAATCTGGGCATCCATCAGAATACCCTCAAAGGTAGCAGTGCGAGATCCAAAAGTACAAGACTTAATATCTCTTATCATTCCCTTCCTTAACTTTCAGGCTCGGTCTCCTGGGTCCCGAATCATCGATGGTGCAAAATGACTCAAACGGCAAAACCCTGTAGCGTACTTGTCGACCGACATATTCCCTAGGACCAAGTCATGGAACTGACTCTCCAAGGCTACCAGGGCCACATCGGGAAAGAACTTCTCCTTTAAAAGCTCCTTGAAAGCCTCCTAAGTAAGCCCTCTAGCAGTAAGTCTCAGATCTGTACGGTACCAAGTCAACGTGATATCCAACATCTGGCTGCCGATGGCCTCGATCCGCAGACTTTCTGGAATCTGTGCCAAGCATAAGTTTCTCTCTATGTCCTCTAGCCAGTCGTCAGCGTAGAGTATCCCCTCAACGCCCTTGAACACCTAAGGCATCATCCTTTTAAAAACTACTATAGTGCCTGGCCTATTTTGCGGCTGCTGCTGGTGTCCAGAATGCTGCTATGCAACTCTCTCCACTACCTTGAGAGCCACCCGATGAGCCTTTCTATGCTCTCCTTCATCAGCTTAGTCTGTACTTTGTGTGTCTCTGCCTGCATGCTATGCTTCTCAGCCTGAACTCGCTAACCCTTTGCCGATGTCCTCTGAGCATCCACCATACCCTGGATCAATACGAACATCTGTGCTACATCAGTGGGCACACCTCCTAGAAACGGAATCTGTGGTGGTGGAAGGTCCTTCGTAACAGCTGGGATAATCCTCTGGACAGGTGGGGGAAGGACCCCCAAAACCTGCAGAAACTCCTACATGAACAGGTAAAGTAGGAGGAGCAACTCCAGTTGTCTGGGTGGCAGGTCGAGAGGTGGCGGACCTCTCGGAAGCTGTGGGTCCCAAACTCAGTGACCTAGTCTTCAGTGCTATCCTGAAGACAAATCAAAAGAAGAAATCAATTAAGGAAAAAGATACGATATCATCAAGGAATGACAGTAAAAATTTAAAAGAAGCAGTTATTCAGAATAGCAAAATAGAATTATAAATTTTCTAGTTGTGATTATGCACTCTCATTTATACCCTATCTTATGCTCGTAATAGTACTCTAAGTCTGAGCACTACTAAGACAATACACTAGTTGTATCCTAATCTTACTCTCCTAGAGTCTAGATAGACCTGCATGGGACACCACTAAAATGTATAACGACCCCCACCCAGAATTTGGGCATGAGCCCCGTGGGTATGTCCATCCTATGCTGCAGCATCGGTAGTAGAATGCTATCTAGGTCTCAACATAATAACATAACTCACAAATAACCTGTCAACGATCTCAACTCTATGAGGCGGACAATGAATATGCATATGATCATTAAACATAAGGTACTCAATCATAATAACTATAAGAAGGTAAATGACATGATGAGATAAAGATATAAGAAGTTCTGACATAAGTCTAGAATCACAACTCAAATAACAATAATAAGTCTAGAGTCTAACTGTCTCAAAATAAATAAGTCTTAACATAAAACACCCAAGTCTCACAATTATAACAATCCAAAACATAATAAAGTAGACTAAGTGTAGTCTAAACAACTGTGGGTGGTGTCTCCTCTATGTAGAGTGGCTCCTCTGGAATCTCCGAGATATAATCTTCATCTATTCCTGGACCATAGTGGGTAGGGCAAAAATTCTCGAGATCCTCTGAAAATATTATTCAGTCAGGATTGGAGCGAAGCACAAACACTAACAGCAATTTTAATTATATTGACAAAAACTATAAAATACTGCAAAGAAATACATGATAAAGAAATACTAGAAAAAATAAGAAAAACTGGAGAGACATTGTCATGACCCACACCCAAAATTTGGGCATGAGCCGTAGGTACGTCTAGTCTACGCCGCAGCATCGGCGGTAGAACGCTGTCTATGTCTCAAACATAACTCATCCTGTCAATAGTCTCAACTCCATAAGGAGGACAATGATAATACATGAATCCATAGTTTATAATATACTCAATCACAAAGCTATATGAAAGTAATTGGCACAATGAGAAATAATGATAAGAGTTCTATCATAAGTCAACACAAAAATAAATACATCATAAGTCTAGAGTCTAGATGTCCACCCAAAAGTCACAACAATAATACAACCCAAATCTCAGTCTAGTACAATAATACATAAAATAGGATAGTCTAAGTGCATGTAGGTAGAATATCCTCTAAAATGGGTAACTCCTCTGGGATTTCTGGTATGAAATCTTCCTCTGCTCTCGGACCGTAGTGGGTAGGGCAGAAATCCTCCAAGTCCTCTGAAAATGTTATCCAGTCAGGATTGGAGTGAAGCACAAACACTAAACAGCAGTTTTATTTATGTTGACAAAACTATAAAATAATATAAGGAATACAAGATGAAATAAATACTGGAAATATAGAGTACGAGAGAATATGAGATAAGCAATGGAACATCTAGCAATGAATAAATATGTAAGTGGATGCTAGAACAAGTAAATCTGAAATAAGAGTAAATATCTGTCTAAGTGTTTTGAAATATCAGTTTATTATATGATCGGCTTGGGACAAGATCAGGCTGGTTATATATGATTAGCTATGATTTATGTAGGTCAGGCTAGCCATTTGGTTAGCTATGATGCAAGTAATGGTCAGGCTAATCATATATAACAGCTATAAGGCATGTAATGGTCAGGCCGCACCCGACGTTAGATGTGGGGTGAGCTATGATGCATGTAGAGTTGGGTATGATCACATAATCTACTAATATTTCTCCATCTCCAGCTAGCACGATGGATTCCAATCATGACTCCTTATGACGGGTATCTAGGGTGCTAACCCGTGTATCCACAGTGTCAGAGTCAAGTATAGTATACAACTGGAATTATAGAATTAATCAACAAAAATAAAAACTGTCAGAGAATGTACTCGCCTGTGGTCCTGAGGAAGGTGCGAGGATCAATGTCTAAGGCGAGATCACAAAGACCTAATTATGGAATATAAATGTCAAAAATACTGAATTATGGGAATAAACATGTTTAACTAATTAAATGCGAGGCCTCTAGGTCAATTCTGAGGTTTACATGGTCAATACTAGGTTAACTAGCTAATACCTTGCCAAACTTAACAATTCTAGTACCCACCTACTACTACCTCACCTTTAAGCACTAACCATACCTTGGTGTCACTAGGCCCATGATACTAGGTATCTCAAAACTCATTAGATGTATAAATACTGGTCCCTGTAGGTACTAGATAGACATGACTCTTAACCCTAGCTATTTTAGTTCTGGCCTTGATATCTAGGTTATACTAACTATATATATATACCCATTACACATAATCCATATATGTATATATATATATAACCAGTACACTACTAACTATATACATTTAGTTAATAGTGAAATAATTGACTAATCAATCCAAAGTCTACATACTACTGACACATTGCTGTGCACAGGACCTATTGCAAAGCCTTACAGTTCACTAGCACCTCTCCCTCACTGAACTTAGTTTCACAGAGAATACACCTAATCTCTTAATAATGCATCGATCCAAGATAACTGATTCAATGACCCATTCACAGTTTCACAGTCTGAAACTGTTAAGACTCACAAACATGGCTTAAGTCTGAGACAAGCCTAAGGCTACTGGCCGAATTTCAAGCATCACCCTTGACCACTGATACACAGTATCAGGGTACTTGAACCCTAAGAATTCCAGGTAGTGTAGCTTCCTGAAATTCCTGAGACAAGCATAGGGCTACTGGCTAGGTGTCACTACCATATTTTCTAGGAAAGGGTATTTTAGTCATTTCCTATTTAATTCAATATTGTGCATGGTAAATAATTATTGTTGTATTATTTAATTGTTGTTAGATATTATTTATTTAATTTGGACTCATATTAGTGGACCTAACTAGTTTAGTTTGGACCCATGGACCAACATGAATTAATTAGTTAGACTTAGCCCATTTAGAAAGCCCATTGTTAAGGAGATGGATTAAATTAATTAAATCATTAGACTAGAAGCTTCATTCCTTAATTATTTCTTCATGAGAGGCCCCAAGGGGTATATTGGACATTTCACAATTACTTGAGGGAGAGGTAAGGGCCGGCCTATTAAAAGAGGGGGAAAATTCTCTCTCCTCTCTTTTTTATTCCAAATCTAGATCTAGAATTTTCCACTACCAAATTTCCTTCTTTTCCATTTCATTTCCCTACCAAATTCATTCTAATTCCTTCCCAAATCACCATTGGAGAGTTGAGAAGCAAGGATCTAGAAGGAGGAAGCAAGGATCTACAAAGAGGAGCAAGGATCTACAATTTGGAAGCAATTTTATCTCAATTGGAGGTTTCATTAGGAATCCATCTCCCAATAGGTATAATTCAGTTTTTTCCCTTAAAATAGCTTCTAAATCTAAGATTTCATCATTGAAAATCGATATGTACTACCCATAGGACTTGATTTTGTGTTCATAGAAGACCCATGGAGAAAGTTATGGTGCTTTTTGTGTTAATTTTGGGGAAATTCCGAATTGACATGTGTGTGTCAATTGATCCTATAGATCAATTGGGCATGTGTTTATATGTTTGGGACTAGTGTCGTATCCACAATTGGGTACGTGTAGGTCGTATCCATACAATTTGGTGATACGTGTTATTTTGGGGGTTTTTCCTCCGACATGGGACTTTTTACATGTCGTATTTTGACACGGACACATAGATCTATAATTGACACTTTGTTTTGTTCATAAATAATATATGTGACTTGCTTGTGTCCTTCGGGGTGCAATTGGATGTGTGGTGGACTCGTGTCGCATGCGTATCCTAGATCTAGTGGGATACTGTGTGATACTCTCCATTTGTGGTGTGTTTATGTGTAGATCTAATTATTTGTGCTTTAATTCTTGAATTGTAATTAAGTATATATATATATAGATGTTATATATTTATTATAGTATATTTATTATGGTATTTATGGTAACATAGATCTATGTATTATATATGTACTATTTTAGACTCATGAGTTGTATTATGACTATTTTATTCTTCAGACTCATTGATGTATTATTTTAGACTCATGAGTTGTATTATGACTATTTTATTCTTTATCTGATTTGTGCTCATTTCTATCTTAGTTCTGTGATTGAGTATACTATCATTATTGGTGGTTTATTATATTTTTAGATAGATTATCTAGACAGTGTTATATCGTCGATTCTGCGGTGTTGGCTGGGCGTTGTTTCCGACTAGTACCCTTACACCGGGTGCAGGTCGTGACACGTTTTTGGTGGTGGCCCATGCAGGTCAAGCTTCACAAAGTATGTGATGTCGTAGTAGTGCGACAACTTAGTTGTACTACTGCGAGCCTGCGATAGGATATAGGATATAGGCTGAGATACTCAATCACATCTAGGAAAATTCTTTTGATTCAACTATTCTCCTTTGGTATTGATACTTGATCTCTTAAAATGTCCTTTCCTTGATGTCTTACATCATGTGCCATATTGATTCTCATTCCGTCTTTTTATGAGACATACTCGGAGATACTTGCGGAGGCACGCAAGGTTGAGCGGGAATTGGGTTTGAAGACCAAGAGAGACCGTGATTCTTTTCTGGGGGCCAACGACAGTGCAGTATCTGCTAAACGTCCTCATTTCCAGTCCAGACCTTTCCAGCAGCCACAGCAGAACCAGACTCCAGCTAGAGTGCCTTTTCACCAGGCACCTCAGCATCAGAGACAGTTACAGCAAGCTCCATGCAACTACTGCAAGAAGCCCGGTCACATCTGGGAAGTTTGCAGGAGGAGGCTAAGAGTTTGTCTGTATTGTGGTACTGAAGGGCATCAATCGAGGGAGTGTCCTCGTCGTACAGTTCAGGGAGCAGCTCCAGCTCCGAGGGCACAAATGAGACCACCTACAGCACAGCCGAGGGGACCGCTTCCGACACAACAGCAACGCTTTGTCCAGCATCAACAGCAGGGAGGTGCTCGGCAAGGACGAGCGTTTGCTATGACCGTCGAAGAGGATGAACCCACCGTAGATGTCATCGCAGGTTCTATTCTTCTTGATTCCATTCCAGCTTTAGCTTTGTTTGATAGTGGTGCTTTCCATAGTTTTGTATCTGTTTCTTTTGCTCTAAAGCATGGTTTGGTAGCTGAGTCTTTGCTTTGGACTTGCAAGATCATGACCGGGGGAGGCATTATCCTGGTTAATGATATTTGCAAGGATCGAAGAGTTACTCTGGGAGGCCGGAAGTTGAGTGTGTGTCTACTTGTAATGCCACTTCCGAGCTACGATATTGTACTCGGGATGGATTGGTTGAGTAGGCACCGTGCTAGCATAGATTATAGAGGAGGTAGAGTTTTGTTTGGCCCGCCAGGAGAGCCAGAGTTTGAGTTTGCTAGAGGAGCTGCAGAGCAAGGCGAAGGCATTATTTGTGGAGCTATGGTGGAAGACAAGGAGTTGCCGCATCCGTTGATAGCTGAGTTCTTGGATGTGTTTCCTGAGGAATTGCCAGGATTGCCGCCAGATCGAGATATTGAATTTTCTATAGACTTTGTGCCAAGTGCAGAACCAATTTTGCAATATGTCTATAGAGTAAACAACAGTGAGCTGGTCGAGTTGAAGAAGCAGGTGGACGAATTGCAGGATAAGGGGTTTATCAGATCGAGTTCTTCACCATGGAGAGCCCCGGTATTGTTTGTACCGAAGAAGGATGGATCGGTGAGCATGTGCATTGATTACAGAGCTTTGAATAATCTTACTATCAAAAATAAGTATTCTTTGTCACGGATTGATGATCTGTTTGATCAGTTGAGTAGTGCGAAGGTGTTTTCTAAGATAGATTTGAGATCAGGCTACCATCAGGTGAAGGTAAAGACGGAGGACATACCGAAGACTGCTATTAGAACTCGGTATAGTCAGTACGAGTTTATGGTGATGTCGTTTGGTTTGGCTAATGCACCGGCGATATTTATGAACTTGATGTACAAGGTGTTCCACAGTACCTTGACAAGTTAGTGGTGGTGTTCGTCGACGCCATACTCATATACTCGAGGACACCGGAGGAGCATGAGGAGCATTTGAGGATTGTGTTGGATGTGTTAAGGAAGGAGAAGCTGTATGAGAAGTTGTCCAAGTGTGAGTTTTTCTTGGACAAGGTGGAGTTCTTGGGGCATGTTATGACTGGTGATGGTATTTCAGTGGATCCGAAGAATATTTCAGCAGTGGAATCTTGGAAGACTCCGAGTTCGGTAGCAGAGATCAGGAGTTTCTTGGGATTGGCAGGCTACTACAGGAAGTTTGTACAAGATTTATCAAGGATTGTCGAGCCGATGACCAGACTCACAAGGAAGGATGTAGAGTTTGTTTGGACGGAGGATTGCCAGGTTGCTTTTGAGGAGTTGAAGAAGAGGTTGACGTCTGCTCCTATTTTGACGTTGTCATCAGGGTCCGGAGGTTTTACTATTTATAGTGATGCATCGGGGAAGGGTTTGGGTTGTGTTCTTCAGCAGCATGGAAAAGTGATTGCCTATGCATCCAGGCAATTACGTCCTCATGAGAAGAACTATCCTATCCATGATTTGGAATTAGCAGCCATCATATTCGCTCTGAAGTTGTGGAAACATTATTTGTACGGAGAGCGTGTGGAGATCTTCACAGACCACAAAAGCTTGAAGTACGTTTTCACGTGGAAGGAGTTGAACATGAGGCAGCGTCGGTGGTTGGAACAGATGAAGGATTTTGATATCTCTTTGCAATATCATCCTGGGAAAGCCAATGTAGTTGCCGATGCTTTGAGCAGGTATCTGGTAGCTATGTTCTTGACGCAGGATCGATATTTGTTGGAGGACTTGGAGAGCTTGGGCATTGAGATAATTATTCCTGGTAGAGCTATACAGATGTGGGGACTACAGATACACTCAGATTTGATGGATAGGATCAAGGCGGAACAGTATGATGATGTATCTCTGAGGAGTATCAGAGCTCAGGTGAGAGAAGGATTAGAGGATGATTTCACTATTGCGGAGGATGGATCTTTGAGGCATGGAGTTAGATTGTGTGTGCCTAGTGGGGAGTTGCGAGATGAGGTATTGCAGGAAGCGCATCGCTTTCAGTATTCCATGCATCCAGGTGCTAACAAGATATATCGGGATATGCGAGAGAGTGTGTGGTGGTATGGCATGAAGAGGGAAGTGGAACAGTTTGTATCCAGATGCTTAGTGTGCCAGCAGGTAAAAGCCGAGAGGCAGAGGCCAGGAGGTTTACTTCAGCCATTACCCATTCCAGAGTGGAAGTGGGAACACATTAATATAGATTTTGTGTCCGGACTTTCACGATCTCTAGGAGGAAAAGACGCGATTTGGGTCATTGTTGATAGGTTGACAAAGTCGAGCCACTTTTTGCCTTTCAAGGTGGGTTTGTCTAGGGAGAAGCTGGCAGAGATATATGTGAGGCAGATCATTAGGATACGTGGAGTTCCCGTCAGCATAGTCTCAGATCGAGATAGTCGTTTCACTTCTCATTTCTGGAGGAGTTTGCAGGAGAGTTTGGGCACTCAGCTCAAGTTCAGTACTGCATATCATCCCCAGACAGATGGGCAGTCAGAGAGGACTATCCAGACTCTCGAGGATATGTTGCGCACTTGTGTACTAGATTTCGGGGGTTCTTGGGAGGACCATCTCCATTTGGTAGAGTTGCTTACAACAACAGTTACCAGGCCAGTATAGAGATGTCACCTTTTGAAGCTCTATATGGTCGGAGGTGTCGTACTCCTTTGTCTTGGGACGACGTTGGAGAGAGAGTTTTGCTTAGGCCAGAGATGGCTGTGGATGCAGCAGAGAAGGTTCAGTTGATCAGAGACAGACTTCGAGTGGCGCATGACATACAGCAGCATTGGGCCGTTAGCCATCGGAGACCTTTGGAGTTTGAGGTATAGTTTAGATTTTGCTGTGCTTGTTTTTAGTTAGTTGTTATAGATTAAGTTCTTAAGATGGTGTTTTATTCTAGGTGGGTAGTTTGGTGTTTCTGAGGATTTCTCCGACACGAGGCACGATTCGCTTCGGTGGAGGCGAAAAGCTTAGTCCGCGATTCATCGGACCTTTCACTATTCTAGAGAAGTTCGGTACAGTTGCTTATATACTAGACTTGCCACCTGCATTGGAGGGAGTGCATAACGTATTTTATGTGTCACAGTTGAGACGATACGTGGCAAATCCTAGTCATGTATTGGACCACTCGGAGATAGAGGTGGGCCCTACTCTTAGCTATCCAGAGCAGCCAGTTGAGATTCTGGATCGGAGAGAGAAGGTGATGAGAAACCAGACTATTCCTTTGGTGCGCGTCGCGTGGAGGCATCACTCTCCGGGGGAGTCTACCTGGGAGAGAGAGAGGATGAAATACGAGAGCGATATCCATATTTGTTTGTACCTTGAGGTATGTTATTTTCTAGTTATGTTCTGTTCTTCTATAGTTAGTTGTGATTCTTTAGTTCTGTTCTGTTATTGCTGGGGGTAGTTTTCATCTTTGAATTTCGAGGACAAAATTATTTTAAGGAGGGTAGACTTGTCACTACCACATTTTCTAGGAAAGGGTATTTTAGTCATTTCCTATTTAATTAAATATTGTGCATGTAAATAATTATTATTGTATTATTTAATTATTGTTAGATGTTATTTATTTAATTTAGACTTGTATTAGTGGACCTAACTAGTTTAGTTTGGACCCATGGACCAACATGAATTAATTAGTTAGACTTAGCCCATTTAGAAAGCCCATTGTTAAGGAGATGGATTAAATTAATTAAATCATTAGACTAGAAGCTTCCTTCCTTAATTATTTTTTTATGAGAGGCCCCAAGGGGTATATTGGACATTTTATAATTACTTGAGGGAGAGGTAAGGGCCGGCCTATTAAAAGAGGGGGAAAATTCTCTCTCCTCTCTTTTTCATTCCAAATCTAGATCTAGAATTTTCCACTACCAAATTTCCTTCATTCCCATTTCATTTCCCTACCAAATTTATTCCAATTCCTTCCCAAATCACCATTAGAGAGTTAAGAAGCAAGGATCTAGAAGGAGGAAGCAAGGATCTACAAAGAGGAGCAAAGATCTATAATTTGGAGGCAATTTTATCTCAATTGGAGGTTTCATTGAGAATTCATCTCCTAATAGGTATAATTCAGTTTTTTTCCCTTAAAATAGCTTCTAAATCTGAGATTTAATCATGAAAAATTAACCCATATGTATGTACTACCCATAGGACTTGGTTTTGTGTTCATAGGAGACCCATGGAGAAAGTTATGGTGCTTTTTGTGTCAATTTTGGGGGAATTCCGAATTGACATTTTGTTGTGTGTGTCAATTGATCCTATAGATCAATTGGGCATGTGTTTATGTGTTTGTGGCTAGTGTCATGTCCACAATTGGGTACGTGTAGATCGTATCCCAATAATTTGGTGATACATGTTATTTTGGGGATTTTCTCTCCGACACGGGACTTTGTACATGTCGTATTTTGACACGGACACATAGATCTATAATTGACACTTTGTTTTGTTCATAAATAATATATGTGACTTGCTTGTGTCCTTCGGGGTGCAATTGGATGTGTGGTGGACTCGTGTCGCATGCGTATCCTAGATCTAGTGGGATACGCAGTGTGATACTCTCCATTTATGGTGTGTTTATGTGTAGATCTAATTATTTGTGCTTTAATTCTTGAATTATAATTAAGTATATATATATATAGATGTTATATATTTATTATAGTGTATTTATTATGGTATTTATGGTAGCATAGATCTATGTATTATATATGTACTATAGAATGTATAAATATATATGTAGCTTTCTTCTACATACATTTATATATGTTACAAATTATGTTAGGAATATAAAATATATGAAAATATTTTATAAAATATATATATGTGTTTAATTAAGTATTAGATTATTTATAGTTATTATGTGATTATTTATATATATGTATGGATGTATATTTATTAACATATTTATGTATGTGTACTTTTAACCATGTTGTAATATGTACATTAGTACATAGGATGTGTATTATAGCTATTGGTATTTATTTATATAGATGTATATAATATATATGTGTTGGATTATATATATATATAGAAGTATATATTTTAATTATTGATTTATATATATATATATATTGATATATATATATATATAGGTTATATATATATATTTACTATTTTTTGTGACAGTAGGATTAATGACAGAAAACTGTCATTATTAGAGACAGTTACAGCAGCAGCCGCTGTAACAGTGGCTGCAGAAATTAATGACAGAGCCGCCACTGTCATTAAAGAACGCATGCAGCAGCAGGAATTTACAGCAGTCGCGACAGAGACTATGGTGACAGTTGAAAACTGTCACCAAAGGGGAGGCAGCAGTGCAAAAATACAACAGCAGTAGTGACGGCGTTTCAGTGACAGCCTGAACTGTCACTGAAAGCCTGTTAACTGAAAATCAGTATTTTTTAACACTGCTTTCAGTGACAGTTAGGCAGATTTTGGTATATTGTTTTTATGTTATATTTATATATATATATATATGTATTAATTGTGAGATATAATACTAGTATTGTTATGTTTCTTAATTGTATAATATTAGTATATATATTATATTATGTATGAGGGTAATTACTATATCAAGGTATTGAGTATTACCTTGTGGAAACCAAGGTAAGTGGGATACTCAAGATACGGGGTTTGGGTATCAAGTTTGTGACTTTGTGGATACCAAGTTGGTTCAAAACCATGGTTCCTATTTGTTTATAATTAATATTCTATATTATTATACATTATTGTTGATATATATTTATTGTGAGGTTTACCTTGGATTCACGTATCCGAAGATACGGTATCCTAATATTTTAGGATGTGGTTTCTATGACTTAGATTTTAATATCTTGACCCTAGATTTTTGTGTTAGACTTGTGCAACCTAGAAATAGATAGTTGACCTTGGTTTGACCATAGTTAACTTAGAGTTGACCATAGTTGACTTTTGACTTAGAATTGACTTATTGACCTAGAAGTTGACTAGTTTAACTTATTCTCTTTTTGGGACCTTATATTAATGTTGTATTCCATATCTAGGTCTTCGAGGCACCGAGTTAGACATCTGTGAGACTATTTATTGGACTTCAGGTGAGTACATTCTATGATAGTTCCTCATTTATGATATCCTCTATGTTCATTGTATCTAGTGTAGATATCCATGTTCTTTTGACACTATGGTTACACGGATTGGTATATCCGGATCTCGTCATGAGATGTTATTCCTTGGTATATGGTGTATATGGTGTAAGTATTGTTTTATTGGTTATCTTGTACATGTACAGACACCGATTCTCGGGAAGACTAGCTATCTTCTTGGGGAATCTCGTGCCATAGCATACCGTGGTTGGATCTATTATACCAGTCGGGGGTGGGGAGTATTAGTATAGATATTTGATCAATATACCTAATAAATAAAGTATAGATTAATGAATAGTGTTGATCATACACCGCACGTATGATTAGCCAGGCCGCATTGCATCTTGCCCAAGTCGATCACATGTTAAGCTAGTACTCACACACTTAGTCATTAGTATTATTGTTTCATTGGCATATTGTTCATTATTGTATTTATTTCCAGTATTTTCTTATTGTGTATATATCTCTTGTATCTATTGTGCATCTTGTTTATCCATAGCTATTTATTGTTACATAGTTTTTATCATTGATTAGAACTGCTGTTAGAGATGTACTCTGCTCCTTTCCTGACTGAATATATTTTTCCAGATGACACTGAGGAGTGGTACCCTACCTATTATGGACCCCGGGATGTTGTGGGTATAGATTCTGAGACCCTGGCTCAAGAGGGACTTATCCCAACTCAGACAGTTGACCCTGGAGTTGTAGCTTCATAGTATTCCTTGTACTGGATTTGTCTCCAGCTTATTTTGTTACTTCTTCAGACTTATTGATGTATTATTTTAGACTCATGAGTTTTATTGTGACTATTCTATTCTTTATTTGATTCATGCTCATTTCTATCTTTGTTCTGTGATTGAGTATACTATCATTATTGGTGGTTCATTATATTTTTAGATAGATTATCTAGACAGCGTTCTACCGCCGATTCTGCGACGTAAGCTGGGCGTTGTTTCCGACTAGTACCCTTACACCGGGTGCGGGTCATGACACTAGGCAACCTGAGCTGGAATAAAGGCAACAACCTATAGACTTAGGAAGCAATCAACAGAAAAGATTCCCATCAAAAATTAATTCCAGCTTAGTCACACATCTGTAGGAAAAACCAACTGAACAAATTACTCAAGGTAGCAAAACATCCATCATGATCACTATATTTAGATACAACTAAATAGGATACTCAAGTAGCCAAAAATTTCTATTTACTGATACACACACACACACAGGCACACACACAGGCACACACACACACATACAGGCACTCACACAGGCACACACACATACACAGGCACTCACACAGGCACACACACACACACACACACACACACACACATAGGCACTCACACAGGCACACACACACACACACACATGCCTCTGCTACTGCCTCTATCCGAGCCCAAGTTACTGCTATTGCTGCATTTCAGTTTCCCTTTCCCTTCCAAATCATATACTATACTGATACAATCTAATTTAATATGGTCCTTATGATACTATCTGAAAATCCCCACTCTATTACCAACTTCACTGAAACTCAGATACTGATACTCTAGAGAACTCATATTGAGCTCGACTGAAACACAACCACAGTGTCAAAACTGATACACTAACCATAGTTCAATTTTGAACTACACGGTCCCTGATCTGGCTTCTAACTCCCCTAATCCCTATACTGATACTGACATTCGTGTATCCCAATCACTGATACCTTGTATCAGATACCCAAGCACAACCATATCCTACACTGCACTCACTAAACTGTTACAGAGAACTCACAAACACCCTCTCACTGAGACTGAGAAGAACACAACCACTGCTCTCCTACTCACTGAAACTAATTACCACACTCTCCAAACACTGATGAACTGCACAGTACCTAGTCCCACTGATATAGAACCCTAACACAACCCAAAAACCTGACTCTTCACAGGTAACCTCCCCTAGTGTCTGATACACTGAGACAAGCTACACAAAATAACTCAACCCACCATTCAAAACAATACCAATACTCACAAATCCATATCTCAAAACCCAAGGCACTATTTACTCGACATTTCACTGATACCCACTGAGTATCAGTGCACGTATTGGTGTACTGAACCCAACACAGGTATACGACACTGTGAGGAAATCTCGACTGTGCACAGTGAAACCCCAAAACACACAGCACATCACAAAACCCGACTGCACAGTTCTCTCCAAATCAAACAACACATCTATATACGTATGCATAAATATATATATATATATATATATATATATATATATCATACATCAAAATAGGTGATAATGAATAGATTAGATAGCTATTCCCCTAGTAATTATTTCATCAAACATATGTTGTGCAGAAAAATGGATTTCACATTGAGAACTCCAAAATACCCAAATCCAAACCCTAAATTGAGACCATTAGCATAGGTAGGAGATGTAATCCTGTCTAAAAGCATACCCCTAGGATTTAGGGTTCACGAAATTAGGAAAAAACAAACGTAGGAACACCAAAACCCTAGATCTACCTACATCTTCATGGAGAAACCCCAAAAACGAAATCTAAAATGAATGGTGGGCTCCTAATGGCCAAACAACAATGAAAAACAAAATTAAAATGGGGTTAAATCGGATTCTCACCTATTGGGAGATGGTTTCCCAATGTAGGTCCTCTTTCTTCAAGCCTTCTTGGTCCAAACTCCTAGATTTCTCTTGATGGAGGAGAAAATGGGTTTCTAGGATTTTTAAATTTTGAAATTTATGGGGAAGGAAGGGTTTTTCTAATGGAGGCTAGGTTTAGGGCTTTCATTATGAATAAAGAAGCTTGAGGGAGGCTTTCCCCCATTATATAGGACTAGGGTTAGGGTTTCTAATGCCAAGGTTTAATTAGCCCTTCATGTTTAGTCATGAAGAACTTAAATTAATTAAGGTTTAGTCATTTCTATGGTTTATAATCTAAAACTAAAATATCAATTAGGGTTTAGCCACAAGGGTTAAACCTATTGGGTTTTTGGTCAACCTAAAACCTATGCATTAAGAATATCCTATAATTTTTAATAAAACTCATCACACATATTTATTACATAATAATTTAAACAGAGAAATTACAATAATGTCCTAATCTAGAAATGTGGTAGTGACAGACATGTAATCAGCATATAGAACTAACTAGCAATGAACATATATATAGGAATGCTAGAAATGAGTGTACTAAAATAAAAGAATATGAATTCTAGCTAAGTGTTATGAAATATCAGTTTGCTATGTGATCGGCTTGGGACTAGGTCATGCTTGTTATATATGATTGGCTATGATACATGTGAGGTCAGGATAACCATCTGGTTAGCTATGATATAAGAAATAGTCAGGCTAATCATATATAATAGGCTATGAGGCATGTATATGGTTAGGTTACACCCTACGTGATATGTTGGATGAGCTATAAAAATAGGGTATGATCACATAACTTGCTAATATTTTTATGTCCCCAGCTAGTACTATGGATTCCAATCATGACTCCTCATGACAGGTATCTATGATACTAGTCCGTGTATTTGCTGTGTTAGAATCAAGTATACACTACAACTAGAATTATAGTGATAATCAAAATAATAAAAACTGTCAGAGAATGTACTTCCCTGTGGTCCTGAGCAAAAAATGAGGATCGATATCCAAGATGAAATCAGAAAGACCCAAATATGGAATAATAATGTTAGTTGGTAATTTGGAATGGTAAACATGTAAAACTAGCTAAGTATGGTATTTCTAGGCAATTTCTGAGTCCATACTAGGTTAGCTAAGGCATACTAGGTCAATCCAGTTAATATTAGTTCTATTCTAACTAATTTAATTACACTAAAGATACTTATCTTATACTAGTTGATATCCTAACTTGAAACTTAATACTTATTTTACTTTACTTCTAATAACTTAGTATGCCAAGACCTTAGTGACTAGTTATCACTAATACTTAGTTAATATTTGACACTACTCATGTAATACCCTAACTAATAACTTGGTACTTAACATATATCTAGACCACACCATACCTTAACTCAAGACTCATAATGTATATAACTTAGCTACTCTAGTCTCTAACTCAACTGATACCATAACTTATACCTTGTAGACACCCTTAATGCACAGCACTAGGATTCCAACTTATACCTTGATGATATATAGGTATCAGTGTTCACCCACACGAATAATCCTTCACCCAAGTATCCTCATATCTGTGTTAAGACCTTGCACAGAGACTCATCACCAAAACCTAAACTCTAGACTCCTCAACTAACATACCTAAGCCAAGCTCAGATTCTGTATTAGCAATGGGGTGATACCCCACCTTAACTATTGCTTTGAGCAGTTAACACCCATTGTACTGCACTAGGTGCACTGTAACCAATTTTTCAGGTTTAACCCATTTCCAAACTTGTTGTTACCAACCTCTCTTACCAGATACACAAGACTACCACCTTTGCCTCTAATGCCTGTAGTAGTACTTGCATTCTGCAGGTCCATACTGAAGCTCCTACTTCTAGTGTCAACTCGAGCACCTCCTTAGGGTATCAGCTCCATCTTAGTATTGATACTGCTTGTGCTCCTATTCTTGCTTACTGTACCAAAGTGTTCCAAATTACTGTTATTTGACTGATATCAGGTATCAATCCCTATTAAATATAGGTAAACACACATCCTAGTATACTAGTGTATTATTAATGCGTGCTAAAAACTCACCAATTTATTGTGTAAACACACAATGTATGGACACAGATCAAGGTACCCCTTCTCTCCCAGGTTGCACAACAATAAGTGCCATACAACAACAAGTGCCACTAATTTGCTCTTGCATACTACACTAATAGTGCCTACCCGAGCCCGTGTCTCCCCCATGCCATAATAATGCATCCTCAACACAACACTTGACTGCTTCCCTCAGTTTCAACTGCAACTATACCAAATCTAATTCCCCAACTCATATACACCAAACTCTAAGATAACACCTTACTTGAACCCTTAACTTGATATTGTCCTGACCCTCATCTACTGCACACGTGTGCAGCACAATAATCCCTCGAACTGCTGCTGGCACTGATACTTATAGTGTAACATCCCTACAACACCACATATATGAACATGCCACCCTTATACACTGTCACTGACACTATACCTATGCATTGTACATCAACTTTAATGCACTGACCGGAACCAATCGACCATAAACCTCACTGCTCACATAGAACCCGACACTCTCTATACCAAGAATAGATACGTAAATATATATATATATATATATATATATATATATATATATTTATATATATATATACATTAGGATATGTCACGCCCCAGTCCCAAAATATACGGGACCAGGCCACGTGGCAATAGCCAGCTGACACGTCTCCGAGGATATCCTAATTTAATGGATCTACAAAGAGTGCTACGCTGTCCTAAAATACTAACATGTCTAATATCAGTCAGTAACAGGTAATCTAATCTCATCCATAATATAAAGAGCAAGAAGTACTAAATAAACTGCTGGATAATAAATACCAGTCTCAAGATATCATAGTACAACCAGTAATGTCTGGTGGGAACAAACCTACTACTATGACGAAAAAGTACTGAAATAAGATATAAAAGATAAAGACTAGGGCATCGTCTGACTAGGTAATGATGCACCCAATCCTAGGCGAAAGGCCTACCAACTAGTAACGGAAACTCTGAAGGTAACACCTCTTGCTCCTCTGCGGTAGAGAATCTCGTCTCCTTCCCGGGGCCGTACACTGTGGGGTAGTAAGCCTCGTCCAAATCTGGAAAGGTACCAGGTCCTCAGAGGGACGTAACAAGATACATAGAAGCGTGCCATATATAAATATTGAATAAAATAAATACAATAAAGGGTGTGCTAGCCATCTAAGTGACTGCAATATGAGGACAACTGTGAGTATATGAGAAGGTGTAGGCTAGACATATGCTGACGTAATTCACCAGTCGTGGCAACCGGCTAGTATATGCCACACATGCCCCCTATAACACAGGCGCATGAATACAATAACGTCCAACATTCTATAGAGTGTGGTATCTGTAATATCACCAAGTAACGTGCAACACTCTACAGAATGTGGTATCTGTAATATATATATACGTCCGTATCACTCCGTCGAGTGCAGTGTCTGTATAAAGGAGTGGGGTATCCCATATGCCTTCTAGTCGTCCTTTCCGCCCAATATAGATATACAAGTCAAATACTCGACATGCATACTCCGTATCTAAATGCCAAGTCTCTATACTGAAATAATCCTGAATTGCTTGCTAACCGTGATACATGTCACACGTGGCGATAGCTAGTCGAGCACGCGAACCCATATCCCAATATGCATTGATCATTAAAAATGTGTAAGTGTGTCAGGTCTCGGAAGATAACAGGATATCCTCCAATAGGGTGAGTCTGCTAATGACTAAGTCAATATATACTAATCATCGACGTATCCATCGAATGCACCCGAGACAATCTCGGATGCGCACAGTTGTATAAAGCAAAACAACAAGCATACAATACAATATTTGCATAATTTAAATTAGACAGTAAATATGGCAAGGTATCTTGCCTGAGTCTTCAAGGGGTGAATGCCAAAAGCCTGCTCCCGTAGCGTCTCCTGGTTTATCCAAAGACCCTAGACATACAATATAACACAATAATACAGACATCAGACACTACGCATTAACTACATACGATTAAGACGCTATACTTGAATATTATCGCGAGTTCACCATTGCTTGAGTACAGCATCACGTGTGCACGTAGCTAGGGTGTACACGTGTTCTGTTTTTAGTTAACATGTGTCTCGAGGTAATAATTATCTAGTTACGGGTGGATCATGATTTATGTTCTGTGCTGACACCTATCTCTATTTCTCCATGTTCAAACCTACTAGGTTTATATCCAGTTTTTTCAAGTGAATTACCTATCCCTGATAACTGGTCATTAATTTAGAATAATTAATATCTAATTAAAAATCACTTCCATGCATAAAATAATAACTAGGTTAAAAGCTATTAATATGTTTTCATATTCGACACGACGACACGAAGGAGAAGTAATAGGACACAAGAGAGAAGGGTTCACGAACGAGTACCTGATCGACCGAGCGAGGGGGTCCACTCGCTGGTCGACTATCTTCTCTGGCGTGGGGTGGACTCCGATCGTCGTGTGGACGGATTCGGCCTGCCGGCGTTTAGTCGACTACGATGGCTGCAGCCGCGGATACAGCAGCCTGTCTCGGCGGTAGTAGGCTGAGACGGCGTCAGGCACGATGGGGGGGTCGGGGTCGACCTCTCGGGGTGGTCGGTGATGCCGGAGATGGCTGGGTGGTGGTGGTTGGGAGCAGTCTAGATCGATCGGGGGTTCAATAGGGTTAAGATAGACGGGGATGCTGATGGTGCTGGTGGAAGCGGTCGGTATAGGTGATTGGCCACCGATGGTGGTGAAGTGGGGGTCCGGCGAGTCGGGTGGAGGTGTCTGGCGGTGTCAGGCGGAGTGGAGGGCGGTGGTTTTAGACGTCGGGGAGGGGACAGTGGGCTCGGGCTTATCGGGTGAGGGGATGGTGATGATGGCTAGATGGAGGTGGTGGTCGGGCGGCCTGGAGGGATGGTTGGTGGTGCAGGAGATGGCTGGGAGGCGGTGGTCTGGTGAGGCTGAGCGGGGATGGGTCGGCAAGGGGAATCGGCTAGGGTAGAGAGGATGGTGATGATGCTATGGTTTCAATAGTAGTAGGAAGAGTTATTTATGTAGGAGGGGTTTATGGCCTGGCCTCGGGCCTTGGGCTTGTCTGGACTTCTAGGGGTAGGGTCTGGTCCTCATGATAGGTATACAGGGCTTGGTTATGTCTTGTTTTGGGGTGATCTGGGCCTCAATTTAATTTAGGTTAAAACAATTGCATCAAGAATTTAGGAGAAGGTTTGGTTTAATGAAATAATACTTAGACGTTTGCAACGACTGTTGTGCAACTAGATTTAAGCACCATAGTGGGAATCTAACAGTTGCACAAAGTGCAGGTGGGTAGTCTGGCGTATCTAGGAGATGAGTACTTAATTGGTTTGGGCGTACCTACTAGTATAGTGCTCCAAACGTCAAGGCAACCGTAAGGCGTATTAAGTTACAATATTACTGTACATTAAATCTAATTGCATCCAATTAAACCCTAGTCTCTTAACTTAATTCCAATTAGCCTTGAATTAGTCGAGGAGGTTTAAAACCTACCCTTCTTAGAGCATTTCGTCCTCAAAATTAAAACATACGCATGGTACGAACTACTAACTGAAATTAAAATTCTAATACGTACCTATTCCCTCGAAGAGATGGGGATAGCGCTGTCTAATATCCTCCTCGCGTTCCCAAGTTGACTCGCCTGGTACATGATGTCTCCACGCGACGTGAACTAAGGGAATGGTCTGTCCTCATAGTACTTTCTCACTCCTGTCCAGAATCTCAACAGGCTCCTCTTGGTATGATAAGCTCGGGCCAACTGTGATCTCTGAATGGTCAAGTACGTGACTCTGATTCGGTACGTACCTCCTCAGCTGAGATACATGGAAGATGTCATGAACTCCTTCCAAGGTCTGCGATAAGACTAATCTGTAAGCAACCTCTCCGACGCATTCTAACATGTCGAATGGTCCGATGTACCTCAGACTCAGCTTCCCTCTGCCTCCGAATCTGATAGTCCCTCGAGTAGGCGAGATCTTTAGAAATATGTGATCTCCAACCTGAAACTCTAAGGGTCGACGATGCGCATTTGCCCAATGCTTCTGCCTGTCTTGTGCTGCTCGTAGGTGCCTTTGGATCTTCTTCACCTTCTCCACTGTACGAACAACCAATTCTGGCTCAAGGATCTGCCTCTCGCCTATATCACTTCAACATGCTGGGGAACGGCATTTCCTCCCATACAACACTTCATAGGGAGCCATTTGGATGCTCGCTTGATAGCAATTATTGTAGGAAAACTTGATCAAATATAAATGGTCCTTCCATGATCCTCCGAAATCTAGCATGCACGCTCTCAACATGTCTTCCAACGTTTGAATGGTGCACTCCGACTGGCCATCTGTTTGTGGGTGATACGCTGTGCTAAACTTCAGGCGAGTACTGAGACTCTCTTGCATACTCTGCCAAAAGTAAGACGTGAACCTCGTTTCCCTGTCGGATACGATGCTAACTGGTACTCCATGTAGGTGCACAATCTCCCTCATGTACATATCTGCTAAGGCCTTCGTCGATTGCCCAACTCTGAAGAGTAAAAAGTGTGCGGCCTTGGTGAGTCTATCCACAATTACCCATACTATATTGCACCCACTAGGACTCCTTGGGAAGCCCGTAACAAAGTCCATAGTGATATGCTCCCATTTCCACTCCGGTATAGGGAGCGGTTGAAGCAATCCTGCAGATCTCTGATGCTCAGCCTTGACTTGTTAATATACCAGGCACTTGGCCATAAAGCATGCTATCTCTCTCTTTATTCCGTGCCACCAGTAGTACTGTCTCAAGTCTATGTACATCTTCGTGCCTCCTGGATGAATAGAATAGTTGAACTGTGTGCCTTTGCCATCAACTCTTGACAAAGTTCTCCATTTAAATCATAGAGACGATCTCCGTATCTCAAAGTCCTATCTTCATGTATTCTCAGTCCTGTCTGCATCCCAGCCTCTGTCCTCTGTCTAAGCCTCTGAAATCTTGCGTCAGTTAGCAAGGCAGCCTTGATTCTCTCCACTAATGTCGATTTCAACTGAAAACTCGACAACTGTCCATCTATTCCGGGCATAGCAACCTCTACGCCCATCTGGTCTAGCTCTCTCAATAGGTGTTGCTGGGTAGTTAAGAAGAATGCCATGGGTCTTCTGCTCAACGCGTCAGCTACTACGTTGGCCTTTTCCAAGTGGTACTGTAGCTTGATCTCGAAGTCCGTCATCACCTCGAGCCAACATCTCTGCCTCTGATTAAGGTCCTTCTGGGTGTAGACGTACTTCAGGCTCTTATGATCAGTAAATATCTCAACTCTCTCCCCATATAAGTAGTGCCTCCAAAGTTTCAAGGCAAAGATCACTACTGCAAGCTCTAAGTCATGAGTGGGATAGTTCTTCTCGTGGATCCTTAATTGTCTGGAAGCATAGGCTATAACCTTTCCATGCTGCATCAGGACATATCCTAATCCTTTCCCAGATGCATCGCTATAGATCACAAATCCTTCGGGTCCAGAAGGTATGGTCAAGATAGGTACAGTAGTCAAACGCTTCTTCAGCTCATCGAATGCCTTCTGACACTCCTCTGTCCAGGTGAACTCTTGCTCCTTACGGGTCAAGCGGGTCATTGGCTCTGCAATCTTCGTAAAGTTTTCTATGAACCTCCGGTAATATCTGGCAAGTCTTAGGAAACTCCTACCTCTGAGACATTGGTAGGGGTTGGCCATGTCTCTACTGATAAAATCTTCGTCGGATCTACTGAAATGCTATCTCCTGAGATAACGTGTCCAAGAAAAGCGACACGATCCAGAAAAAACTCACATTTGCTCAGCTTGGCATAAAGCCTCTCTCTTCTCAGCGTCTCTAACACTAATCTCAGATGCTCTTCGTGCTCCTCGTGGCTCTTTGAATACACCAAAATGTCGTCGATAAAGACTACCACGAACTGGTCTAAGTATTAGTGGAATACTCTATTTATCAAGTTCATAAATACAGCTGGCGCATTCGTCAGACCAAATGGCATTACTAAGAACTCGTAGTAACCGTAACGAGTCCTGAATGCTGTCTTTTGAATATCTTCTCTTCGCACCTTCACTTGATGATAACCCGATCTCAAGTTGATCTTTGTGAACACTACTGCTCCTGTCAACTGGTCGAATAAATCGTCAATCCTGGGCAGGGGATACTTGTTCTTGATAGTCAGAGCATTAAGGGCTCTGTAATCGATGCTCATGCGTACTGTTCCATCCTTCTTGGATACGAACAACACTGGTGCTCCCCATGGTGATGTACTAAGACGGATAAATCCCTTGTTCTATAAATCCTCTAATTGTAGCTTTATCTCATCTAACTCCTTCTTCGCCAATCGGTATACATTAGAAGATACCGGTGCTCCTCCGGGTACTAGCTCGATGGTGAACTCCACGTCTCTATCTGGCGGTAAACCTGGCAGTTCTTCGGGGAATACATCCTCAAATTCTGCAACTATTGGCGGGGGCACAATCTCCATAGCCACGCAAGTTCCCGCTATCTGTCCTACTCCTTGTTCAACGGTCCCTCGCATGTACTCGAACTCCAGTTGATCTGGTGGTCTAAAAGTGACGCTACCCTTTCGGCTGTTCAGTACGGCATTATACTGGCTTAACCAGTCCATGCCTAACACAACATCAAAGTACGACATAGGCAATACCAAGAATCACGCTCTCATCTCTCTACCAAATACAACTACTGAGCACGTTCTGATAGTGCTGGTAACCGACACGATACCTCCTCCGGTAAGAATCTTCCAACTCTTAGGTAAGGGAGAAGTCGCTACTCTATGCATTGCTACAAATCTACTAGATATAAATGACAATGTAGTTCCAGAATCAAACAATACAGTCGCAGGTAAAGATGCAACTAAAATGGTACCTGTGATTGCTTCTCCTTCAGTTTCCTCCTCAGTAGCTGCTAAAGCAAAGGCCTGTCCCTGTCTCTGTCCTCCGGTCTACTGTCGGGCTCGCTCGAACTGTGCCTGTTTTGGGGCCTAGGGTGGTCCCCTCTGAAATCCTTGTAAAACTCCTATTTTTAAAAAACCGTATTTATTATTTTTTATTAAATAATAATAATTTAATTATGTAATTATGTGCTAAATAGGAGAAATAGATTTTTAATAATTTTTATTTTAGGTGTTCGGGCACTTAGAGGATTTATGGGACCATCAGGAATTTTTCAGAATTTATTCCATGTAGGAGACCCCTTGAGCAGTTGCTAGCCTAATGGTGTGCATTATTCTAATCCATAAATTTTCTTATGAGTATATATATAATATATATGTATACACAAATATATATATGTATATATATATATAGAAAGAAAAAGAAAAGAAAGTAAAAGAATTATTAAATAGGAATTAAATAATAATAATAATAATAATAACAAAACAATACACTTATTCCTATCCTTAGCAAAAACTTGCCAGGGACTACTTCAACAACTCATTAGCAATTGCATCCAGAGACCCGCCCCCTTCATCCCTTAGTAATTTGTTCCCAGACCGCCCCCTTCATTCTTCAGCCTTTAGGAACCAAGGGACCCGACCCCCCCCCCTTTTGGCCGCAACCATCCCAAACCATCCCTTTCTCTCTCCCTATTAAATATATATATATATATATATATATATATATATATATATATATATCTTTCAAAAACCCTAACCTAAATCTCCAGACCTCCTCTTCTCATCTAGAGCCATCACCGCAGCCAGAGAGCCTCGCCAAGCCGTCCAAACTATCCCGACGACTCCGACCTCGCGCACTGCAGATTCTCACACGAGGCACCTTCGCTCCGGAGTTGTTTCTCGTCGACTCGCTCAACCAAACGTCGTTCCGTCTTCACCGGTATGTTCACCCCTTAACCCTCTTCCATATTTGTATTATAGCCAACCTCGAAAAACGTGTACCCCTAGGCGAAAAACAGCGTCCAAAGTGGGCGCGAGCAGACCAATTCTGTGATCGCAGAAAACTGCGGTGACCACCCATATTGCCGAGTTCGTATCTCCCATCACAGAGATCCGAATTTGATGATTCTTTTTGATATGTGTAGAACACTTGACCTAGTTTATTTTCTGTTAAATAACCCTATATTATTAGCTGTTGTGGATATAATTAAATTCGTCACAAAACTGCGCGAACCCACTTTTTCCAAAATTCTAAAAGTTGTAAAAACGGAGCGCGCCCCGCCAAACGGGACCGCCCCGCCGGGTACCAAGTATACCAAACGGTGCACACAGCGTAACCGGACACGTGAAAATTCGTGGGAACTGATTCAGACGCGTGTGCGCGCCGGAATCAGGCCGTATCCGCGGACACACCCCGTGTCGGAACTTTTGTGTAACTCGCGCGTATTTTGTGCACGTTTTTCAGATCGCGACGAAACTTGTGCCACTAGACTCGTGGTAATGCGCTGGTCCTGTGACCCAATTTTCACCCAATTCTGAGACGGTTGACCAAATCGCCAATTGGCGGGCCCCACGGTTGACTTTTTGGACAAAATTTTGTTCGGCTCATCGGAATCCACATTTGGATATACCGTTGGGTTCGTATTGACATTTAGAGTTGTTTGACCTATAATTTGTCTCATTTAGAGACTGTTACCCTTGGCACATTTTTCGGTGCAAAGTGGGCCACAGGTGGACCCTACTTTTACCCGAAATTACCATTTTTGCCCCTGTGTCCAAATTGGACGAAAGGAAAGTGCTTTTTAGCTATTTTGCTCATTCCGAAAAAGTTGGTGATATTTATTTCAGCATCCGGAGACATTATTCTGCGGCCATAGCTTTTGATCCTGTGCGTTTGACTTCTGGACAGTACATCTTGCAGCTTTCTTACCAGGCAAGATACCTTGCCAAATTATTTACAGTACTTTGCATGCTATTTATATTTCTTTTATTTATTTTATTTTTGTATAGTTCTTGCATGTGTAGTTTTTTCTCCAGTCATTACTATGTATTAAATATGTTGACACACACATGGCACCTAGTATTATGGGAGGACAATCATTAGGCGTATGGGCTTTTAACCACTCTGGTAAACCGTAGTATATAGCTCGCACTACGGGCGTGTGTCGCGCTGGTCGCTACCCCCGCGGTATGTCAATTTCTGGAGTCTCGCTGGTCGCTACCCCCGCGGTATGTCGATTTCTGATGTCCATTGACGTGTGTGTGAGTTGTGAGGTAGATCGAGTAGCCTACCCTTGCCCATACGTCGAAAAGTTGTCCTCATTTGCATTCATATAGATTGTCTTGTACAGCGTACTTATTTATTTCCAAATTATATGCATGTTTACTGTATTCAAGTTGGCTCGTATTTTCTGTATCTTGTTACGTCCCTCTAAGGACCTGGTCCTCTGCCAGGTGTATCTATTCTTGAGTATTTACAGGAGCACAGATTGGATGGCTATATATGTTTCGTGGATGTCCTCTCTTCGAGCCCGTGATTGCTAGATGGTGTTCTTATATGGTGTTGTTGTGTTGTACTTACTTTAATATTTGCTCTTACATTCGAGTTGGTAGTGGATTTGTTTTCATCCAACTATCATCCTTAGATACTTTTATTGAGATCTAGTTTCATAGATACTGGTTATTTATTTCTATATGATTTTGGTGGATGAGTTTTAGATTTTACCCGGTGATTTGTATTACATTTTATACCACTTGTGGATTTATATTCATATTACAGCGTACGTATGGATATGGTTTCCATATATTGGAGTTGCCATATCCATGCGGCTGGCATGCTTACGTGTTCCTAGTCCTACGTATTTGGGACTGGGGCGTGACATATTTTTGTGGTGGCCCATGCAGGTCGAGAGCATATTGTCTCGTTACGTTATTGTACCGAACAAGCCTGCACCTAGGACTAGAGTATAGGATCTCATCCACAATTGACTATGATTCATCTTCCTCCTATATGTTCTATTTGAACAATTGCATCCTGCTTGATTCCTGTACTCCCATAATAGTTCCTTTAGTATAGCCTTCTGCTAGAATATAGGAACCCCTGTTATTAGGATGATGATTATGGTAGCACACCTATTAAGAATACAACGAGAATATAGACACCCCACTAAGTTTAGAATAATTAAGTGAACCATAGAATTCCTTATCTATAGATTGGTTTATCATTACCCCTTGATGTATTATGAAGAATTGAGAGTAGTATAGATGCTACTAGAGTTAGTTAGAAGTTTTGCCATAATATTTGACCCTAGTATAGAGGATACCCTAATAAGTACCAAGATCCCTTCTCGTAAACCTTAACAAGAGTTTCTACGGTATCCTTAAGACAATTACAGTACTAGGTTATTATTATAAGTTGGGTAGTATACCTCACAACATAGTATCACATAGTCTTTTGCTCTATTATTGAAGTGTAGCTGAATGACATTAACTGTGTGCTAGCATAAGAAGATAATGTTTCATCAGACTGTAGAACTTAGAGGCTATACCCCTACTTTGTCGACTATCGACTTAGACAAGGAATTAGTATGACAAATGTAGAGATTGTGGAGTCTTATCTTTTGTGAACTTGAATTGTTATGTACCTTCTTTCATCATAATCTAGCGTATTTATGTTTGTTGTACTACCTTGACTTATGCTGCTATTATAGCCTAGTTTTTGCAAGCTTATTCTTTTATCGAGCTTGCTCATGGCATATGTATTATTGGGTGCACACATGATACAATTGCCTAATCAGAATCGGTGTATTAAGGTCTAGCTAACCTTAGTGCGCTTGGTTCGCTCTTCGCATGACTACTTTACGTGGATTGAGATATATGGTAGTAGACAGATATACTTGCCCCTAGATATGTCTGACACATCGTATCGGTTACATAACTGTACTGATATGAGCATGTAAATAGGAAATTACCAAAAATAGGATTTTAATCCACAACTGTCCTGACAACTCTCTTTTCGATTCTTTAATCTCTTTGAACCTCGTACTTGTATTCTGTCACCTTCACCTTGAGTTCTTTATTATTTTTCTCCGTCTTCCCCTATTTCGGAAAGACGAAACCTCGTGCTGGTATAAGTTGACACTAATAGTACTAGATATACCCCATAAGGCTAATCACATGACTTAGTGACTCTCTTTTATAATTGGTTAAGGGCATATCATAGGTGATATGTTTGGTGTTAAACCTTTGAGGATTAAAAATCATGATTAAATAATTTGAGCAATAGTTTTTCTAGATGTATAGCCTTAGGTGGTAGATGGAAAATTTTAAGTTCGGCAGATTGTGAACCCCTCACCCAAAAAATTTGACCTACTTGGCTAAGTTAGTGAGACTAAGGTTAGCTTGAGTCCAGTTAGAGATAGAACACGATATTTTATTTAATTTTACAATAGTTATATCACTTAGCCCCCTTACCGTGCTCCGATAATTGGAGCGCTACACTAGCCACTGTCTTCCTACAAATTCTACACCCTTATCCTAGACATGCCCATCACCCAATTCTCATCTTTGTGCAATTTTCCAATTGTTGGGCGCTTTTATGCAAAGAGCATTTATGTGTCCACACCATTGGACATGACACATGAAGAAACCAATTTTTCGCTCATATGGATTTTTCCATGATTTTTCGGAATGTGCAATGTGCAACATCGCCCACCCCTTTAAACCTAGCCTTGCATTTTAAACAATGCAAATCTTATACCATCCTTGACATTCTATCGTGGCTTAATCTTAATTTCGAGAACGAAATTTTTGTAAGTTGGGTAGAATGTAAAACCCCTATTTCTAAAAAACTGTATTTATTATTTTTTTATTAAATAATAATAATTTAATTATGTAATTATGTGCTAAATAGGAGAAATAGATTTTTAATAATTTTTATTTTAGGTGTTCGGGCACTTAGAGGATTTATGGGACCATCAGGAATTTTTCGGAATTTATTCCATGTAGGAGACCCCTTGAGCAGTTGCTAGCCTAATGGTGTGCATTATTCTAACCCATGAATTTTCTTATGAGTATATATATAATATATATGTATACACAAATATATATATGTATATATATATATAGAAAGAAAAAGAATTATTAAATAGGAATTAAATAATAATAATAATAATAATAATAATAACAAAACAATACACTTATTCCTATCCTTAGCAAAAACTTGCCAGGGACTACTTCAACAACTCATTAGCAATTGCATCCAGAGACCCGCCCCCTTCATCCCTTAGTAATTTGTTCCCAGACCGCCCCCTTCATTCTTCAGCCTTTAGGAACCCAGGGACCCGACCCCCCCCCCCTTTTGGCCGCAACCATCCCAAACCATCCCTTTCTCTCTCCCTATTAAATATATATATATATATATATATATATTTAACTTTCAAAAATCCTAACCTAAATCTCCAGACCTCCTCTTCTCATCTAGAGCCGTCATCGCAGCCAGAGAGCCTCGCCAAGCCATCCAAACCATCCCGACGACTCCGACCTTCGCTCCGGAGTTGTTTTCCGTCGACTCGCTCAACCAAACGTCGTTCCGTCTTCACCGGTATGCTCACCCCTTAACCCTCTTCTATATTTGTATTATAGCCAACCTCGAAAAATGTGTACCCCTAGGCAAAAAATAGCGTCCAAAGTGGGCGCGAGCAGACCAATTCTGGGATCGCAAAAAACTGCGGTGACCACCCATATTGCCGAGTTCGTTTCTCCCACCACAGAGATCCAAATTCGGTGATTCTTTTTGATATGTGTAGAACACTTGACCTAGTTTATTTTTTGTTAAATAACCCTATATTATTAGCTGCTGTGGACATAATTAAATTTGTCACAAAACCGTGCGAACCCACTTTTTCCAGATTTCTAAAAGTTGTAAAAATGGAGCGCGCTCCGCCAAACGGGACCGCCCTACCGGGTACCAAGTGTACCAAACGATGCACACAGCGTAACCGGATACGTGAAAATTTGTGGAAACTGATTCGGACGCGTGTGCGCGCCGGAATCAGGCCGTATCCGCGGACACACCCCGTGTCGTAATTTTTGTGGAACTCGCGCATATTTTGTGCATGCTTGTCAGATCGTGACAAAACTTGTGCCACTGGACTCGTTGTAATGCGCTGGTCCTGTGACCCAATTTTCACGCAATTCTGAGACGGTTGACCAAATCGCCAATTGGCGGGCCCCAAAGTTGACTTTTTGGACAAAATTTTGTTCGGCTCATCGAAATCCACATTTGGACATACCGTTGGGTTCGTATTGATATTTAGAGTTGTTTGACCTATAATTTGTCTAATTTAGAGAATGTTATCCTTGGCACGCTTTTCGGTGCAAAGTGGGCCACAGGTGGACCCTACTTTTACCCGAAATTACCATTTTTGCCCCTGTGTCCAAATTGGACGAAAGGGAAGTACTTTTTAGCTATTTTGCTTATTCCGGAAACGTTGGTGATATTTATTTCAGCATCCGGAGACATTGTTCTGCGGCCATAGCTTTTGATCCTGTGCGTTTGACTTCTGGACAGTATACCTTGCAGCTTTCTTACCAGGCAAGATACCTTGCCAAATTGTTTACAGTACTTTGCATGCTATTTATATTTCTTTTATTTATTTCATTTATGTATAGTTCTTGCATGTATAGTTTTTTCTCCAGTCATTACTATGTATTAGATATGTTGACACACACATGGCACCTAGTATTATGGGAGGACAATCATTAGACGTATGGGCTTTTAACCACTCTGGTAAACCATAGTATATAGCTCGCACTACGGGCGTGTGTCGCGCTGGTCGCTACCCCCGCGGTATGTCGATTTCTGGAGTCTCGCTGGTCGCTACCCCCGCGGTATGTCAATTTCTGATGTCCATTGACGTGTGTGTAAATTGTGAGGTAGATCGAGTAGCCTACCCTTGCCCATACGTCAAAAAGTTGTCCTCATTTGCATTCATATAGATTGTCTTGTACAACGTACTTATTTATTTCCAAATTATATGCATGTTTACTGTATTCAAGTTGGCTCATATTTTCTGTATCTTGTTACGTCCCTCTGAGGACCTGGTCCTCTGCCAGGTGTATCTATTCTTGAGTATTTGCAGGAGCACAGATTGGATGGCTATATATGTTTCGTGGATGTCCTCTCTTCGAGCCCGTGATTGCTAGATGGTGTTCTTATATGGTGTTGTTGTGTTGTACTTACTTTAATATTTGCTCTTATATTCGAGTTGGTAGTGGATTTGTTTCCATCCAACTATCATCCTTAGATACTTCTTATTGAGATCTAGTTTCATAGATACTGGTTATTTATTTCTATATGATTTTGGTGGATGAGTTTTAGATTTTATCCTGTGACTTGTATTACATTTTATACCACTTGTGGATTTATATTCATATTACAGCGTACGTATGGATATGGTTTCCATATATTGGAGTTGCCATATCCATGCGGCTGGCATGCTTACGTGTTCCTAGTCCTACGTATTTAGGACTGGGGCGTGACAATCCTCCAAGTGCTGGTAGGCGCTGTCCTTTTGGCGGGGGTAGTATCCTCGAAACTGGTGCTATTGGCCTTTGTCCTGTCTGTAGTGCTGCCTCTCTACGCTACGGGCAATCTCTGGCAAGGTGCTGAACTGATCCACATATCATGCACAAACCCAACTTCTTCTGATAATCTTTAATGATGTGGCCCTTCTTGCCACAATGGTGACAGGTCGGGAGTTCCTTCGGCTGGTATGGTGCTGCCCTCTGCTGTGTCTGTACTCCGGAACGTCGGATCGGTCCTCCTGCTCTGGGCTGGGCTCTGGCCGGTACAGTCGTACTGGAACGTCTAGCTCCTCTGACGATGGCCTCCTGGATTCTCGCCTCCGCAAGAACCTCTACATAAGAAATCCTCGCCTGTGTAGTGGTATACCTCTGTAGCTCGAAATTGAGGCCGTGATGAAATTTTTGAGCTTTCTCGAGATCATTGGGTATCAGGACGGTACCAAATCTGCTAAGGCAGCTGAACTCCACGTCATATGCGTCAACAGTCATATTTTCTTATTCTAGATGTAGGAACTGGGAGTACAGAGCATTTCTGATTGTAGCTGGAAAATATTTCGTATTAAAGTATTCTAGGAACTGTTCCCAAGTCTGGTTCTTGCCTACACTGCACTCAATGGAATCCCACCAGTGATGGACGTTGCCTTTTAGTTGGGCCCTCACTGCAGTCATCCAAAGGTCAGGGTGCAGTTGTGAAGCCTCTAGTAATATCTCCGTATTGGTGACCCAATCGGAGATCTGCTCGGCAGTCTCATTGCCCAAGAAAGTATCTGGTCCCATTTGTATGAACCATCTAACAGTGCCACCTGTCTGGGCTGGTGGAGGTGCTGGTACTGGTGTTGAGACAGGTATCCTCTCTAGTACTGCTATCAGACTCTGTCTCAATGTCTCTGTCTACTGCTATTGTGCTTGCATCATTGCCTGGAAGAACTGAAGCATCTGTGGCTGACCATCTAGCTGTGGCATCTGGGGTAGATAAGGTGGAGGCGGTGGTAGTAGAATCTCTGGCTGTGCAGTAGGCGTTTTCTCAGATGTCGGCCTCTCAGTCTGCGGCATCGGTGTAGCTCCTGAAGTCTGGCCCTCACAATGTTCCATAGGGATTGTCTCGGAAGTCCGTCCCTCGGGCTGCGGTGTAGGATCGCCCTGCGATGTCTCGTACCAATGTATCAGCGGGGTCTGTAGCGGGGGTTGCACTTGGGGTACCTCCTCTCTTTGGGTGGTGTTATCTAGCACCGCGATACGGGGTGCTCCTCGTCCACTGCATAAATTTATCTTGCTGCAAGAGATAGGACTTCATTAAGGAGTACGAGAACAAACAAACCGGATGTAGATATTTAGGAGCAGTATGAAGGAAGTTCCAAAGACGAATCAAAAATGGATGAGACCTAGCAATTTCTATCCTATTGCAGGCTCGCTGGACATGTTACCATACCACAAGCGAAAAGATGACATGCATGGGCTACCACTAAAACCATGTCACGCCCCAGTCCCAAAATATACGGGACCAGGCCATGTGGCAATAGCCAGCTGACACGTCTCCGAGGATATCCCAATTTAATGGATCTACGAAGAGTGCTACGCTGTCCTAAAATACTAACATGTCCAATATCAGTCAATAATAGGTAATCTAATCTCATCCACAATATAAAGAGCAAGAAGTACTAAATAAATTGCTGGATGATAAATACCAGTCTCAAGACTAGGGCGGAAGGCCTACCAACTGGTCACGGAACAAACCCACTACTATGACGAAAAAGTGCTAAAATGAGATATAAAAGATAAAGACTAGGGCATCGTCTGACTAGGTAATGATGCACCCAATCCTAGGCGAAAGGCCTACCAACTGGTCACGGAAACTCTGAAGGTAACACCTCTAGCTCCTCTATGGTAGCGAATCTTGTCTCCTGCCCAGGGCCATACACTGTGGGGTAGTAAGCCTTGTCCAAATCTGGAAAGGTTCCAGGTCCTCAGAGGGACGTAACAAGATACATAGAAGCATGCCATATATAAATACTGAATAAAATAAATACAATAAAGGGTGTGCTAGCCATCTAAGTGAATGCAATGTGAGGACAACTGTGGGTATATGAGAAGGTGTAGGCTAGACATATGCTGACGTAATTCACCAGTCGTGGCAACCGGCTAGTATATGCCATACATGCCCCCTATAACACGGGCGCAGGAATACAATAACATTCAATATTCTATAGAGTGTGGTATCTGCAATATTACCAAGTAACGTCCAACACTCTACATAACGTGGTATCTGTAATATATATATATACGTCCGTATCACTCCGTCGAGTGCGGTGTCTGTATAAAGGAGTAGGGTATCCCATATGCTTACTAGTCGTCCTCCCCGCCCAATGTGGATATACAAGTCAAATACTCGACGTGCATACTCTGTATCTAAATGCCAAGTCTCTAAACTAAAATAATCCTGAATTGCTTGCTAACCGTGATGTATGTCACACGTGGTGATAGCTAGTCGAGCACGCGAACCCACATCCCAATATGCATTGATCATTGAAAATGTGTAAGCGTATCAGGTCTCGGAAGATAACAGGGTATCCTCCAATAGGATGAGTCTGCTAATGACTAAGTCAATGTATACTAATCATCGACTTATCCGTCGAATGCACCCGAGACAATCTCGGACGCACATAGTTGTATAAAGCAAAACAACAAGCATACAATACAATATTTGCATAATTTAAATTAGACAGTAAATATGGCAAGGTATCTTGCTTGAGTCTTCAAGGGGTGAATGCCAAAAGCCTGCTCCTGTAGCGTCTCCTGGTTGATCCAAAGACCCTAGACATACAATATAACACAATAATACCGACATCAGACACTACGCATTAACTACATACGATTAAGACGCTATACTTGAATATTGTCGTGAGTTCACCGTTGCTTGAGTACAACGTCACGTGTGCACGTAGCTAGGGTGTACACGTATTCTGTCTTCGGTTAACATGTGTCTCGAGGCAATAATTATCTAGTTACCGGTGGATCATAATTTCTGTTCTGTGCTGACACCTATCTCTATTTCTCCATGTTCAAACCTACTAGGTTTATATCCAGGTTTTTCAAGTGAATTACCTGTCCCTGATAACTAGTCATTAATTTAGAATAATTATTTATTAATTAATATCTAATTAAAAATTACTTCCATGCATAAAATACTAACTAGGTTAAAAGCTATTAATACGTGTTCATATTTGACACGACGACACAAAGGAGAAGTAATAGGACACAAGAGAGAAGGGTTCACGAACAAGTACCTGATCGACCGAGCGAGGGGGTCCGTTAGCTGGTCGACTGTCTTCTCCGACGTGGGGTGGACTCCGGTCGTCGTGTGGACGGATCCGGCCTGCCGGCGTTCAGTCGACTGCGATGGCTGCAGCCGCGGATACAGCAGCCTGTCTCGACGGCAGTAGGCTGAGAAAGTGTCGTGCGCGATGGGGGGGTCGGGGTCGACCTATCGGGGTGGTCGGTGACGCCGGAGATGGCTGGAAGGCGGTGGTTGGGAGCAGTTGAGATCGGTCGGGGGTTCAATAGGGTTAAGATGGACGAGGATGGTGATGGTGCGGGTGGAAGCGGTCGGTGTGGGTGATTGGTCGTCGGTGGTGGTGAAGTGGGGGTCCGACGAGTCGAGTGGAGGTGTCTGGCGGCGTCAGGCGGAGTGGAGGGCGATGGTTTTGGAAGTCGGGGAGGGGACAGCGAGCTCGGGCTAGCCGGGTGAGGGGATGGTGATGATGGCTAGATGGAGGTGGTGGTCGGGCGGCCTAGAGGGGTGGTTGGTGGTGCCGGAGATGGCTGGGAGGCGGTGGTCCGGTGAGGCTGAGCAGGGATGAGTCGGCAAGGGGATTTGGCTAGGGTTGAGTGGATGGTGATGATGCTAGGGTTTCAATAGTAGTAGGAAGAGTTATTTATATTGGAGGGGTTTATGGCCTGGCCTCGGGCCTTGGGCTTGTCTGGACTCCTAGGGGTGGGGTATGGTCCTCATGATAGGTATACATGGCTTGGTTATGTCTTGTTTTGGGGTGATCTGGGCCTCAATTTAATTTAGGTTACAGACAATTGCATCAAGCATTTAGGAGAAGGTTTGGTTTAATGAAATAATACTTAGACGTTTGTAACGACTATTGTGCAACTAGATTTAAGCACCATAGTGGGAATCTAACAGTTGCACAAAGTGCAGGTGGGTAGTCTGGCGTGTCTAGGAGATGAGTACTTAATTGGTTTAGGCGTACCTACTAGTATAGTGCTCTAAACGTCAAGGCAACCGTAAGGCGTATTAAGTTACAATATTGTTGTACATTAAATCTAATTGCATCCAATTAAACCCTAGTCTCTTACCTTAATTCCAATTAGCCCTGAATTAGTCAAGGGGGTTTACAGGATACCCACACTATTAATAGTTATTTTATCAAACACCTTAAGTGCACAAGTCAAGATACCTCCTAAGTGTCATGATACTCCATCAACCACATGTTAAATCCCTAAATATACAACCAATGGCATATACACATATCAAATATATTTATATATATATATATAATATGAATAGTTATAATGAACAAAAGAGGGAAATTTTATTCTTAAACACAAAACCCCAAATGTGTACACATTTTCATGAGGAAACATCATGGAAACCAATAGAGACTCATTCTCTCCCCTTATGGCTATTTCTAAACCATGGGTGGGCTCCTAATGGTCAACAAAACCAATAAAATAGAATTTAAAAGAGATATTTTAGAATTTTACCTCTTTGGTGATGGATTACTAATACAAAGTCAAGGATTCTCTAGCCAAGCCTCTTCTTTTCCGATGCTCCTTGTGACCTAAGCTTCTAAGCTTCTGAGATGAGAGAAATTAGAGGGATTGAGATTTTAAATTCTAAAATTTGGTTTAGAAAGAAAAGGGTTTGGAGAAGTACTATTTATAGGATTTTTTATGAGCTATGAATGACTTTGAGGGAGGCTCCCTCTCTTTATATAGGGCCGGCCACATGCCTAAGGCTTGGCTAATGCATAAAGTCCATAATGCGCCTATATGGTTGTCATAAAGAGTTATTTAAACAAGTGGATTTTTATTCCTAATGAGGGGGTTTAACTAGATTCTAATTTAAATGGATAGGGATAACTAGTGGGTTCAAAATGCCTAGTCCACTAACCCATATTATTAATACTAATAATATCACACATAATACATATTATGTAACTACAACACAATATATATATATATAAATATTACAAATGACAATAATGCTCCTACTCTAGAAATGTGGTTGTGACAACTTTTATCACTATTTCTTGTTAACGGAGACGTCAAACTTGTGAAGGAATGAACCAAAACTAGTAATTTTCTTGACTGAGTAAATGATGGATTGGATTAGAGATCACATCCTTGATCTCATCCTATACACAATAGGCACAAGACAGGTTGTGAAGATGATCATGCTCTCAAAAAGCTAAAAAATAATAGGTTGTCGTGTCCGACTTATTCTTTGATGATTGTCTCGAGGATTTTGTAGACCTTGTATCCTTTGTCAATACTCTTTAAGAGCATCAACCATCTTGCCTTGTTCCTACCTTGCCTTATTTTTTCATTACAAGTCGGACACGAAAGACTATCGGTTTTCCAACTCTTTGAGAGCAGTATCGTCTTCATAACTTGCCTTGTACGCACTTTGCATAGGATGAAATTAAGGATGTGATCTAGGAGTTGGCTAATCCTATCCATTATTTGCTCGGTCGAAAAAATCACTACTTTTGGTTGATTTCTTAACTATTTTCACGTCTGTGTGAAAGAAATGGTAAAAAGAAAATCATGCTAGTAATAATTTATTGCATCTTTGATGGAGAATGAAAATAAACCAATTAATAATCAAATCTTTGACAACTACGCTACCCAACTTCCATCAAATGTAATAAAAATTTAAAGAGAAAAATAAAATTTCTTTAGGGATTGCGAAAGTAAGTTTGTTTGGATTGGGTTGGGTCATGTTATGGAGTAGGCTTGTGTCAGTCCTGGAGAATACACTGAAGAAGTCATGTAATTTGAATCTTTACTTACGAAACGCTAGAGGAGCTGAAGTTGGAAAATGATTAGGTGGATGTAGAGTTAAGCCCTCTCACAATTAGACATCTCAATCGACTAAGAAATCTGAAATTCTGAACCTTTACAATTTTTATGCTGATGATTGTGATTCATTAAAGAATCTAATATCTGGATGTCCCGTCCTTAAAGATTTGAAATTTGAGGAATGCAAACTTGAGGACCCTGTAGTTTAATCAAATACCGTGGCAATTGAGTATATAATCTAGTGATGTTACTAGGACTCAGATGCGCATACATTGTCTTAATCTCTGATCTCTTTCTGTCTCGATTAATAGTATTGAGATGTCGCAACTCTTATGGGAAGATGTATCATCTGTTGTTGATGTAAGTATCCAAATTGGTGAGTATTCTGGTTATCTATGTTTTGATATCGATATAGAAACTCTGATGTTCTTTACTTCCATAACTAAGGTACTCCATTATTTTAATTTGTTATTGTGAACTTAGTTAAATATTTCGCAACATATTGATTCATTCTAAAGACTAATTGTGCTATCATATCAAACTGTAGGGAAATCTTATATATATATATATATATATATATATTTAAAATAAATTATGCAATAAACTGTTTATTCTTTATTCTATTGTGAAAGACAAAAGGATTGCTAACAAAGTTCTAGTTTGCTTTATGAATATTTTTCACAAATTATGATATTTTGTGTAAGATGATGTGATATTTTTTGAAACTAGCCTATTTTGTCAACTGTCTATCTGTGCAAACTTCTGATATTGACATTTGTGATCAGAGGGTATCGAAATGTACTACAGGAAGAACTTGATTCAGTCGATGGATAGTATTGTGTAATCTTGTAGTCTCGATAGTTTTCCTAAAGGAAAACTTCCAAAGATGTAGATTGCTGAGCTGTTGCCTCTTTGGTAACTAGAAATTCATAATTTGATAAATCAGTGTTTGGAAGGATACTTGGTTTCACCTTTTGTTGGTGTAAAGGGAAAGTTGTCGAATCAAGCTTTTCTCTTGCTCGAAAAAGGTGGCCAGATTGCTTCGTCGCCTGCATGGGACAACCAGGCTATTGTACCATCCACAAATGGTAGGTTGCATCAAGAAAAGCTCAGTGCATAATCGATGAGAATCTCCTACTCGTCCCTCAAAAAATAGTCCGCCAATAAATAAATATTTGGTTCAAATTTTTTATAAGATAGTATGATATTTCCATTCTTTTATAAGAACCCAGTCCAAAATACTACAGCCCAATGCCCAAACCCTAACCCGAACCTATTATATATGAAATCGGGAGGAGAGAGAAACGCAGTCTACTTTTCTCTCCTCCCACTCTTCTCTAGATCTGGAACACACAACCTCTAACTCTTTCTCCTTCGTACCTCCTTACCGCTCGTCTCCACTTCTTTTCCTCCCTCAACGAGCTGTAGCAACGACAAAGAAGGGACAAATGCGGAGAAAAGAGCCACATCGACAAAGAAAGAAGCCACATCGGTGGAGAAAGGAGCCGCGACATCTTAAAGAAATTTTATAGAAAGATCTAGTTGAGGTAATTTTTTTCTCTATTATTTTTCTTTCTATTTATAGAAATTTTTGCAAATTTTAATTATTAATTTTACATTTTTTTATTCGACGCTGGATTTGACACAGATTTGTGCTTTTTCTTTGTTTGGAAGTTGGATTCAATTTTTTTTAAAATTTTTGGAATCGTCACGTATCGGTTGTATTGGTTGGTATCCCATCTATACAATTACTTATCAGCCGACACAAACCTATACAATAAATTTTGACATTGTGTCGGACGATATTCTTTATGTGTATCGGATCAAACACGTCGATCTATCGGATACTGATACATATCGGCCGATACTTCGAACCTTACTCACGAGACACGACTTATGAGCCAATGAATAAACAACAATGGTATGAATTATATGAAAGTTCATAAGAAATATATAGTTATGGAGCCTAATTTAACAAGAAATCTCATGTTTTCCTCCAATCAATATACAAATACACTTAGCCGTAAATGTCTCCTTATATTATCCATTTTGGTTGTGAATCGATATTTGCATTACACTATCAATAATTTTTATTATTATTCACCATTAAAATATCTATTATTTATTATTGCCAAAAAAAGAATAGGAACTTCATCTCAATTGAATGTAAAATTCTTTTGTATTGCAAACTCTATAAAAGAATTACTATAACAAATATAGTTAGTTAATAATGGTGATTTTTAGAAGTAGAAAATGTTTGGGGTTTCAGAATTAGAAATTATTTTTGAAACCATATTGTTTGCATAAAGCATAATAATTAATGTTTTCTTCCAGGCATAATGGTTTTCCTAAACTATGGATCCCATATTTTTAGCTCTATTTTATTGGGATTTTTGATTAGTTGAAAGGTCCAGATTTTCCTAGGAGCCTGGCGGACTATACATCATTAAGTTCGAGCTGGATATGCCCAACCAAAAACCAAGTTAATTAGTGATGGGCCAACACAATCCTAATCTACACTTTGGTTCAGTCTACTCCATAACATGACCGAACCCAATCCAAACCAACTTACTTTCACAATCCCTAAAGAAAAGTTAATTTTCTTTTAAAATTTTGTTCTATTTGATGCAAGTTGGGTAGATTACTTGTCAGTAATTATATTATCAATTAGTTTATTTCCATTCTTCATAAAAGATGAAATTCATTATTACTTGCTTGATACTTGATGCAATGCTTATATAGTACTTTCACAACCTTTTATTGTTCACAGAGACGTCAAAATTGTGAAGGAATGAACCAAAAGATTTTTTCGACTGAGTGAGTAAATATTTTATTTGATTAGCCAACTTCCATATCACATCCTTGATCTTATCCTATGCAAGATGGGCACAACACATGTTGTGAAGGCAATTTTTTCCCTATTTGTTAATCTCAAGTGGTAAAACTTTATGGGAAATATATGGAGGACAATTATGCTACATTGGTCTACTTCGTACAACACTCACCTAATCTTCAGACAATACTCACCTAATCTTAAGCTACTTACATTAGAGAAAGGAGGACTTGTAAGATCCCCTTAACTTCAAACTTACTAATATTATATTTCTATAAACCTCGAAAGTTATAAGATTAACATTCCTTATTTGTTCTTGTATAGGATATATGAGAGAAAAATATACGGTTGTATGGTTGTCAGCACTGCAAGTTGAAAGTCATAGTCGACTGTGATGAAGAGAGTGAAAAACTCATGGAGTTGATTTTTTAGTGAGGTTTTCAAACTTTGTCTACATCAAATGTGATTGCTCTTATTAAGAGTGGCCATCATCTTCTACAGTAGGTTTTTGGTTTTTTAGTGAGGTTATAATACTTTATATATACTTTGGATTTTATTTTCCAACCGTTACTTGCACTGTTAAGAAGCTTATACTCTGACATGATATATTGAGAAATTAGATGTTTTGTAAATTTTTGTAATTATGTTTTTCCATATATTCTCTTGAAAGAGGTCACATTCTAAGTCAAGAAGAAATTTTTGGAACCTGTTATGTCAATTTGAAGATGATCATACTTGGCTCTGCTTGGTTTACTTGAAGTAGTAGTCTTTAGTATAGAGTTCCTGAAGACTTTTAACATATGGAAGGAAACTCTAATGTTGGGTTTATCTCAAGGGTTTTAGCAGTGATCAAAAGTGACTACATTTTCGATTTGTTAATCGGTGTAATCTAGTCATAGTGTTGTCAGCAAATCTTTTGGATTATTGTGTAATCTAGTTTAAAAAAGAAGTAGCAATAATTTCCAGGGATTGTGTTAGTTCACCATACCACTGTTGGCAATAATCCAAGTTAATATTAATGGAAGTACGAAGAAGTTGAGAACTAGGTAACTCTACCTTGATGAGCACTGCAATCCCCTTACCTAGTGTGTCATAGAAAACCACTGGTGACACTCATCCAATATGAATTAAAATAGTAGCCGAGCTACAGAGATTTGTTGATTCATTAATTATTTGAGTTTTTTTGTCTTAATGTCGAGTATTTGCCTTAAGCTTGGAGGGTTGTCCTAAGTAAAACTATAGAGACAGGTTGCTCAAGTCCGAGGCCTTATCAGACTTACTCCCGGCCAACCTTGATTGTACTCTACCTACCGTAACGAGAAAAATTATCTTATCTCCAAAATAATGTCCATAGACTAGAAGCAACGTAATCTGCTGCCCAAAGTTATTAATATAAACACAAAACAGTCCCAAATAAGAGTTGTTCTAAATTTTAGCCTCATTTAAGGTATTAATCTCATTCAAACCTTCATATCTCCAAAATAATTAGAAAAATGCGAATATGTTATTACCGCAAAAGCCTCACACATAGTCTGGACCATCAGCTTAGAACATCCACGCTCGTAATATGTATTACATTTTGGGATATAACCAGAAAAATCACCAAACGTCCATAGTAAATCTGCACCACCAAAAGTGTGATTGCTTTCTATATTTATGTTCTACATATTTCAAATAAATAATTATCCTAATTATATAATAAAATAAATAAATAATTTCATATTATAATCAATTATCATATTTATTAATTAATTAATAATAATTAGACAATCCAAATTTAGGATTTATAGAATAAATCCAAACTTTTATGCCTTGTCGTGTCGGACACGTATAAAAAAGACAATAAATACGTATGAGTCACTTCATGGACAAACCAAAATATATGTCATCTTTATCGTATCCGTATTTATATCTCCCACAATCATGAGATCCTCCTGATCCTCCTTGCCTTTGACCTTCTTAGTTTTGAGCTTCATGCAGTTCCTCTTGATATGACCCATTTTGCTACAATGTAGCATCCCTCCTTGCGGTCCATAGTCACAGGATCCCGAGAACTCCCTCGTTTTCTTGCCTGTGATTTGGCTCTTCCCTTCTCGTAGGAAAAATATCAGAGCGGACTCCTGCGACGATTCAACTTACTTACGCCGGACCTCTTCATTCAACAAACTACATTTGATTTACTCCATCGTAACAACTCCATCGGATGCAGAGTTGCTCACTGACACCACCAATGTCTTCCAGCTTTCCAACAGAGAACTCAAAAGCAGAAGGGCCTGAAGCTCATCATCCATCACTATCTTTATCGTAGACAGTAGATTGATGATACCCTGAAGCTCGTTCAGATGTTGTACTACCGGGGCAACTTCCATGAACTACGAGTTGACGAGTTGGCTAATAAGAAACGTCTAATTACCAGCCATTTTTCTTTCAAACAGCGAATGAAGCTTCTTCCGCAATGCTTTTACTGAACTCTCCATAGATACGTAGTAAAATACTAAATCATACAACCTTTGGCGGATGAATCCAACGGTGTTCAAATCCAGTCATTTCTAGTCATTAATATGTTTGTCCGATGGCTTGGCATTATCGCCCTCCAACGGACCATGCAAGTCCTTGTACTAGACTAGATCCTCCATCCTTGGCTTCCAAATCATCTAGTTTCCCCTATAATAGTGATCATACATGTGTTCATTTGCTCTGTAGACATGGTTGCACCTTTCCTCTCGTGAACCTGAGAGGTTTGATACCAGTAATTTGGAAATCAGACACCAGAGTCAGATACTCTAATACCAGATATTAGGATCGGACACTCCTATAAGCACTTTGATACCGTGTTTGAAACTGACCATAGCAAAAACTTAGGCCAACCTACTAGAGATACCAACCCCTGTCCAACAAACATCAAGCACAGATAAATACAACATATATGGCGGTGACTACATCACCTAGACAAATCATATTCTATATAACTCAGGTAAATTTATAAGATTGACTAAAACCAATGTTAAACCCTTTGCCCTAATAGGTTCAACTCCTTCACCACACTCAATAATAAAAGATAGAGATTATAATAAAATTACTCACTCTACCTGTAGCGATATCCCTAAATGAAGGCGACAAAGCCTTGTTAAGATCTCATCTTCCTTCTGTTTTGGATGATACACCATAACAATAAAGTATAGACTTTTTCTTAGATCTTCTGTGGACAAGCGCCCTGAATCTCCACTTTATGGTCTATTTTTGTCCCTCTACCCTAAATCCATATATATAGTTGAGAAATCCTTCTTTAGGTCTGTTATTGTCACGCCCCGATCCCGAAAGGGTCGGTCGTCCTCGCTTGATCCTTTACGGAACCGATTCGTCCTCGCTTTGGGGCGTGATGCCGTACGAGCCTGGAGTTGCGCTCGTACAAGGCAAGAACTTGCAGTTATAGGAACCCATTTTGAAACACAATTTATAAAACACATTCACAGAGATTTGAACACAGTGCAGGAAGAAACATGCTTTTTCATTGATAATTCAGAGTAATTTACATAGAGTTTACATTGATGCGCCTCTCGGCTACTTGATTTGCATTACAAAAGATAAACTCAAAAGGCAGGGCGCGCTCCATCAGATAGTCCACGTCGTTCATACATTACGCCCTTGTATAGGTTGAAAGTCCAAGCCTCCAAATGATCTGACTCCAACTATACTTCAAAATAGAGGTGCTCCTAACGCCTCCTCGTCTATCCACTAGTGTTGCACCGTCTGAGTGCCTGAAATAGTTGCCCACAACGTGGGTCAGTACTCAACTTGTACTGGTGAGCGGGATGAACCCACTCGACTAAATCGACACTAGCTTATTAGGGGCGAGCATGCATTAAGATGACTTCTATAAAGAGGCAAGTGAATTCAATTCATATCAGTTGCATGTTTTGATAGGAATGAAAATAATATCGAATCCAACCAGTGCATCGATTGCTTAATCAACCGATGCACGCCTTCCCTGCAACGAAACACAAGTATACTTACCATCTGCACAAGACAATAGATTAGCATGTGTTCTAGTCTATGCGGTCATTGGTGTGATCGACACCTTAGGGACATATTCAAGCATTAGCGGCGCGCCCTATCAGCCCGGGTAGCAAGCCCTGCTGGAGGTCCCGCAATGCATCGTGACGAGCACGAATCAAATATTTCCCTCCGGATCGATACGGTTCCAGTGCCCCGGAAAGCCGTTTCGAGGAAATGATAAACCTTGTGCACAAGTTGTCCCAGACCATGCAAATGCATGAACAATTCATATATCATACAATGCATCGATTGAAACTGAAAGAAGTTAAGCAGCAATATATATCTCATGCAACAGTTCATATTTTCTCAATGCGGTGTTCCGATTTTGATATCCCATAGGTCCAAACTCCGTCCGAGGCACTAGGCCACCACCAACAACCAATCCCCATTATAAACAAACTCAGTTATAAGGTGTGCAAGCATATAGAAATATTAGTCTACAAAAATCCCTTGTTCCTTTCTTAGTGGCTGGCATGCATTGTGGCAAGGATTTCCTAGGCGTCCAACCGGGCATCATCGAGTGAACGTTTGAAACATTAAAGATGTTGGCGTGAAGAAGTAGGAAAGAAGGGTCCAAACCACTCACTGGTTAAGGAAAAAGGTAGCTGAAACAAAGATTCCCGCCTAGCGACGATCAAACGTCAGTTACGCGGACCTGCACAGCACGAGCACCAATTAGAATCTTGCCTATCCTTCCTTGCCGAACTCCCCAAGAATCAAAGCTCCAAACGATAAAACCAGCAGCGAAAACCAAGCAAATCGAAAGCAACACCAAATCAAATCCCAAAGCGGCAATCAAGAAAACCAAGCAACCAAACACGAAAACTATTGGACTCGTTTCAATAGAGGCCTTTCCATGAGTTGGAAAGGATCATCGCATTTCGTCCGTGGCAAGAAGATGCCGAAGTTCTAAGTTATGACTCAAACGGACTAGCCACAAGCCCAATTACGTAGTGCACATCCCGGTCGGATCGGGATTTGAGGCACTACATAATATACCACTAAGAAAAAGTTTCGACCCGAAACTTAAGAACAAGGCCGACCCGAAACTTAAGAACAAGGCCCTACCTCCGACTGAAAGAACAATGAAGGGTACTTCTCCTTCATCTCCGATTCCATTTCCCAGGTTGATTCCCCAGCTGAATGGTTCCGCCACAGCACGCGAACCAAGGACATCGTACGGTTGCGAAGTACTTTTTCCTTACGATCCAGGATCTGCACCGGTTCTTCTGAGTATGACAAGTCCGCGCGCAGTTCCAACTGTACAAAACTAACCACATGACTTGGGTCATGCACATACTTTCGTAGTTGGGAAACATGGAATACGTCATGCACTTCTGCCAAGGCGGGAGGTAGTGCTATTCTGTATGCCACAGCTGCAACTCGTTCTAGTATCTCAAAGGGGCCGACAAACCGGGGACTCAGTTTGCCCTTCACGCCGAAACGCATCACACCCCGCATCGGCGTCACTTTCAAGAAGACATGATCCCCGACCAAGAATTCCAAGGGTCTTCTATGTGCATCAGCATAACTTTTCTGTCGGCTCTGTGCTGTGCGGAGTCTTTCCCGAATCAAGCAAACTTTTTTAACTGCCTGCTCTACCAGCTCTGGCCCGAGTACCTGCCGCTCGCCGACTTCGTCCCAACAGATAGGAGATCGACACCTTCGCCCATATAGTGCTTCGTACGGTGCCATCTGGATGCTTGATTGGTAGCTGTTGTTGTACGCAAATTCTGCCAAAGGAAGATGCGTGTCCCAACTAGTCTTTAAATCAATAGCACACAGCCGTAACATATCTTCGAGTATCTGATTTGTCCTCTCTGTTTGTCCATCAGTCTGCGGGTGGTATACGGTACTGAACTGTAGCTTGGTTCCCAAAGCAGCTTGTAGACTAGTCCAGAAACGAGATAAGAAGCGTCCGTCACGGTCAGAGACGATTGAGGCAGGTACTCCGTGTAATCGGACGATCTCATCTATGTAAATTTGTGCTAACCGATCGACGCTCCAAGTAACTTTTATGGGAAGAAAGTGGGCTGATTTGGTCAAACGATCAACTATGACCCAAATCGCATCGTGCCCCCGTGGCGTCTTCGGAAATCCCACAATAAAATCTATAGTGATGTTGTCCCATTTCCACTCGGGAATAGCGAGGTTCTGCAGTTCCCCGCCGGGCCTCTGATGCTCAGCTTTCACCTGTTGACAGGCCATGCACTGTGACACAAAGGTCGCCACATCCCGCTTCATACCGTGCCACCAGAAGGTCCCGTGCAAGTCCTTGTACATCTTAGTGCTCCCCGGATGTAAGGAATACTTCGCGTAGTGTGCTTCCGCCATAATTTCCCTTCGGAGTTCTGGGTCGTTAGGAACACATAGCCTCCCTTTCATCTGTAAGGCCCCATCTTCGCCTGCCACAAAGTCAGATGTCTTCCCCGCCGAGATCAATCCGCGCACCTTCGCTAAGAACTGATCGCCCTCCTGAGCTGATTTGATTCTACCACGTAAACCCAGTTCAAGATGGAGTGGTGCCAGCTGCACTCCTGGATGCCGAACTCGAAACTCGATGCCCATCGCCTCTAGATCTCGAAGTAAACGGTTGTCTATAGATAACGACCCCACGTGCTTCCGACTCAGAGCATCAGCAACAACGTTTCCCTTGCCCGGAGTATACGCGATCGTTAGGTCATAGTCCTTAATAAGTTCTAGCCAACGCCGCTGCCGAAGGTTCAATTCCCGCTGGGTAAAAAGATACTTGAGGCTCTTGTGATCTGTGAAGATTTTGCAAGCAACACCATAAAGATAATGCCTCCACAACTTCAATGCAAATACAATCGCCGCCAATTCTAAGTCATGCGTCGGGTAGTTCTTCTCGTGCGGCTTCAGTTGCCTGGAGGCGTACGATATTACCTTGTCCCTCTGCATGAGCACACACCCTAAGCCGAGTCCTGAAGCGTCGCTGTATATCTGAAACTCTTCTACCCCATCTGGAAGTGCAAGGATCGGAGCTGAAACAAGACGCCGCTTAAGTTCCCGAAAGCTGGCTTCGCAGTCATCACCCCATTCGTATGCAATCCCTTTCTGAGTAAGGCGAGTCATAGGCGAGGCCAGTTTAGAGAAATCCTTTACGAACCTACGGTAGTATCCCGCAAGGCCCAGAAAGCTTCGAACTTCGCTGGCTGACGTAGGTTGCTTCCAGTCCACCACCGCTTCTATTTTCTTCGGGTCTACGGCGACGCCTTCGGCCGAGATGACATGACCAAGGAACGCCACGCTGTTCAACCAGAACTCACACTTGCTGAGCTTAGCGAACAACTGATGGTCTCGTAATGTCTGCAGCACGATCTTCAGGTGTTCTTTGTGCTCCGCCTCATACTTGGAATAGATTAGTATGTCGTCTATGAACACGACTACAAACTTATCCACAAACGGCCGAAACACGCGGTTCATCAGATCCATGAAAGCTGCAGGGGCATTCGTCAAACCGAACGACATCACGAGGAACTCATAGTGTCCGTAACGGGTTCTGAAAGCAGATTTTTGAATATCCTCTGATTTGATTTTTAACTGGTGATACCCTGACCTGAGATCAACTTTAGAGAAAACTCTTGCACCTTGCAACTGATCAAATAAGTCATCTATTCTTGGCAAAGGGTACTGATTCCGCACGGTCGCTTTATTCAGTTCTCGGTAGTCAATGCACAGCCGCATGGATCCATCTTTCTTTTTCACGAACAGCACCGGAGCGCCCCAAGGAGAAACGCTTGGACGAATGTATCCTCGGTCCAACAGGTCTTGCAACTGAACTTTAAGTTCCTTAAGCTCTGCTGGGGCCATGCGATAAGGTGCCTTTGATATCGGTCGCGAATCCGGAAAAGTGTCGATGCTGAATTCGATCTCACGATCAGGAGGCATTCCAGGCAGCTCGTCTGGGAACACGTCGAGAAAATCTGCAATGACTTCAGCCTGAGCTGCATCTGCACATTCCCGCCGGGTGTCTCGAACAGAAGCTAAGTACCCTTCACAGCCCGAATGCAACATACGCCTAGCCGAAATTGCTGATATCACCATTGCCGTCTTCGGTGCAGCGCTGCACGAATAGTAGAAGTCTGCCTCGCCGGGTAGACGGAATACGACTCGCTTCTCCGCGCACTCGATTGTTGCATGGCAAGCACCCAACCAGTCCATACCGAGAATAATATCATAATCCTTGATGTCTAGTACAATGACATCTAAGGAAAGCTTCCTACCTCCGATGCAAATGTAACCATCCCTACAGATCGCATGGGCGGGCATATCGACTCCCGAAGGGGTACTTACGCAAAGGTTCATATTTAAAGCAGTAGAAGCTAATTTATGCTCAACAGTAAAATCAGCAGATATGAAACTATGCATAGCACCTGAATCGAATAAGACTCTAGCGGGTAATTCTCGGTATAGTAGAGTACCTGTTACAACAGTGTCGGATACAGATGCCTCATCCCGAGTCAATGCATAGACTCGGCCCTGAGCACCCTGGCGTTGTGGATTTACTGGCACAGCATTGGCATCACTTGCTGGAGGCTCTTTGTTTTGATTTCCATTATTCTGATTCGGCTTGCCCTCTCTGCAGTTAAACTGTTTGTGACCCAGGCGACCACATTTAAAACATCCTTGAACCCGACAATCATTCACTTTATGCCCTGATTTGCCGCACCGGCTGCAGTTCAGTGATTGGGATTGGCCCCTATTATCAGACGTGTGCGAGCGCTTGTGTGCTCCAGACCCTCCCGTTTCATGAGGACGCTTATTGTTATTGGCACGGGGGGTTTGCACCTCGGTCTTTGGGAGAGGGCGCCCGAAGATCCGTTCGCTGTTCAGAGCCGCTTCATAACATTCCCTATATGTTTGGCATCTTTGGTTGATGACGTCCCTACGTAAATCGTCATTCAAACCTTTCTGAAATCTATAGCACCACGCCTGCTGATTAGGCAAGAATTGCCCAGCAAACTTTGCTAGCTTAGCGAATACTGAATCATAATCATCCACAGACAGACTTCCTTGGACCAGGTTGCTGAAGTCGTCTTCCTTTTGCTGCCGGACTGCTCGGGGAATATACTGTTCAATGAATGCAGATTTGAACATTTCCCAAGTAATCTTGCAGTTGGGATTGGCATCGTAAATTCCTTGCTTCGTTGCCTCCCACCAATCATGCGCACGCAGTTCCAGCTGAACCGATGCACAGGCAACTCGCTTGGATCCCCGGATGCCAACCAGGTTGAAAAGTCCTTCCAGCTTAGCAATCCACCCCAAAACCACGTCCGGCTCCGCTCGTCCGTTGAACGTAGGGGGATGCATTTTTGTAAACTCAGCTGCTCGGCAGGAGTTCCTTGCTGTAGGCTGAGTCTCTTCTGACTCATCTTCTACCGCCACGGCTGGAGGCGTGACAGGCGTTGCTGCGGATGTCCCGTTGCTCGGTGCCAGGGATGCAATCAGTTGCATCATTGTATCCATTTGCTTCTGTTGAGAAGCAAACTGCGCTTGTATGTTAGCTTGTTGGGTAACAGCTTGTTGTTGCTGCGCCTCCATGAGGTGCATAAGCCGTTCCGCCATTCCGGTTGAACCCGCTCCTCCGGATTCTCCAGAGCTTGCTGGATCGCTCTGAATGGGTTGAGCACTGCTGGCAGTTGCAGTGTTCTTCTTAGCCATGGCTACAAAAGAGAGTAGCTTGTTAACACTCCAAAAACGATAGATTTATATCTATGGGCTCATTGTATAAGCGACTCTTCCCATGCAGCGGACGCCGAACGCAACTCAATTGAGAGGCGCATCAAACTCCTTTATAATCTTTTGAAATCCCGAGGAAGTAAAGCCTAGGCTCTGATACCAATATGTCACGCCCCGATCCCGAAAGGGTCGGTCGTCCTCGCTTGATCCTTTACGGAACCGATTCGTCCTCGCTTTGGGGCGTGATGCCGTACGAGCCTGGAGTTGCGCTCGTACAAGGCAAGAACTTGCAGTTATAGGAACCCATTTTGAAACACAATTTATAAAACACATTCACAGAGATTTGAACACAGTGCGTGAAGAAACATGCTTTTTCATTGATAATTCAGAGTAATTTACATAGAGTTTACATTGATGCGCCTCTCGGCTACTTGATTTGCATTACAAAAGATAAACTCAAAAGGCAGGGCGCGCTCCATCAGATAGTCCACGTCGTTCATACATTACGCCCTTGTATAGGTTGAAAGTCCAAGCCTCCAAATGATCTGACTCCAACTATACTTCAAAATAGAGGTGCTCCTAACGCCTCCTCGTCTATCCACTAGCGTTGCACCGTCTGAGTGCCTGAAATAGTTGCCCACAACGTGGGTCAGTACTCAACTTGTACTGGTGAGCGGGATGAACCCACTCGACTAAATCGACACTAGCTTATTAGGGGCGAGCATGCATTAAGATGACTTCTATAAAGAGGCAAGTGAATTCAATTCATATCAGTTGCATGTTTTGATAGGAATGAAAATAATATCGAATCCAACCAGTGCATCGATTGCTTACTCAACCGATGCACGCCTTCCCTGCAACGAAACACAAGTATACTTACCATCTGCACAAGACAATAGATTAGCATGTGTTCTAGTCTATGCGGTCATTGGTGTGATCGACACCTTAGGGACATATTCAAGCATTAGCGGCGCGCCCTATCAGCCCGGGTAGCAAGCCCTGCTGGAGGTCCCGCAATGCATCGTGACGAGCACGAATCAAATATTTCCCTCCGGATCGATACGGTTCCAGTGCCCCGGAAAGCCATTTCGAGGAAATGATAAACCTTGTGCACAAGTTGTCCCAGACCATGCAAATGCATGAACAATTCATATATCATACAATGCATCGATTGAAACTGAAAGAAGTTAAGCAGCAATATATATCTCATGCAACAGTTCATATTTTCTCAATGCGGTGTTCCGATTTTGATATCCCATAGGTCCAAACTCCGTCCGAGGCACTAGGCCACCACCAACAACCAATCCCCATTATAAACAAACTCAGTTATAAGGTGTGCAAGCATATAGAAATATTAGTCTACAAAAATCCCCTGTTCCTTTCTTAGTGGCTGGCATGCATTGTGGCAAGGATTTCCTAGGCGTCCAACCGGGCATCATCGAGTGAACGTTTGAAACATTAAAGATGTTGGCGTGAAGAAGTAGGAAAGAAGGGTCCAAACCACTCACTGGTTAAGGAAAAAGGTAGCTGAAACAAAGATTCCCGCCTAGCGACGATCAAACGTCAGTTACGCGGACCTGCACAGCACGAGCACCAATTAGAATCTTGCCTATCCTTCCTTGCCGAACTCCCCAAGAATCAAAGCTCCAAACGATAAAACCAGCAGCGAAAACCAAGCAAATCGAAAGCAACACCAAATCAAATCCCAAAGCGGCAATCAAGAAAACCAAGCAACCAAACACGAAAACTATTGGACTCGTTTCAATAGAGGCCTTTCCATGAGTTGGAAAGGATCATCGCATTTCGTCCGTGGCAAGAAGATGCCGAAGTTCTAAGTTATGACTCAAACGGACTAGCCACAAGCCCAATTACGTAGTGCACATCCCGGTCGGATCGGGATTTGAGGCACTACAGTTATGCCCCAGTCCCAAAATATGTAGGACTTGGTATACATAAATATGCCAGCTATGTATCAAGTAGATTCCAGCTAACTCAAATACGTATGAGATGTACTATCTAAATATTATAATAAAACTCTAAGTCTCAATCCATAAGAAATTAAAATAAATAAAGGACAACATTTATCATGATGTGCATCCCAAATAACACTTGTCCAAATAGACTCGAAAGAAATAGCATGAGTCTATAAAACTAGACTATATTAGCAGATAAGTAAATAACAAGAATAAATAAACATAATTAAGATAGAAATGATATAAGTACCTAGTCCCAATATCTGCTTAACAAGACGATACGCACAACAACTCTAAACTTCACGACTGATTATGCTTCAAAATTGGCTAGAAACTATGTCCTCAGAGGGACGTAACAAGGTAGAAGAAACAACGTGCCAAAAGTAAAACAGTAAAATAGTACAATACTCAAGGGTAAGCTATTGTAACCATCTAAGTGATATGCGCATTAGAATATCATCCGTACGCTAGACCACCAAGTATAAATCTGAAGTTCTCAATGGACAACTTTAGTAATTATGTAAATCTCAATGCTCCGTCAAGGAACCTGCAATAACTATGTAAAATTCGGAACTCTGGTTAGAGTCCACAGTAACTATGCTAAAAAGTGGTAGCCCAATCCTCCGAATATGCTTTCCCCACCCAATATAACCTCACGTCTCATATCCACAACATGCAAGATTAATATATCTAACTAGTACATCGAGTCATAATAAGTAGAATATTATAGTAACATATCAAGTCACGATCATAATACCAAATGTAGAATTTAGTCTCCATGAATATATCAAGTACGTGACCGAAATAATTTAATTAGGACCTGCATGGACCACCACAAAAATATGACATGCCCAAGTCCCAAAATACGTAGGACTTGGATTACATAAACATGCCAGCTACGTATCAAGTAAACTCCAATCCAAATCGAATCGTAAGAGCTGTACTATTTAAATATTATAAGAAAATTCTAATTCTCAATCCATAAGAAAATAAAATAAATAAAGGACGACATGTATCATGGTGTGCACCCCAAACAACACTTGTCCGAATAGACTCAAAAAACATAGCATAAGTGTACAAAACTAGGTTATATCAGCAGATGAGTAAATAACAAGAATAAATTAATATAACTAAGGTAGAAATAATATAATTACCTAGTCCCAATGCCTGCTTGACAAGGAGATAGGCACAACAGCTCCAGAAAACTTCACGATCGGCTATGCTACAAAATTGGCAAGGAATCAGGTCCTAAGAGGGATGTAACAAGGTATAAGAAACAATGTGCCAGAAGTAAAATAATATAATAGTATAATACTCAGGGGTAAGCTACTGTAATAATATAAGTGATATTCACATGAGAATATGACCGGTACGCTAGACCACCAAATATAAATTTGAAGTTCTCAATGGACAACTTCAGTAACTATGTAAATATTCAGGCTCCGTCAGGGAACCTGTAGTAACTATGTAAAATCTGGAACTTTGGTCAGAGTCCACGATAACTATAACGAAAAGTGGAAGCCCAACTCTCCAAGTACGCTTTACCTACCTAATATAATCTCATGTCTCATGTCCATAACGCACAAGATTAAAACTTCTACCTAGGACGTCGAGTCATAATAAGTAGAATAGTATAGTAACATATCAAGTCACGATCCTACTACCAAATACAGAATCTGGCCTCCATGAATATATCAAGTATGGATTCTCATTAATGTCATGTCAAGTATCTTAAGGTTTGACGTGCAAAGTATCTGCATGTTCATAGTATCGTAGAACCAAACCTAGAGTCATTACCCGACTCCGCTAACGGACGTCAGCACCCAAGTTTAACTCAGATGTGAAGTAATAAAAATGTCCCTAAAGTCACACCGTATACCAGATTCAAGTAGGACAATAATAATATACAAGTAATATAATAGAACTAATTTACGACATGGCAAGGTACACTTCCCTATTTTCGGTTGCTGCGATAAAGCATATCCAATGTCCACGTCCGAAGATGTTGCGGATCCCAAATATCCTAAAAAGGAAATTAAATTAAATACTACTAAACACTATCAACCTTATATCCCTCTAGTCTATTGTTGATATACTATGGCTATATCTATATTTTTATGAATACTCGTAAAAGCTTATATCGTATAATCTGTCCTCTACTTGTAACCAATACTGCACCTATTAAAATTATTTAATAAATTATGGAGTTAAAGTATGTCGTAGGCCTTCGCGTTAGCTTTACGAAACTTTAAACAGATCATGTTTTTGTGTCCGAAAACTTCCTAAATCCCGAAAACAACAAAACAAATTAGTCTTTCAGACACCTAACACTGAAATAATTCTACAGAAAGTTACAAATCAATTTTGGCCAATTAATTTCAATATTTTGGAAATTTAATTTCGACGCGGTTCATTTAAAACAAATTAGAGATTAAACGGAGTTCTGAGTTGGGAGTTATGGCTTTTCTAAGTTACTAACTTTGGTGCATAGTTTTACAAAAAAACAATTATGGATTATTAAGACATGGAGTTGTATATTCATGATGCTAGCATGATATATATATTTATATAGAATTTTATTACTAAATAATAGGAACGAAACTGAAAGATCGAACACGTATCAAGTCGCGATTACGGTAGGCGCTCAAGTCGTAATAACAGCCTCTAGGAGACTCGGATCGACTCCAAACCAATTGGAACTCAAAGAGGGATATCTTGGGCTTGAGAAAAAGTATATCTTGGCCTTGGAAGGTATGCCTTACTACTAAAAGTAGCATAGCAACAACAACAACAACAACAATAGTAGTAAGGGGCGGCCAAGAGAATGGGGGTGTGTGGGTTGTCGGGTTATTGGAGGGTGATGGGGGCGGCCTTGGGTGTTGGGGCTGAGTGGAGAGGGAGATGGAGGAGAGCAAGACGGAGTCGGGTTTGATAGGGCTATGGTTTAAGGATGTTGTATATATCTATAGTTAGGGTTTAGATTAAATTTTGATTTGATTTAATTGATTCAAAGATAGGAGGTGCAAAGATTGGTTCAAATATGGATAGTTTTGGATTTAAATTCAAATAGATTACCAAAAGTGATTTGATATGATTTAAAATCTATGGAGAAGATTATTAGAGGGCCTAATATGGCATGCAAGGCCTCCTTAATTATTGGTCCAAATATTTACATAAATATATTTTATTTAAATGGGGTTGCAAAGTTGGTAAGTGCACAATAGGTTTCAAAAATTGGAAACTCTGAATTTAAAATATAAATGTTGGATTAATGCAAAGTTGTGGTTGAAAATAAATATTTGGTTGTGTTGTAGGGTAGGGGATGAATGTGAGATATTGTCCATGAGTCATTGAAGGTAGTTCAGGGGTTCGGGTTGGGTGGTTGGGCTCGGCTGAGTGCGATAAAACAAAATATGTTGCATAAGGCTACGGAGTGTGTCAATGTGGTTTATAATTTTTATGGAGCATGTGGGGACTCAAATAAATGGGACACAATTTTTATGGATGTAGTAGGTCCAGTTAAGCTCATGAATATAAAATTAGTCAAAAGAATTGAGGTGATGTTGCGTATTAAAATCATACGCAACAAAAAAAAGGGAAATTTAAGGGTTATTTTTTCGTAATTGCGTCGCTTAAGTTGTGCGACCAAAATGAAGCATAGGAATGTGAATTTGTGATTGACAGTCATGGCATGAGCCTAAATTAGCTCGTCTAAGTTTTGCATTAAAGTTGGTTGGAAGAAAAATGCTAGTATAGTACTCAAGAGTTTAAGACAATGGTGATAGGTATCAAATGATTAAGAAAATATCTAATATATATTTTAATTAATAAATAAATCTATTTTTAAAAAATAAATCATATTATTTTGAAATACCAAGAATAACCTTATTATAAAATCAAAGGGCTTACAATGTCAAAGAAATTCCTAAATATTTAATTTAATTTGATTAGATTTATAAATTTGTATCAAATATTTAATTGGACCATATTTAAACGTCCATAATTTGCGGTTACCAAATCCAGATTGGACTCAACATTATCGTGTCATATTCCTGGTCATGCATCATTGGTCCATGTCTAAGTACAAAAATTAATATGAATAAAGTTTATTATACTAACACCTATATAACACTAACTAAAATAAAGGATTCATATTAAAAATATTAGCTAAAATTAACCTGTTATTAGTTAGTTTAATCATTGATTTGTGTTATCGAAGTATTTACTAAAAAAACAAAATCTACCATCAACCTCCCTCATCCAGGTTAAAAAAGTGGATGTGGAAGAACTCTTTCTCCTGGGGAACATGAACTCCTTTCATGTCCCATCCCGACTCCAATCATCCACATCTACAATTCTCAACCAAATCGGAAGAAATGGATTTGGGCCCAAATGTGGAAATCCAATCCCACTTGATACTTACCTACACCCCAAATTTGGTTCCTTCAGTTTAACCGGTAGGACGTGTAAACATACCTTTTGTCTAGTGAAAGTGAATTACATATGCTTTTGAATTTCATTCTAATTCTTGTCTACTGGAACTACTTTCAATATTTAGATAAATGATATTATGTAACAAGGAAGTGACCAAATTCATACTTCTGTGTTTGGATGTCTACGAAGGAGCAGAGGGAAAGAAAAATCCATTACAAGAATACATAAAATAATTAATATCTAATAAAATTAATAATTATTTATTAACGCTATTATTTAACTTTTTCAAATTTAAATAATAATAATTAATATAATTAGTTATCATACTTTTATATAATCTATACTAGTTGGCTTCACCGTAAATTTTTTTCTTCCAAATATGTCCTTATGTAACTTTACTAATTAAAATCATTCATTAAGTTTAATAAGGGCAGCTAGGTAATTACATATAAATTTTAAACACATATAGTTATGGTGCATTTTTCTATTCGTAAATATAAAAAAATTAATTAAAAGATTACTAAATTTTGTCCAACACATGTGCATATTATATACTACTATTCATTAAGGCCAAATGTTAACTTGATGCCCTCAACTATTCCAGTTTTTGAATTAGATACCCAAAACTTTAAAACTAGACAACTTGAAACCTCAACTATAATTATAAAACTTAATACCTAACCAGTGTTAACATAAATTATAAATGAAAAAATACTCCTCAATTCTTATAACCATCACTTTTTCAGGGAAGGGTATTTTTGTCTTTTTATATTTATTTGTATTGTTAATAATATATAATTATATATAATACATATTGCTAATATACTTAGTGGTTAGTGTTAGCCATTAGTTAGACTAAGATTTAGTGACCCTAAATGAACCCAAATAGACTTGACTTGACCCATTAGTGTAACCAATTAGTTTAGTCTTGGAGGACTCATTAATTAGGGAGGATTATTAGAATATCCCTTTCCATTAATATTAGAACTTTCTCTTAGTTAGCCCTTAATTAATTAAACCCTTCATGACACAAATTAGGGGCAACATAGACTTTTTATATTATCCTGGAGAGGGTTAGTGGCTGGCCCTAAATGAGAGGGGGACACTTTCTCTCATCTTCATTAATTGCTCATTTAGCCCCAATTTGACTACTTTCCCAGATCAACCCATTCCTCCACTAATTTCTCTCAAATCATTCTCAATCCCTTTTATTCTCACCATCAAAAGGATCCTAGGAGCTTAGATTACAAAGAGCACTTGGAGATGAGGAGTTTGGCTAGAAGTTTATGTCCTAATTGTGTCATATTGAGTATTTTATTGAGAATCCATCTCCCAATAGGTATAAACCCTAAGTTTTTCAACGTCATGGTTAATTTATGGTATTAGACCTTTAGGAACCCTTCCATAGCTAAGGATTACCTATAGGAAGAAGAACTAGGTTCATATAAGCTATATTGTGATAGTTATATTGACTTTTATGGCCAAATTAGAAAAAATTCGAGTTTGGGCCATTAGGTGCTTGATACAATATTTCTTAAGTAATTTTAGAGTGAGGTACATGATTTGCAAGGGTGTACATATCCATAATTATATACAGGGAGTGCATATCACGATACATCGTGATATTGAGTCGTAGAAAAGGGTATTTTTATATGGATGTGGCTAGCATGCCAATTTTTTTATATTATATTATAATAGTTATTATATATGTTATTATACTATATTTGATGTATTGGATGCATACCATGAGCTTTGGTAGAGTATATGGGTGTTTGGTGAGTTTATCATAAGAATATCATGATATTAGTGTGTATCATAGAAGTGATGCATATCTAGTGTTCGATAAATAGACTTTGTATTAGTGAGTGTGTGTGCATCACCCTAATTTGGAAATTATTGTATTAAGAAGGTCTTATTTGAATGGGATTGATGTTGTTAGAGTGTATATATATATATATATATATATATATATATATATATATATATATATATATATATGGTGTGTGAGTGCCATGTTAAAGGGCGGTTTGGGTTTTTGTCACAGTGGAGTAGGGTGTGTTATGAGTAGCGTATGTGAGAATAAGGGTTTATAAGGGTGAATATAAGACTATCCAGATCTGAGTTAATAACAATGAAATAGTAGCATTAATAATAAAAGTAACTAGCAGTAGCATAGAAGCACCAACTATTAGCAGTGGTGAAGGGTGTTCAGACTTGAGATGGCTTGGGTTTAGTTGAGAGGGGTACACTGGACGCTTGGCAGCAGCAGTTCAGTGTGAACTGAACTAAAACTATGGGGGGGGCAGCAATAATAGGGGTGAACATCAGTGGTGTAAGGGGTAGAGTTGAGGGTGTAGTGCAAGTGAGTATGTTAGAGGGAATTTTAATTGTTTAGGTGTTGAGATAATTGTGTGATACATGTGTTGTGCAATGCACTATTGTGTGTGTCAGTGTCAAACTGAGTGTGTGTGTTATGTTTCCTTAGAGTGAGGTTATTATAGGAATAGGTAGTGTTATTGAGTATCAAGTATCAAAATACTTGTTTATTGGGTAAGTACGAAGATTAAGTTACTAGTATTAATGTATCAGTGGGTATCCTATTGTAGAAGCATGGAAAATGTGCATCCATGCGCCCGACATTCATGCACTCTAAACTAAAACTCAATAGATATTAGACCATATGAACACCATGCAACCCAGAAAAGGGACACCCAGGTGGTCCAAATGAGCATCCTGACAATTGGATGCAGGTCGACCTGATATGACATCCTGACAACAAAGATAGTGCTTGACACAGAATCCTGACAAAAAGTATTTTTTGATCGCCTCGAAGGACGAGAAAATACAAAGAAGCTGAAGTCCCAATGATAGTGCAGAGCCACATGGACAACGCGATAAAAAGATCCCATGTGGCTCTAGCCCATGCGTCCTAGACTCCATGCAATCTATGCGTCTCTAGCCCATGCGTCCTAGACCCCATGCGTCCCATGCATCTTTGGACCTGTGTGTTCCAGACTCTATGTGGTCCATGCATCTCTGGCCTCGTGCGTCCCTGACTCTGTGCATCCCGTGCGTCCCAGACTCTGTACGTCGCATGCGTTTTTAGCCATATGTGTCCCAGATTCTATATCGACCAAGTCTTGCTATTACAACTGAGTGGTCCTCTCTAACCAAATAACGGCCACGTGTCCATTTAACCAAGTTATGCCCACAACTGTTGAGAACCGCCCAGATACTCAGCAAACAACAAAATTCCAACAAATGTCCATGTGGCAGCGGAGCCCGGATTCTCGTGCAAAGCTGTAGCACCCTTCCATTAAAAGGGGACATGTGGCAAACCACGCTATCCATGCAGCCCAAAATCTATGCAGCCACAAATATAACTATAAATAGTTGGGTAATAGATCCGAAGGAGAGGGTAGCTATCTCCGAATCAACACTCAGGCAAGAGAGAAGAGCTTCTGTATTGGATCATGCATGGAGTAAACAGAGTTGCTATACTCCTAATCCTCTATTGTCACCCCCTCCAGAAATAAATTTGTACTTAGATTATCTTTTAGAACTCTTCTTTGTACTTTTTTAGTTTCTTAATCAAATTCAATTCTCCTAGTTCTTGTTTTAATTTAAATGGCAAACACGATGGCGACTCTGCTGGGGACGTCCTTCTCCACTGTTGAGAAGTCGATGACACAATCTGATGTGGCCAAGCTCGGCTCGACAAAAAAGATGTTGTAGTCCGCTTCGACCAGCAAGCGTTCGAGAGCATGCTCTCCGAAGAAAGTGCTAATCCTTCGCTAAGGATAGACAAGCCCAAAAATACCCACAGAACGTGGGTGGCCAAGGCACCTCACCCAGCGGCTGAGCAGACGCTTCCAGCCTCTCACTCTATTGCCAATGATGGTCGTCGAACGAACACCCAGAATATCTACGTCTATGCAACATCCCAGGCTGACGCATAAATTGTTCAGCACCCGGACTCTAGCAGAGAAAAATACTATGATGCCAGATGTCCTAGTACTGAGGCAATGTCTATGCGACCAAGAAGGAGGCCACATAAGACTGTCCATGAGACATCAACCCACAGCCGCAGAGAGCAGGTTGCATGCCACCCTGATAGAAGCAAAACCGCTATTTTCGACCGTATGTCATGTAACACCCCGTTCCGTTCTAGCGGCTGCCGACTCAAACGGCAAAAGTACAACTGTTCCGATCCGCTTTGCCTCAAACGAGAAGCAAAGGATATCCATACTTGTCCCTACAGGAATTCGGCTAAGGCTTTCAGAGGCTCGCTTGACGTATCACTCTATCGAGGCGAATCATCGCTAAGGTGGGTGGCTACGGTGAACTTGCCTTTGCTTAGCCAGCACATATAAAATCTGGAATGTTCATGCTAGTCGCTAGGTGATTCACCCCCTGCATGCTAATAAAAGTCCAACGCAACTAGCTAAGGGAATAATCCAAACTTGTCTTGCTTATGCTAGAACATGGAAATTAAAATACTGCTTATATTCAGACCCTCGCATGCCAAGTCCCCTAACGATCTAACTCTCGGTTTACCTTCGGGCCCGAGCAAATGTGCTGCTTATGTTCCTTAGAAACGCATGCTTGCCTGCTTACGAATGTTTAACGTTACTGTATTATGCATGCATTCTTGTTAGCCAGGAGACTATCAAATAGTCCTTCTGTGCAATTGAACCTCCAAGTATCTGGGACCGTTAGGTCACCCAAGGCAAATCCCCGAACTAGGGGAATGCATCAAGCAAGAATGAATATGAACGTGAATCACACTTGAATGATAATCATGCCAAGTATGCATCTGAACGAGGATCGTGTCTTGTACTGATTGAATCCCAGCTCGTGGAGCAATATGCTCATTCAGAATAAGTTTAAGTTTCATGATTATCATGTCAAGCTATGGAATAAGAATAGACCCTGACCTACATTGTCGCGGACAACTTGTGCACAAGGTATGTTATGTTGAGTTCCGCGGACGGTCACCGGGGCACTGGGACCGATCCGATCCAGACGGGACGTATGAGCAGTCGTATGTTATGGGGCAAGGTGTTATGCAGCGGGGCTTGCCACCTACGTTGCATATCATCTGTGTCTTTAGACTGTGAACCATCCATAATGGCTACGCCAGCGACTTATGTCATATAAATAAGTCATCCTCGCTTAGCGGCTATCCGCGTGCGAATCATTGCATAGCATCAATGAATAACTGAACACCTGAACGGTCATGTTATAAGAAATCTCGTGTTTGCATATGCTATGCCTCCTGAATGTTTATACTTTGCCCGTGCTTGGAATTAACAATATTTGCCTTGGACAGGGAAGGACAAATGGTAAGTTGGTAAGTCTCGCCGCATTTTCTCTCATGTCGCACGGCGCACTGCCACACGAGTTAGGCCATTCAAATATTGCATGAAACTGATCCTAAGGCAACTAGAAAGACAACTTAATAGTTGTGTACGAAACCTGTATTACGTGTTTGGATTTGTCGAGCGGGCGAGTAGCTTCCCCACCAGTGCATTCAATGTACTGATAATCCACCAGTTTGTATGCAGGGTGCGGGAGAACCTCATTCGGGGCGGATGCCTCCTTCGTGCGTGCTAAGGTGTGGAGATCACTCCGACGCAACGGTGCGTCCGGAACTGAAGCACATATACAAGACATAATGTTGTGAACATTGCCTGATTATCGCCTGTACAATCATTCCACAATTGTAGCCACTTGGCACGCTTTATGTTTTAGAGAGAGAGGCTTGAGCGACTTGTAATCTCGGTTAAGCACCGCCTGTAACACTTGTTTATATCAAATAAAGAGTTACTTTACTTCAACTTGTGTTTCAATGCTTCCGCTATATTGTCGACTCAGTGAACTTGTTACCGATCGCCTATGTGTTCATGATTCCGCTACACTCGGATAATTTATGCGACTCTGTGGCTTAGAACTCTTACCGCCAGCCAATGAACCACGACCTTGTACGGGCGTGGCTCACGCTCGTGCGGCATCACGCCCGGATGGGTCAAAGCGATCGTCCCGCGGGAGCGCTGGCGAGGGTGATTCCCGCCTAGCGGGGACGGCCGAAATAGCCTGCGGGAGATCGGGGCGTGACATATTGGTATCAGAGCCTGGCTTCTACGCCTTTGGAATTTATTTCGATTATCTCAGTTTCGGAAGCTCGTTCGTGGGTTATGTGCATGCTCTCTCTCAATGCCTCGATAGGATATTCCAACAATAAGTCTAAATACTTTCAAAATGTATTTTGAATGATATGATATGCTTGCTTGTATGATGCTGTGCTGCGAGTGGCCTTTGTGCCAACCTGTGCGAACCCTTGAGAGTATCGCTAGTAGCTTGTCCGATTTTACTAACTCTAAGTTTGGTTGAATGCATCTATTCGAGGGACGCCTTGAACTAGTGCACCATCCAAAACTTAAGAAAAGGTAAAACTCGAGTGCTAATACTTCGCTATCACTAAGCTGGTTGACGTGCTCACGCTAGAGGAGCCCTTCAAAAGTGCGCACGATCCAGTCTAAGCGATATGCTGATTTCGACGCTTGTGCAAGTGAATATCCAAATGAACAAGTACAACGACTTGTCTAGGATTGCCTCAACCCTAGATTACTGCTTGTCCTCATTAAGTCTCGAGGACGAGACTTTTTCTGAGTTGGGTAGGATGTAATACCCCTTTCCATTCTAGCGGACTGCCGACTCAAACGGCAAAAGTGCAACTGTTCCGACCCTCTTTGCCTCAAATGAGAAGCAAAGGATATCCAGACTTGTCCCTACAGGAATCCGGCTAAGGCTTTCAGAGGCTCGCTTGACGTATCGCTCTACCGAGGTGAATCATCGCTAAAGTGGGTGGCTACGGTGAACTTGTCTTTGCTTAGCCAGCACACATAAAATCTGGAATGTTCATGCTAGTCGCTAGGTGATTCACCCCCTGCATGCTAATAAAAATTCAACGCACCTAGCTAAGGGAATAATCCCAACTTGTCTTGCTTATGCTAGAACATGAAAATTAAAATACTGCTTATATTCAGACCCTCGCATGCCAAGTCCCCTAACGATCTAAATCTCGGTTTACCTTCGGGCCCAAGCAAACATGCTGCTTATGTTCCTTAGAAATGCATGCTTGCCTGCTTACGAATGTTTAACGTTACTGTATTGTGCATGCATTCTTGTTAGCCAGGAGACTATAAAATAGTCCTTCTATGCAATTGAACCTGCAAGTATCCGGGACCGTTAGGTCACCCAAGGCAAATCCCCGAACCAGGGGAATGCATCAAGCAAGAATGAATATGAACGTGAATCACACTTGAATGATAATCATGCCAAGTATGCATCTGAACGAGGATCGTGTCTTGTACTGATTGAATCCCAGCTAGTAGAGCAATATGCTCATTCAGAATAAGTTTAAGTTTCATGATTATCATGTCAAGCTATGGAATAAGAATAGACCCTGACCTACATTATCGCGGACAACTTTTGCACAAGGTATGTTATGTTGAGTTCTGGGGACGGTCACCGGGGCACTGGGACCGATCCGATCCAGATGGGACGTATGAGCAGTCGTATGTTATGGGGTAAGATGTTATGCAGCGGGGCTCGCCACCTGTGTTGCATATCATCTGTGTCTTGAGACTGTGAACCGTCCATAATGGCTACGCCAGCGACTTATGTCATATAGATAAGTCATCCTCGCTTAGCGGCTATCCGCGTGCAAGTCATTGCATAGCATCAATGAATAACTGAACACCCGAACGGTCATGTTATAAGAAATCTTGTGTTTACATATGCTATGCCTCCTGAATGTTTATACTTTGCCCGTGCTTGGAATTAACAATATTTGCCTTGGACAGGAAAGGACAAATGGTAAGTTGGTAAGTCTCATCACGTTTCTTCTCATGTCGTACGGCGCACTGCCACACGAGTTAGGCTATTCAAATATTGCATGAAACTGATCTTAAGGCAACTAGAAAGACAACTTAATAGTTGTGTACGAAACCTGTATTACGTGTTTGGATTTGTCGAGCGGGCGAGTAGCTTCCCCACCAGTGCATTCAATGTACTGATAATCAACCAGTTTGTATGCAGGGTACGGGAGAACCTCGTTCGGTGCGGATGCCTCCTTCGTGCATACTAAGGTATGGAGATCACTCCAAAGCAACGGTGCATCCGGAACTGAAGCACATATACAAGACATAATATTGTGAACATCGCCTGATCATCGCCTGTATAATCATTCCATAATTGTAGCCACTTGGCACGCTTTATGTTTTAGAGAGAAAGGCTTGAGCGACTTGTAATCTCGGCTAAGCGCCGCCTGTAACACTTGTTTATATCAAATAAAGAGTTGCTTTACTTCAACTTGTGTTTCAATGATTCTGCTATATTGTCGACTCAGTGAACTTGTTACCGATCGCCTATGCGTTCATGATTCCGCTGCACTCGGACAATCTGTGTGACTCTGTGGCTTAGAACTCTTACCGCCAGCCAATGAACCACGACCTTGCACGGGCGTGGCTCACGCTCGTGCGGCATCATGCCCGGATGGGTCAAAACAATCGTCCCGCGGAAGCGCTGGCGAAGGTGATTCCCGCTTAGCGGGGACGACCGAAATAGCCTGCGGGAGATCGGGGAGTGACATGTCATGCGGCGGAGATCCTATTCGACCCACTGACAATAGTAAAAACCTAAATTTGGACTCTTCATACTATGCGCCTGCAGGGGCTAAGATAAAGAAGTCCAGGGCTGAGTGAGCCCGTCAAGCTCAAGCAAATGCTCATACGACCAATTGCCAAAAGGTATCGCTAACTATTATGTGAGCCTATGACAGACAGTTGTGCAAGACTGAGCCATGCGTCCAGCCCACATGGACCAATGGATAGGGCCAGTCTCAAAAGTCTTCAACCGATACCTCGGGCAAGTTCATATATGATCCCCAGGCCAGGGATCAAATACAACACCTATGCATCCGTATGACCGGGATACACAGACTCACAAAGAGGATGCAAAGGTAAAACACCCTTCATATGATTTGCGTGACGTGATTACTCACAAGTGCAAAGCAATTAAAAAAACTACGACGTACGATGTGCCCTATCCGAGGCACAACTGCATCAACATTATTATCAACTATTGCTGCAATAAAGTGGCAGGACCCACAGACAGGCAGTCGGCCTTCCAGCGGCTATACCAGAAAGCAGTTACCCGGCCACAACCCTTAGATCAGGTGCAAGTATTAGAGAAGGCGGAGTTGCCCTTTGCCTTATGCTACTCAACTGGAAAGCTTTTCGCCAACAAGGAAAGAAAAAATCAAATACCGCCAGTCCGACGCTCTCTACCACTGCATCACGAAGACGACTACCCGGAGGGCTGATGACAGCACCTGCGGAAGGCGTCTTCTAAGGCACCCACTCAAGGAAGAAGCTGTCAGCCCTCAGGGGTAGTTCTTCCTCAGAACCTCTCGGGTGGTCCAAGCTGGGGGATGAGCATCCCCCTGGACGTACTCGATAACCTAGTGTTCTAAGGAGACAACGATTCTCAAGGAACGGATTTCGAGATCCCGGAGGGTAGGTACTCCTACCAAGATGACATAATCTTCTACACTGGGGTTAGTATTCTCTCTAAATTTGAGAAAGACACAATGTCTCCCTCCCTTCTTGAAGACTACTCACTACAAGGGTATGAGACAGGGAGCACAACATCCACTGCTCCCTCCATTTCTCTATGTGTGATGGCGGTATACAAGGTCGAAGACGACCATAAAGGCCCTAGTGATCGACAACATCTTGAGATGCTCGAAGCTATGATGCATACAATTAGTTCATCAATACAAGTTTTGACCGAGACAATGCTGGAAATAAAGGCAAACCTGGCCTCCCAGCTGCCTTGGGCCTCTGGGCAAACAAATATGGACCCCAAGACCAATGGATATTCAAATACAACCACTCCACCCGCGGGCGGTGATCCTCTCCTACCTGGCTCGTCGGCGCCTTCGGTAGGTGATGAATCTAAGAAAACAAGGAGGGAGGTCCGAGAACTTCAGTCTCGCTTAGAATCCATGAGCAATCAGAACTCACTCTATGATCTCGGGGTGCGACAACCATCCCGGATATAGTAGAGGGATATTCTTTATCCGCCCAAGTACAAGCCCTTCAAAAATAACATGTTTGACAAAAATTTCTTCCATCGCCGCTTTATGAGCTACTTCGAGATCACCATAGGATACTTACCCCGCAGTGACACTATTCTTATCAGGCTCTTCGTCGGGTCATTGGCAGGGGTAGCTTTCGATTGTTCCTTAATAGGTTCTATGAGATAGGAAATGATATGACGATGTCTTCTTTGATGGATATCGCCCAGGGTCAGAAGGAACTGACGTAAAACTACATCGAGCGATTTTGACAGTACGCACTAATGTTGCCTCCTAGAAATTTTGAGTCCACACTAATGTAGATGTGCCGGAAGAACATGCTCCCGGTAGTCAGCCTTTGGATGGGTGAGAGCCAGTTCAAAGACTGGATAACGTTCATTATAAGTGCTGTCAACGCTGAGAAGAATCTTAAGTACGCTCAACACTTGGGGATCCATATCCCTACTGCTGAGGAAAAGGGCTAGCATTCCAGTACCACCACCAAAATAATAACAACAGCAACAACAACAATAAAGGCAATAACAGCCAAGAGAAAAGGGAAAACAAGCTATGGTCTCTACCTTGACCAAGAAGCCTAGGCAAAAGCCGGCAAAGCCTCCAAAATCAAAGGAGACTTACTCTTTCTAAGTTGCTGATGTCAAACCCATCTTCGATATCCTGATATAGGAAGGAAAAATCTGGCTCCCCGACGTCAGACGTCAGAATGAGACGGCAGAGATTGCTAACCCAAAGTATTATCACTTCTAATGCAACCTCCATCACTCGACACAGGAGTGATATACCCTCAAGCGGTACATCCAATGTCTGGTCGATACCAAGGCTCTTTTCCTGGACTTCAATAACGTGACGGTCGCCACCAACATGGTGTCTCCAATTTGGCAACTTTCCATCGATGAAAGCCCAAGATAGAGTAGTCCCTATACCTAATGTCAAGACCCACACCCGATGTAGGGATGCAAGTCGGGACATTGCCCAGCCTATACCGCAGAATTGGTGGTAGAACGCTGTCTTGGTCAACTATACTATCTAAACATCTTACAATAATATAAAATCTACCAATAAAATCTCAATACAAACTCAATCCTATTCTAAAGCACGAGAAGATATGAAGAAAGTCTAACATAACTATCCATTCAATATATATATAAACAATAATAGAAATAATATCCAATCTTATACTATATGCCGAAAATAAATTCGGTACCAAAATGCTAAAGAAACTAACTATGAAAACTAGTGATCTGGATAATCCTTCCGGCAATCACTCCAGAACTAGTGGGTCCAAGTCTGCACCATTTATAAGTCAAAGTCCATAGTATGTCGGACACCACTCTCTCGGATCCTTTAAAAAATAATTTTCAGTCAGGAATAGAGCAAAGTATATCTCTAACAGCAGTTCTAAATCAATGATAAAAACTATGTAACAGTAAATAGATATGAATATACAAGATGCACAATAGATATAAGAGATACACAATAAAGAAATATTAAAATAAATACCATAATGAATAATATGACAATGAACAAGAATACTAAAGTCTAAGTGTGTGAGTAATAGCTTTAACATGTAATCAACTTAGAAACATGATACAATATATATGGCCTGGCTAATCATATATGCAGTGTATAATTAATACTATTCAATAAGAATACTTGATACAATGAGGGTATGATCATAGATCTACACTAAAGTACTCCCCACCATCGACTGGTATAATAGATCCAACCACGATACGCTATGGCACGAGATTCCTTAAGAAGATAGTTAATCTTCCCGAGAATCAGTGTCTGTACATGTACAAAATAATCAACGAATAATGTTTGCACAAGATACACCATATACCAAGGAATAATATCTCATGACGAGATCCAGATATACCAATCCGTGTAACCATAGTGTCAAGAAGACATGGATATCTACACTAGATATAATGAATATAGAGGATATCATAAATGGGAAACTATCAGAGAATGTACTCGTCTGAAGTCCAATAAATAGTCTCATAGATGTCTGATACGGTGCCTCGAAGACCTAGATATGGAATACAACATCAATAAAAGGTTTCAGAAAGAAAATAAGTTAAACCAGTCAACTTCTAGGTCAACAAGTCAATTCTAAGTCAAAAGTCAAACTAGGTCAACTCTAAGTCAACTATGGTCAACTATAGTCAAACTATGGTCAACTATGGTCACTACCTATTTCTAGGTTGCATGAGTCTAACTCAATGATATTGGGCTCACACACTATGAATCTAGGCCATACAAGCTACATCTTAGGATACTAAGATACCGTATCTCAGGATACGCAAACAATAGATAATATCAAATATCTATAATAAAGCAATATTAAATATATAAATCTTAATTATAATTGCTAAATGATTACCTTGGTTTTGAACCAACTTGGTATCACAACCCTAAACCTCTATCTTGATACCCAAACCTAATACCTTGATTATCCTCCAATACCTTGATACTTACCTTAGCATCTTAAGGTATTTGTGAATTCTAGTATATATTAACTACTCCTCTAGCTATATATATATGTATTAGTAGTTAGTATTTAGTTGTAGTTAGTAATTGTATTCCTATTAGTACATACTAGTAGTTATATTAGATAACTAGCTAACTAAAATATACTAACTTGATAACTAAGTAACTAGTTAACTGACAATAACTATTACTAGCTAAACTAACTATTTAACTAAAATACTAAAGAAGCTTAATTATCAAATTACCAACTCACCTAGCTATAAAGAGCATAACCCAATAAATACTCAACTATATACTAACAGTTATCACAAGGTAATTGCTCAAAACATCAATTATATACTAACTATCTAATAATATTATATGCTAACAACTAACTATTATACATATAGTATACTAAAATATAATAGAAAATTAGGAACATATATACATACATATATATTAATTACCATATATATACAATTATATATATATCTATTATATTTAAATATCTAATATTATTAAAAACTGCCAAAGTGTCATTAATAGCCGCTGCCCACTGTCGCTGAAACTATCGATACTGCTGATACTCTGCTGTTTTCGCAACGGTTTTTGCTGCTGTTGCTAAACTACTGTCGCTGCTGGTGCTGTATGTTATTGTTGCTGCTGCTGTTTGGCGACGCTGCTGCTGTCGCTATTGCGGTTGCTGTTGCTGTATGTTATTGCTGCTGCTGCTGTTGCTGCTTTGGCGACGCTGCTGCTGTCGCTACTGCTCTATCTCTAATATATATATATATATATATATTTTTATATATATATATATTTATATATATATATATATATATATATATATATATAATATATATAATACATAATATAAATAGATACTAAAATACATATAACTATAATATATATAACTATGACTAAATAAAATATGTACATACACCTCTGCAACATATATATATATATATATATATATATATAGTAACATATATGTATACAATATATAATATACACAATATAAATACATAATAATATATAATATAACTATATATATAACCACATATAAATATCCACTTAACAAAAACATATATATACATACTACAATATATAAATATACTTACATGTAGAAGAATAACTACATAACAAATATACACATATAGTGTATACATAGGTACATAGATCTAAGACACAATATTACATAAATATATATACACAATAATAAGTATATATACATATATATAATTACACATTAACATGAACAAGAACACTAGGGAAATAGATCTACCATTAAATTGTACATCTCATGGAACGTATCATCCCGTATCCCACTAGATCAAGGATACGCATGCGACACGAGTCTACCACACATCCAAACGTACCCTAAAGGACACGAGCAAGTCTAATATATTATTTATGAATAATACAAAGAGTCAAATACAAATCTATGTGTCCGTATAAAAATATAACATGCACAAAGTCCCGTGTCGGGGGAAAAATCCCCCAAATTAACATGTATCACTAAATTGTTGGGATACGACCTATACGTACCCAATTATGGACATAACACTAGCCCCAAACACACAAGCACATGCCAAATTAATCTATAGGACCAATTGACACACACAACTAATGTCAATCTCGTAATTCTCCCAAAATTGACACAAAAAGTATCATAACTTTCTCAATAGGCCTCCTATGAAAACAAAATGTCACGCCCCAGTTCCAAAATGCCGAGGGACCGGATACGTGGCAATGGTCAGCAGCACGCACTGATGGACAAACCCAATTTAATGGATCCATCAGGGCATACTTAAGCTATAAAATAACAAGTCTACGACAATCATGGCACAACTAATCTCATCCACACAAGATATAAAATATGATCCACAGAGTAAATAAAGAAATATAAATCATCCATCAGTCTCAACAAAGTACTTCGGGGATCAACCCGATAAACAACTAGTACAGTGGTTCAACAGACCAGAACTAAATGACTGAAATAAATAAATAAATACTGAGCCAGGAACATGGATGCTCAGGAGAAGTCCTCGGCTAACACCTCATCCTCGGATGGCGGTACAGCTCCTGGATCAGCTCCTGCTCCGGTCCCGTATATCTCGGGGTAGATCTCGTCCTCAAATCCTGGGGACATAATCCGGATCCAGGTCCTCAGGGGACATAGCAAGGTACAAGAAAGCTCATGCCAAAATAAATGTAGTGCAGCAGATAATGAAATAATAGGGCAAGTAATTAACCATCTAAGTGAAATGTAAGTGAGAGCAACACGAGTACTCAGGCTGAGCCACTACAAGCTCTGTGTCGGGGAGTCGGTAGTGGTAATAACAAGTAATGTGCCTAGCTCTGCTACGAGAGTCTACGGCCTCACAATAGTAGTAGTATATATATATATGAAATAGCCTGTAGCCTGTGTGTCTCTTCCTACCCCATGTAACTACGCATATCATGACCATAACGTCTCATGTCCATGTCAAGCTGGATCATCACTAATGCAACAAGTCATATGTATCTAAGCATATAGTATCTCTGTCAAGTCCTGTATCCTATACAGAATCACCACGAATATCTCGGGAATATCCTACCTCATGAACAGTGTCAAGTATCCTGGGTTATATGGTACTTGATAAGACAAGTACGAGAATAACAAGTGTCACGAAAGTCTATCTCTAAATGACAGTACCCAACACTGAGTACAGTGTTGGCACCCGACTGATAATCGGATGCTAAGTATGTCACACGGTCCTAGGTTGAGCATGCACAGAAATATAATAAAGCAAGAAAAATATATATAAAGACTGCAAAGTTTGGCAAGGTACATTTGCCTAGGGTCCGAATACCAACAACTATCCCTGTATCAGTGGATCCGGTAGGTGCTACTCCAAAAGCTGAAATAAACATCACCAATAGTCTCAGAAGGTATCAAACTGCTAGAAATGCCTGTCCTTACGTCCAATTTGGACACAGACGCAAAAAAAACATTTCCGGCCAAAGCGGGGTCCACATGTGGGCCACTTTGCACCGAAAAGTGGGTCAGGGTCAAAGGTCTCCAAATTCCTCAAACTTAGTGTCTACAAATCAGGAACGATGATACAAACCCAACGAAACTTCCAGAATTGGATTTTGATGAGCCGATCACAAAATCGCCCGTCAAGTGGAGCCTGTGTGGCCCACGATACGCAATTTTGTCAACGTTCTCAGAATCGGACCAAACTTGGGTCACAGGACCAGCGTATTGCTACGAGTTCGATGGCGCAAGTTTCGTCTCGATCCGACGTGTGTACACAAAGTTACAGCGTGTTCCAGAAAAGTCAAATACGGGGTGTTGTTCGCGGATACGCGTTGAGTCCGGGGTGCACGCCCCTCCGAATCGACTTCTGCAAAATCCCACACGACCGTATCAACGACGCGCACGTATTTGTGAAGACCGCACGCGACCAAGTCGTCCCGTTTGGCGGGACGCACTCAGTTCCGGGGTAAAATAGGGCATTATTTTTCCTATTTTTGGATATCGGTGTGCGATCACCACAGGATGCGATGCACCGAGCGGGTTGCACGGGCACCGAGAGGGTTATACAGTCTACGCGTAGAAACTGACGGAAACTAAAATGGAGTTATGATGAGGGAGAAAACGGTACCTGAACAGGGCCCCGTGAATCTGTTTTTCACGTATCCGAGAATCCAATCTGTGTCCTGGACACAGATTCCAATTTGGGCAGTATTCTGCCGTGTCCGAGCTATGCTTCAGGCGGCCAGCCGTGGGCTTCGTCGGAGGGGCCGGGATCGGGGTCGGCAAGGTCGGGCTAGGGCGGCGGCGCCGGGGGCTGACCGAAGTCGACGGGGAGACGTCGAGGGCTGCTTTGGAAGAGGGAGGGGAGTCGTGCTCGCTGGGGCAGCGGTCGGCGGGCTGCTGACTCGCCGGAGGGGTCGGTCTCGGGGTCAGCGGCGCTCGTGGGTGGCGGCGGAGATGGGTTCAGCCGCGGCGGACTCTGGCGGCGGGGACTCAAGCAGGGAGGAGTTGGGGTTCTGCAGGCTGTTCGAGGTGGGGACTCGTCGACGTGGGCGGCGGGTGGTAAGGTCGAGGGCGGCTCAGATGGGAGGGAGAGATGGGTTGGCGGCGGGGTCGGTGAGGGGAACGAGCGGCAGGGAGGAGTTGGGGGATGGGTTCGAGCTGAGGGCGGAGGGCTTTTGGCCGGCCTGGATCGAGCGGGGCGCGGCGGAGCTTGGTCGCTGCTCGAGGCGGGCTGCTCGAAGGAGATGACGGCGCCGGCGGCGAGGGTTCCAGAGGGCTTGGCACGGATGTCGAGACAGCCTTTTTATAGGCTGCTACAGGAACTCCGGCGGCTGCTAGGGTTTCCCATCTGATGTCGGGTCCGGGTCGGGTTCTTCAGCGGTTCGGGTCTGACCCGCTATGGTGGGTTTGGTCTGGGTTGGTTCGAGCTTGGTTTGGTTCGGTTTAAAAAGCCAATAGTCTTAAAGGCTTTAAACTCTACTCCGGAGTCCAATAAATTCACCAAAAAATACCACAGGACCGGGTTTCCATTTTACACCATAAAACATTATTTCCAGAATATTTTAACACCAATAAACTGCATTTAAAATTCTTGAGATCACCTTCACCTTCGTTTTAATTTCCTAAAAATTCCAAAATTTTGGGAAATTTTGTATTAACATTTATTCTGAAAATTTAGGGCGTTTACACAAAACCAAATCCTATGGGTAGCCTATGGATATGGGTTGATTTCTCATGGTTAAATCTCAGATTTAGAACCTAAACTATGGGAAAAATTAAATTATACCTATTGGGAGATGGATTCCCAATAAACCCTCCAAAATTGGTGAAATAAGTCTTCAACTTGTAGATCCTTATTCCTCTTTGTAGATCCATTCTTTCTTCTTATATATCCATGCTCTAATAGCCTCCAATGGTGATTTGGAAAGGAATTGGTAAAAATTTGGTAGGGATTTGATGGAATTTGGTTGAGAGAAATTCTAGATCTAGATTTGGAATAAAAAATAAAGAGAAAGAAAGTTTTTATCCCCTTTATATATGCCTCACTTGCCCCCCCTCTCAAGCTACTATGTAAAGTCTAAAATACCCCTTGGGACCTCTCATGAAAAAATTAATTAAGGAAGCTTCTAGTCTAATGGGTTTAACATAATTAACCATCCTCCTAAGGAATGGGCTTTTAATTATTTGGCTCAATTCTAACTAGAATTAAATATTGGTCCATGAGTCTAAACTAAACTAGTTAGGTCCACTAACATAAGTCCAAAAATAAATTTAACATGCTAACAAGAAATAAATAATAGAATAAATAAATATTTAACATGCACAATATTTAATTAATTATCAAATGACTAAAATATCCTTTCCTAGAAAATATGGTAGTGACAAGTCTACCCCCCTTAGAAGAATTTCGTCCTCAAAATTAGAACTCTCACCCCTCTCTCTTGGGCCAGTCATAACCTATTCATACAAATTTTACTAGTGTCAACCCCCATCAATCATAGTTTGAAACAGTCATATCATATAACCTACAATCCTACCATTCTACTGAAAGAGAAATCATACTTGGATATAGTCTCTAACTATCATAAAATTCAGTCTCGGTCCTATTGAGTGTCTCCCTCAACTGGTACGGGATAACCTGCTATGCCACCTGTGGCCTATTCCATCACACACTAAGCATTATTAATTATCAACCTAGTAAAGATATTCCTAATACTAATGGTTACCAAGTACTAGTGATATACTCTAATTCTAGGTCCTGGACATGCTTACACATTGGCACTTGCAACTTAGGATACTATACAAAATACTGCCAAGATACTGCCTCCTTTATCTGTTTAAATTCTTGTAATCATCAAAATTTCTCAATCATTCTCTTGCAAGAAATACTTGCATACCTTTTCAATCATGTGTTTTATTAGTACACCCTCGTCCAACTTTAATACTCCCAATAGGATGCCTTACTCAAATCTTGTTACTGTCTACACAAGGCACCAGCTCTCATATGTATTTTAGATGACATCCTCATACCAAGTTACTCGTGTCTCTCCTCTATATTATTATATTCGTTATTAAAATACTTGCCTAAACTTTCATAATACTTGAGGTACTCTGTCTCTTGTTACAAGGGTATCTCTTTCTATCTGATACTTGGTGCAACTCATCCTCTAACATTCATTAATCATCTTAAGATTCTCATCTGTACATTAGTAACACAATGAATACACAATTACCTTCTAGTCATTACAATACCATGACATCTCACTGGTATCCTTATACCCCTCGAACTATTCTCTGGTACATACGACCTCTATAACCAAAATTAGCAAGGTACTATACTTACTAAATTTATTCCTATATATATTATCTCTTTCCTCTACTACTTGGATCACTTATACTATTACTGCCAAATGCTTTTCTATCCATTAACTGATACCCCAATCCAATATCATCTCTTAATATAGAAATACTAGCACTCTTGATATAGTAAAACTAGCTTCCTAACTACACAATATATGTCCTTAAGGTTCTAGGACACTAGCTATATCATTAGATCACTTTGTCACACTCACTAAAATCATGATCACTTGCATCTAATGGACTAGTTATTAACTTCTATAATACACACATTTTACTTCACTCTCAAAGGCAGACATATGGTTCCATATCTCTATTGATGTATATGTATCTCTCCTCAAACCTTATAGAAGGATACATAAATCAGTGATGCACTACATATCTTCCATGATCAATCTTGATATTTCTTAACCCATGACATACTATTAACACTCAAGCTTCCACTTTCTGATACTCATGAACTTCCACACTGACACTTATCACCCACTGTGCATCATGCACACAATTTCTAGATACTCCTCCACCTATTGCTTCCAACCCATCACCAACCTCAACATAAGGTGATATACCCATCACTAATCATATACTGGTACAATCCTATCTACTCATATCAACCTGTATCATAAGTCCTACTACTTTAGCACAATGTATTATTATTCTCTCACACTCTCCCATACACTTATGGGTACCCTTCTACTATGGCACACTCACTAATACCCTTGATGCATATACATTTCTCTACTCTTAACACACCCAAGTATCAACCACCCAATTGAATATCATACTCTATTAATTTCTAACATAATTTCCTTGTTACATAATTGTTTACATGGCTCACCCAACTACATGATTTCATGACTATCCAGAACTGGTATGCTGACTCTGACACTAACTCATGGAACCACTATTGATACTCTCTACTCTTCCTTCTACCATTAGTACCCATACTATCTATAATGACATCTATCATAGAACTATTGCTATAAGGTACTACGCTATGGGTTATCTCTAGATTTATGCCTATTGCTCACGTGTCCAACCAAGAACCACTTACAGACTCACAAGTCACACTCTCAATAGTCAGTACTGATACTCAAGACACAGACCTAAATGCAACTTACCAATCATCACACTAATAAGGACTCTAATGGAAAGAAGCTCTATAAGAAATTGGACTAAAGAACTGAAGGTATCTCTGCTGCTAAGCTAAGGAACAATGGAACAAAGTCCTCAAATAACAAAAGTAAAAAATTATTAAAATGATACTTTAAGAACCAATTTAAGATATAATCTGATAATCATACACGTCTGTACGAAATTATGACACTCAGAATCCTTATCACGCCAGTAAGCATAGCTGCGATAAACGATATATTCCATAACTAGGGTATACAACTCTATAATCATGTCATCTAGAATTCTTACCACGCCAACATGTATGGCTGCGAGAAACTTTAAATTTTATAACTAAGATATGTACATCCGAAGTCAGGTCCCTACGTTTTTGCTACGCCAGCTAATATAGCTGCGATAAACTCTATGCTCCATAACCAAAGCAGATATTTCACCTTTCTCACTGTCCTCATCAACATATGTCATCAGATGATACCGTAATTTAGTCCGTAAAATTTCTCTCAATATGAAATCAAATTTAATAATGAACACCAAGAATTTAAATCAACTGATCACCAAGAATCAAATTCAACAACAATAAGTGAGAGCGGACAGAAATAAGAAAAAAGATTTAAATTAGAGTTTATAATAAGATTCTCAAGGGTTATCCCAGGAATCTCTCAAGAAATTTGTGATTGAGTATCCTCTCTCATCTTAGTATCTTATATCCTATATCCTATCGCAGGCTCGCAGTAGTATAACTAAGTTGTCGTACTACCACGACATCGCACAACTTGCGAAGCCTGACCTGCATGGACCACCACTAAAAATGTGTCACGACCCATAACTGATGTAGGAATGCAAGTCGAAAATAACGCCCAGCCTACGCTGCAGAATCGACGGTAGAACGCTTTATTGGTCAACTATACTATCTAAATATCTCACAATAATATAAAATTTGCCAATAAAATCTTAACACAAAACTCAATCCCATTCTAAAGCACGAGAAGATATGAATAAAGTCTAGCATAACAATCCATTTAATATATATAAACAATAATAGAAATAATATCCAATCTCATACTATATGCCGGAAACAAATTCGGTACCAAAATGCTACAAAAACTAACTATGAAAACTAGTGATCCGGATAATCCTTTCGGTAATCACTTCAGAACTAGTGGGTCCAAGTCTGCACCATCTATAAGTCGAAGTCCATAGTATGTCAAACACCACTCTCTCGGATCCTCTGAAAAATATTTTTCGGTCATGAATGGAGTAAAGTATATCTCTAACAGCAATTCTAAATCATTGATAAAAATTATGTAATAGTAAATAAATGTGAATATACAAGATGCACAATAGATACAAGAGATACACAATAAAGAAATACTGGAATAAATACCATAATGAATAATATGACAATGAACAAGAATACTAAAGTCTAAGTGTGTGAGTACTAGCTTTAACATATGATCGTCTTGGGAATATAATACAATATATATGGCCTGGCTAATCATACGTACGGTATATGATTAATACTATTCAATAATAATACTTGATATAATAAGGGTATGATCATATATCTATACTAACGTACTCCCCACCCTCGATTGGTATAATAGATCCAACCACGGTACGCTATGGCACGGGATTTCCCAAGAAGATAGCTAGTCTTCCCTAGAATCAGTGTTTGTATATGTATAAGATAATCAATGAACAATGCTTGCACAAGATATACCATATACCATGGAATAATATCTCATAACGAGATTCGGATATACCAATCTGTGTAACCATAGTGTCAAGAAGAAATGGATATCTACACTAGATACAATAAACATAGAGGATATCATAAATGAGAAACTATCAGAGAATGTACTCGCTTGAAGTCCAATGAATAGTCTCACAGATGTCTGATACGGTGCCTCGAAGACCTAGATAAGGAATACAATATCATTACAAGATTCTAGAAAGAAAATTAGTTAAACTTGTCAACTTCTAGGTCAATAAGTCAATTCTAAGTCAAAAGTCAAACTAGGTCAACTCTAAGTCAACTATGGTCAACTATAGTCAAACTATGGTCAACTATAGTCACTACCTATTTTTAGGTTGCATGAGTCTAACTCAATGATATTGGGCTCACACACTATGAATCTAGGCCATACAAGCTACATCTTAGGATACTAAGATACCGTATCTCAGGATACGCAAACAATAGATAATATCAAATATCTATAATTAAGAAATATTAAATATATAAATCTTAATTATAATTACTAAATAATTACCTTAGTTTTGAACCAACTTGGTATCACAATACTAACCTCTATCTTGATACCCAAATCCAATACCTTGATTATCCTCCAATACCTTGATACTTACCTTGGTATCTCAAGGTATTTATGAATTCTAGTATATATTAACTACCCCTCTATATATGTAGCTATCAATCCAATATAACTACTAGTATGTACTAATAGGAATACAATTACTAACTACCAAATAAACACTAACTACTAATACATACATACATACATATATATATATATATATATATATATATATATATATATATGTATATATAACTAAAGATATTCATAACAATAGATAACTAGCGAACTACAATATACTAACTTGATAACTAAGTAACTAGTTAACTGACAATAACTATTACTAGCTAAACTAACTATTTAAATAAAATACTAAAGAAGCTTAATTATCAAATTACTAACTCACCTAGATATAAAGAGCTTAACCCAATAAATACTCAACTATACACTAACAGTTATCACAAGGTAATTGCTCAAAACTTCAATTATATACTAACTACCCAATAATATTATATGTTAACAACTAACTATTATACATATAGTATACTAAAACACAATAGAAAATTAGGAACATATATACATACATATATATTAATTACCATATATATACACTTATATATATCTATTATATTTAAATATCTAATATTATTTAAAACTTCCAAACTGTCATTAATAGCCGCTGCCCATTGTCGCTGAAACTACCGATACTGCTGATACTCTGCTATTTTCGTGACAGTTTTTGCTCCTGTTGCTAAACTGCTATCGCTGCTGCTGGTGTATGTTATTGCTGCTGCTGTTTGGCAACGCTGCTGCTATCGCTATTGCGGCTGCTGCTGCTGTAACTTATTGCTGCTGTTGCTTTAGAGATGTTGCTAATGTCGCTACTGCTCTATCTCTAATATATATATATATATATATATATATATATATATATATATATATATATATAACACATAATATAAATAGATACTAATATACATATAACTACAATATATATAACTATGACTATATAAAATATATACATACACCTCTACAACTTATATATATAGTAACATATATGTACATAATATATAATATACGTAATATAAATACATAACAATATAATATAACTATATATATAACCACATATAAATATCAACTTAACAAATACATATATATACATACTACTATATATAAATATACTTATATGTAGAAGAATAGCTACATAACAAATATACACATATAGTATATACATAGCTACATAGATCTAAGACATAATATTACATAAATATATATACACAACAATAAGTATATATACATATATATAATTACACATTACCATGAATAAGAACACAAGAGAAATAGATCTACCATTAAATTGTACATCTCATGGAACGTATCACCCCGTATTCCACCAGATCTAGGATACGCATGCAACACAAGTCCACCATACATCCAAACATGCCCCGAAAGACACGAGCAAGTCTAATATATTATTTATAAATAATACGAAGAGTCAAATACAAATCTATATGTCCGTGTCAAAATATAACATGCACAAAGTCTCGTGTCGGAGAAAAACTCCAAAATTAACACGTATCACCAATTTTTGGGATACGACCTACACGTAACCAATTGTGGACACGACACTAGCCCCAAAAACATAAGCACATGCCAAATTGATCTATAGGACCAATTGACATACACAACAAATGTCAATCTCGAAATTCTCCTAAAATTGACACAAAAAGTATCATAACTTTCTCAATAGGCCTCCTATAAACACAAAACCAAATTCTATGGGTAGCCTATGCATATGGATTGATTTCTCATGGTTAAATCTCAGATTTAGAACCTAAATTAGGGGAAAAAATTGAATTGTACCTATTGGGTGATAGATTCCCAATAAAACCTCCAAAATTGATAAAATGAGTCTTTAACTTATAGATCCTTGCTCCTCTTTGTAGATCCATGCTTCCTCCTTGTAGATCCATGCTCTAATAGCCTCCAATGGTTATTTAGGAAGGAATTAGGTGAAAATTTGGTAGGAATTTGTTAGAATTTGGTTGAGGGAAATTCTAGATCTAGATTTGGAATAAAAAATAAAGAGAGAGAAAGTTTTCATCCCCTTTATATATGTCTCACTTGCCCCCTCCCTCAAACTACTATGCAAAGTCTAAAATATTTCTTGGAGCATCTCATGAATAAATTAATTAAGGAGAGAAGCTTCTAGTCTAATGGATTTAACATAATTAATCATCATCCTAAGGAATGTGCTTCTAATTATTGGGCTCAATTCTAACTAGAATTAAATGTTGGTCCATGAGTCTAAACTAAACTAGTTAGGTCCACTAACACGTCCAAAAATAAATCTATCATGCTAATAATAAATAAATAATATAATAAATAAATATTTAATATGCACAATATTTAATTAATTACCAAATAACTAAAATATCCTTTTCTAGAAAATGTGGTAGTGATACCTAAGGCGACTATGAAAGTTGTCAACCTTCCACCAGCATGAGACCAGACGGTCGGGCTAATACCTCTTACCATATCACATAGGAAGGTCATGTGGGTCTATCCCGAGGCATCGGGTCAGCAGGAGAAGTAGTGGAAGGAGGGGTCGAAGGCCTCGTGCCTGACTTGATGTAGCCGGCGACATCCTCCACCGCCAAGACCAAAGGCAAAAAATCTAAGTCTTGTTACACAGTTTCCTCCTCGACCGAAGAACTGGTAGCAGTTGCAATGAGGTCAGGCACAATATACTAACTGATGCACGACGATATGCCCCCGGTTGTCGCGTCTACTACCGCTGGTCCTGGTCCATCTCAACCCCCGCCGGTAGATAATTCTAAATAGAAGGAGACGTGCTTCGATAAATTGTTGCATAGGAATATACCACAAGGGCTGAAAAGGCCCTATAATTTTGATATCTTAGAATAATTAGCCCACACTCCGACAAAATTGGCACTATTTGAGCTTTTATGGCTCTCTAAAGATACTCGGGCTACCTTGAGTGAGGCACAGCAGAATGTCGATGTCTACCTGGTGTAAGTCAAGCTACCAACCGAAGATCCTGGTGCTTTTCTATATTTTAACAATGCCATGGATGCGATATCCAATATCACTTTCTCGTAACAGTATATGTTGCTTAAGAACAATAGGTACGATCGTCTCCTGTACTATATAGGATATAACAACGATATCAAGGCAGACCAAATACATATTGACCCAGGATCGTCGATCAGCATCATCCTGAGAAGTTTGCTTCAGACCATGGGGATCCCGATGCATCACCTGACGGCCACCAATACCGCCATCAGTGGCTTCAACAAGGGGAGGAGCTACTCTCTGGATAAAATCTGCTTAAAATGCTAGATCGGTAACTTAAAAATAGAAGTCACCTGCCATAGACATAGATACATCCTATAATATCTTGTTGGGGCATCCGTGGATACATGAACACAGGATCGTGCCATCCACCCTCCACCAGTGCCTAGAATACATAGATGAACACGGTTTCATCAAAATGGAGTTCGCAGATATCGATCCGTTTAAGGGAATCAAGATTTACTATACCGACTCGATCTTCTACAAGAAATTCTGCCAAGGTAAAGGTGGCAATGAGCCAGTCGATGAAGCCTAGGCCACAATAGCACCCGAGGAGCCAATAAGAATCTGCCTCAAGGCTTGTACTCCCGATGCGGCTGCTCCCTTAATCATCAAATCATGCAGGAAGCCACCTCAATCTCTGGTACCTTCGGCATCACCATAACCAATGGTCGTGTGCCTTCGTAGGTCAAATTGACCATCAAAAGAAGATTTTACCCTATCTACGCCTTTTGAACCTATGGTCGTTCGCCTTCATAGGCCGCGTCGACCACCAAAGGAAGACCCGACAGCGGTTGTAACTTCAGGACCTTTGGTGGTAAAATTACACAGAAAACCACCAAAGCCTTCGCTTGCACTGGGGGTAGCCGAGGAGAAGGATGAGATGGAGGAATATATATCCACCAATGTCAATATTTCTTCCCCTGACGATGTAATCCCGCCGGAAGAGATACCTTATTTCCTCAATAAAGGACTATCTTTGAACTACTCGAAGAGTATGCATATAAGTACACTCTACTCCCTGAAATACGATCTGGGCCTTCATCTGCACACACAAGTGACCAATACTACACCATGCACCGACTTTACTCTAGTCATGATTCTTATTTCTTAGTCCCACCCAGAAAGAAGGGAGATAAGATCATCATCTTCGACAGAGTGGAATGCCCCCGGTACTTTATCCCAAAGGAAGTAGAACCAGAATTTGAGGTAGGCAGAATGCCACTCTACTAGTACAGCTTGCAAGCCCTATATCTTATCCAAAAGATGGAATACAACCTAAAGTTCACTAAAGGATTAAACTATGGCAAAGGTCGAAGGTTAACTTTACGACTTCCTTCCCCTGCGGAAAAGTCTGAGGATTACTATCATAAGACTAAGCATGGATTAGGATATATAACACCTACTACAACCCTCCAGGGCTTAGATAAAGAAGATGAAGGGATCTCACACTCTTCCAAATCTTTATTATGGTACTCCGACGTCAGCATCGGGGATATGCTCAGACAAACACGGTCCTCCAATATGGTGTCGGCCGACCTTGAGAAAGACAACGATGATCCACCCAAACTCTTTGAGATAGAACCTTGGGCCCAACACCTGGGTTCACAATGGAAGATTCGATTCGAGTAGCGAGAACCTCCTATTGAGGACGAAGTTGTACAAGTTGATCTAGGTGATGAGACCTCCTTAAAGCCTATCTTCGTCAGCAAAAGTCTGTCCGACGAAGACCAAGAATCCCTATTACAACTCTTCAGGGAATACATCAATGCCTTTGCTTTGAGTTATGAAGATATGCTAGGTCAGGATCCCTAAATTGCAGTCCATAAACTTAATATTCGGCCAAATGCCAAACTAGTCTAGCAACAACAATGATGGTTCCGGCCGAACGCGATAGATTACATCGAAGATGAAGTCAACAAGTAGATATCTAGTGGCTTCACTCGCAAGGAACAATACCCCAATTGGGTATCCAATATCGTGTCTGTTGTTAAGAAGAATGAAAAGATCTGAGTTTGCATCGACTTTCGTGATCAAAATGCGGCATATCCTAAAAACAAATTTCCTCTTCCAATTACCGACATAATGATCGATAAAACTTGTGGGTTTGAGTTCATGTATTTCATGGATGGCTTCTCATGCTACAACCAAATCAAGATATTTTTGACGATGAGAAATATATATTATTTCGGACCACGATAGGCGTATACTACTATACGGTCATGCCTTTCAGTCTGAAGAATGCATGTGCTACATATCAGCGAGCTATGAGCACCATTTTCTATGAATGCTACATCGATGACATCTCCATCAAAAGTTGCTCCAAAGATGATCACCTCCAAGACCTGAGGACGGTATTCAACTTAATGAGTGTACATTGCCTCAAGATGAACCTTACCAAGTCCTTTCTGGGAGTCTCCAATGGTAAATTCCTGGATTTTGTCACTACTTTCCGGGGTATTCACATAGATCCCGACAAGGCCAAGGACATCCTAGAGATGAATACGCTTAGGAACCTCCGGGAACTTCGCGTCCTTCAAAGGAGGTTGGCATATATCATGAGGTTTATATCAAACCTCTCTGGATGTTGTCAACCATTCACACAGCTCATGAAGAAAAGGTGTCTCCTTTTATTGGAATAAAGAATACCAATGAGCGTTCGACAATATCAAAGAATACTTATCAAACCCTCCTTTGTTGGTGGCCTCGGTCATGGAAAAGCCATTCCCGCTCTATGTACACGCGATGGATCACTCTCCCGATGTCCTGTTAGCCCATAATAGTGATTCGGGCCATAAACAGGCCATATACTACCTCAGCCGGATAATAGTTGTCCCAGAACATAGATATACCGCCGTGAAGAAAGAGTGCCTTACGTTGATATTCGCCATCAAAAAAGCTTGACACCATATGACTGGACAAACCATTCATGTAATCTCGCGAATCAACCCCCTCAGGGTCCTCATGACCAAACCCATGGCACTCAGTTTTTGCTTGGCTACCTAGGCAATACTATTATCTCCATATGATATGGTATTTGTCCAATAGAAGGCCGTCAAGGGTCAAGCATTGGCCGACTTTCTGGCAGCTCACCCGGGGTCTGAAATATCAAAGCTCTATGAAGAGATTTCAGACGAAGTGGCAGACGCCAACGTCACCTTACACGAAGTTGTTTGGCGAATGTTCCTTGATGGTGCTTCAAGAGTAGGGCCCAAAGATAATATTATTGTTGGGTTCATGATAGTATTGATTTCCCCAAACGACCTCATCATCAATCACGCATACTATCTCATAGAGCCATGTTCTAATAATGTGGCAGAGTACAATGCCCTAATCATTTGACTCTAGCTCGCCAAGCAAGCCGGAGTAGAGTACTTGGAGTCCTATGGTGATTCTCAACTATTTATTAATCAAGTCTGGGGAGTGTATAAAGTCCAAAATGAAGACTTGATCCCCTTCCATCAAGTTGCACATAGCATCATCGCAACCTTCAAGATGTTCTTTATTGAGCATGTCCCTCAGTTGCACAACATTGAGGCAGACTCTTTAGTAGGCCTCGCTGCTTCCTTGGCAGTGCCAGACAACACCCATCAGCTAATCACGGTGATCGGTCAAGAACTGGTCTATCCTAAAAGCAACCTATGCTTATGCCTCAGCTATGTAGCGGAGGTCGAAACTGATACTTAAGATTGGAGACTTCCATTCATTGACTATACAGTCTATAGGATTCTTTCTAAAAACCCAAAAGAAGCTACTTCAATCAGAAGATGCTCCCTCCATTTCTATTATGATATGGAGTCTAAATGTTATACCTACGATGGCCTTCTGCTATAATGCTTGTCGAGCACAGAGGCAAAACAAGCTCTTCGTGAAGCTCACGACGGCATCTGAGGGGTACATCAATCCGGTCCAAAGCTGCAGGACCATCTTCGAAGAATAGGCTACTATTAGTCGACGATGGTAGCAGATGTTGTTGATTGAGCGAGGAAGTTCCAAGCATGCCAAATCTATGCGGACTTCATCTACCAACCATCTGAATTCCTACACCCAACGGTGGCATCTTGGCTATTTTAGGCGTGGGGGATGGATATCAATAGGCCAATTAGTTCACCTTCATCAAAAGGATATCGGTTCATCTTGGCGATCATCGACTACTTTTCTAAATGGGTAGAAGCTGTTCCACTCCCTGAAGTCAAAATATCAAATGTGATTAACTTTGTCAAGTATCACGTCGCATATCTCTTTGGCTTACCGTATATGATCATCTATGATAATGGTCCGCAGTTTGTAATTCATGCCGTATATCAATTTTATGACAAGAACCGAATCCAAAATATAGCCTCCATGGCATACAATCTCACAGCAAATAGTCTGGCGGAAGCATTGAACAAAATCATCATCTAGCTCCTCAAGAAATTTGTGTCTTCCAACAAACGTGACTGGAATAAGATGCTGGATAAATATCTCTGGGTCTACCAAACAACAGTCCGAACAACTACTAGGAACACGCTATTCTCCTTGTTGTATGGAAGTGAGGTAGTATTTCCACTAGAGATTTAAATCCCTTTACTACGAGTAGCTCTCTCCAACCAACTAACCACGGACGACAACTACCACCGATGGTTATAGGAGTTGGAAGCACTCGACAAGAAATAATTCTTATCCCAACAATGCATAGAGTTGTATCAAGCGCGTACCTATGGAGCCTTCAGTAAACGAGTAAAACGAAGAATATTCCAAGTGGGTGACCTCGTTTTAACAGTAAGAAGATCAATAGTTAGGACCCACAAGACGACAGACAAATTCTAACCTAAAAGGGAGGGTCATTCATTTTGGAAACTGTATTTTCCAACGACGCATATCGGCTAGCAAAACCCAACCGTGACTTGATCCTGATGCATATCAATTGCAAGTTCCTCAAAAAGTACTACGTCTAAATTAGACTGGTACTCCTCTATCACCAAACTATATTGTATCTCCTTGGGCGCTGGTTCATCTCTATATTATCTCTGGACTGTCGCTTTAATACACTACTCTGTGGAGTCTGCCATGTCCATATTACCTTTAAAAAAACTTTTTGACCTTGACCCTCGATTATCATATCCATATTACCTCTGATATCGATTATTTTCCATCTTATCATCCGTACCTAATCTGGAGTATGCTAGCGGTGATAAGTCCACAAAAATTGCCACGTCCATATTACCTCTGGCAGGGCTTGTCTCAAACATATTACTTGCACTAACTTGCATAAAAAGTAATGGGTCCACAAAATCTATCATGTCCATATTATCTTTGATAGGGTTTATTTTGAATCTATTACTCGTACCACAAATGCGCAAAAAGTAATAGGTCCATAAAACCTGTCACGTCTATATTACCTCTGATAAGGTTTATTTTGAATCTATTACTCGTACCATAAATACGCAAAAGGTTAATAGGTCCACAAAAATCCTCTAGCAGGATATTCTTGCTATCCATAAAACCTATCATGTCCATATTACCTCTAAAATAATTTATTTCGAATCTATTACTCGCACCACAAATGTGCAAAAGGGTAATATGTCCACCAAAATCTTCCAGCAGGATATCCTTATTATCCACAAAATCTATCACATTCATATTATCTTTGATAGGGTTTGTTTCAAATCTATTACTCGTACCACAAGTGCACAAAAGGATAATAGGTCAACTAAAATCCTCCAGTAGAACATCCACACTTACTACAAATACTGTGCTACGATCATCTCACCTCTAGTACTAGTACCCCTAAATATCACAACAACGATGAAAGTAATTTTTTTCTTTTAAAAAAGAAGGAGAGAATACAAACGTCAAGCATAAGAGGAATCAGAGTCCTCCAAATCATTGATGTACATCTCCAAAAAATAAAAGAAGTAAGCGTCTACAAAATCCAGCTCCCTTGAATCGGCAGGGGACTCAAGAAGTTCTTCGAGAATATCCGTCCTCTGCACTCGAGTGACAAACGTTTCTCCCGCAGGTAGCTGTTCGGGCTCGGCGAAATAGGAATCAGAGGCAACCGGGGCCGTAGAAAGAGACGTGGTAGTTTTCTTCGGAGCATTCCCAGAAGCCATCACGCAAAAAATATGAATTGATGCAAGCAGCTACAGACCGTTCGCTATTTATAGGCGAAGAATCTGCAGCTTATCTGGTGAATCATAATAATTTCCTTAGTAAGACACGACGATTCATCCCTACGCAACCTAAGCTACGATTATCGAGATTTGGCATGATCCTCTTAGAGACCCGGACTGACACATCGGTATAAACATGACATGCATACATCAGCACGTGAAGCACAAAAAGTGATCATTTCTCTTTCAGGGTACAAATCAAGTCAGTCTGACAATTGCGACAGAAAAGAAAACATTTATTTCATAGAAGTAAAAGGAACAAGCTGCATTTTCGAGGGAACCAAATGCCGGCCGCAAAAACAAACTAACTTCAAAAACAAGAGTAAAAAGCAGTCTCAAAAAAGAAAATATGAACTACTGCTATTCATCGTGGGAGCACAACTCCATTATCCGTCCATAGAGACAGGAAATATCGCCGCCTAGGCGTGTATTAACTCGGTGCTTGACCTCTTTCTCTAAGACCTTAGGATCCTCGAAGCGGATGTAGGCCTTATATAGATCATCCATCCTCATATCGATCATCCATCTTCTGTACCTTAACTTCAACGACTGACGTATTCTTCGCTGTCCGGCTCGCTTCGATCCGGATAGCCTCCGCTTCCTATTTGGCCTCTCGAAGGTAATTCCCCAGCATATCAAGCTTGGCCTTGAGCTGTCTGATCTCCTCGGTTAAGTTTCTTATCTGGCGAGGCAATCCTCCCTAACTTAAACTCTAGGGGTATACGGTAGCTATCAGCCCAATGCCGCTGTCTGTCCTACACTACTCGCAGTCTGTCTCTGATGAGTTTTACCTTTTTTGCTGCATCCACGACCATTTCTGGTCCTAACAAGGCTTTCTCTCTCTGATATCATCCCAAGATAATGGTGTATGACATCTTCGTCCATATAAAGCCTTGAATGGTAATATCTCGATGCTGGCCTGGTTGCTGTTGTTGTAAGCAAACTCTACCAGGTATAGATGATCCTCCCAAGAACCTCCAAAATCCAAAACGCAAATGCTTAGCATATCTTTGAGAGTTTAAATATTTTTTTTAGACTGCCCGTCTGTTTGGGGGTGATATGTGGTACTGAACTTAAGCTGAGTGCCCAAGCTAGCCTGCAGACTCCTCCAGAAATAGGAAGTGAAACGACTATTCTGATCTGAGACGATACTCACAGGAATTCCATATAATCAGACAATCTGCTGCACGTATATCTCTACTAGTCTCTCTGTCGATGTTCCCACTTTGAATGGTAAGAAGTGGGCTGATTTGGTCAACCTATCTACAATGACCCATATCGCGTCCTTTCCTCCTGGAGAACGTGGAAGTCCTGAAATAAAGTCCATAGTTACGTGCTCCCACTTCTATTCTGGAATGGGTAAAGGTTGAATCAATCCACCTGGCCTCTGTCGATCTGCCTTTACCTGATGGCACACTAAACACCTGGATAGAAAGCATGCTACCTCGTACTTTATACCATACCACCATACGTGCTCCCTTAATTCTCGATACATCTTGTTGGCACCGGGATGCATCGAGTACTGTGAGCGATGTGCCTCCTGCAATATCTTTTCGCACAGCTCTCTACTCGGCACACTGTCATGACCCGCACCCGGAATTTGGGCATGCGTCGTGGGTACGTCCAGCCTACGCCGCAGCATCGGCGGTAGAACGCTGTCTAGGTCACAAACATTGTATATCCTGTCAATAGTCTCAACTCCGCACGGAGGACAATGATAATAATCCACAGTTCTATGATATACTCAATCACAAACAAATAGAAGTAATGGCACGATGAGAATAGAAAAGAGTTCTAATAAAACCAAACACAATAATCCAACTTAAATCCTGGGTCTAAATGACCTCACAAAGTCACAAAATAATCAATACATCTCAGTCTCAGTCTAAAATAATAATACAGAAAAATAACCTAAGAACAGCCAGGTAAATTCTCCTCTAGGCTAGGCAACTCCTCTGGGATTTCTGGAGAGAAATCACCCTCTAATCCTGGGCCGTAATGAGTGGGGCAAAGATCCTCCAGGTCCTCTGAAAAATGTTATCCAGTCAGGATTGGAGCGAAGCACAAGCACTAACAGCAGTTTCATTAAATTAACAAAATCTATAAACAGTGTAAGAGATACAAGATGGAAATAATGCTGAAAATGAGAAGTACAGGAGAAATGAAATAGACAATAGAGCATCTAGCAATGAACAATAAGTAGTGAATGCTAGAACAATAAATCTGAATAAAGATAAACAATTAACTAAGTGTTTGAAATATTAGTTTATCATGTGATCGGCTTGGGACTAGATCAGGCTGGTTATATATGATTAGCTATGATTCTTGAAGGTCGGCTAACCATATGGTTAGCTATGATGCATGATAATGGTCAGGCTAATCATATATAACAGCTATGAAGCATGATGATGGTCAGGCCGCACCCAACGTGAGGAGTGGGGTGAGCTATGATGCATGTAAAGGATTTGGATATGATCACATAATCTACTAATAATTCCCCATCCCCCAGCTAGCACGATGGATTCCAATCACGACTCCTCATGATGGGGATCTAGGGTGCTAACCCGTGTATCCATAGTGTCGGAATCAAGTATGTAATACACTACAATTTATAGAAGTAATCAACAATGAAAACTGTCAGAGAATGTACTCGCCTGTGGTCCTGAGCAAGGTGTGAGGATCGATGTCCAAGATAAAATCACAATGACCTATTTATGGAATATTAATGTCAGAAACTGAAATAAAGAAATAACAGGTTTAAATAGTTAAATATGAGGCCTCTAGGTCTTACTAAAATCTACTGGTCACTACTAGCCCATATATATATATATATAATAGTCCATATTGGACAAAACCTAACTAGACTAGTCATTTCTAGGTCTATACTAGGTGTTACTAAGTCCACTCTAAGTTTTTGGTCAATACTAGTTAAACTAGGTCTTAGCTAGGTCCAACTAGGTTAACTAGGTCTTATCTATACCATAATAGTCTACATTAGACAATATCTAACTAAAGTAGTTATTATTAGTTATCTTGCTAGTACTCCATCTTAATTAGTATTAACCAATTCTTTACTTAAGCCATACTAGTACCAACTTAACTAATCACTAATGCAATATACAAATTCTTACACCCTTAATATCTTAATAAGTTAACTAACACTAGTCATTAACTAGCCCATAACTTTACTGATACACTAGGTTCTGGATTCTAATGATACTCAACTCCCTGACACACTACTCTCACACAACATTCCCAGCATCATACTCACACAGGCAGATATTTCCTACTCTGAATCTGAAATAATCTGGGGGACACACTACACTGTCTCCCTCTACTGATACACCTCCAGTTTCACTCATACACACTCTCACTGTCACAGCTTCCTCACACAAACAGGTGATGCTGCTGTAGGTATTACTGATACTGATACACACCTATTTCTTACACCAATTCTGCACACACAGCACACATAGCCACTACACACACACATGCCTCACAGGCACACACACTGGCACTGTTTCTGAAGATACAACACAGTTACACAGATAATTTATACATAGACACACACATTCTCAGTTCACTCACAAACTAGGTATGCCCCTAACCCCACTGCACTCTCTGATACGCTGCTCTACCTACTGACACAGTGTTAACACACAGACACCCCTCTACTCACTGCCACTGACCTCACTGCTATACATACTGTGCACTGATACACAGTTAACACATTAACTGTGCACTGATACAGTCACAGTTCACTGAGACTTCCTAATTTCTAACCAGTAACACCCCTACTCCTAATATCAACTCACTGAATTTCCCAGGTACTGATACACAGCACATGCTAAACTATATAGGTAACCAATGCACATTTAAGTGGCTAACTACTGATGCTCTAACAATCCTATTTGCTCACTAAGAGACACACAGGTATGGGCATACCTAAACACACTGACCTAGACACACTAAGACACACTGACACAGGTATCACTCAACCACAGTTGATTTACTGATAGATCATCTCCCTCTCCCTAAAATCACTCACTGCAAGTTACTGATACACTGGAATCTAATACCCATATGCCCAACACACTGGACAGGAAAAATACACAGGCTCCCCACCTAACTGCTACACATATTTACTCTTCTGAAAATTGGTACACATGCTATATTCAGCCACCCACACACTGCACTACAGAGATACATACAGCTACTCTGAAACCCATACTCTATTCAACTAATACACAGCCACAGTTCACTCCAAAAACCCAGCCACACACTGAACTCACACTGCACCCTATAAACTAACAGATACCCTGTTCTTCTACACTGACACAGGATACATAAATTTTTAATTCTGCTACGGTTCACACATTGGTTCCTCACTTACACACTGAACAATTAAAACCCTATTTATTGATTCACCTAGGCTATACACACTGTTATCCTAAATATATACAGTCAAATCACATAGAATTTATTCCCCAAGTATACAGCCACACATGCCCGACTATGCACAGTTTCACACAGCCATACACTGCCCGACTGTGCACAGGGAAGATCCCCCACAGTGCACACAACACACAACCCGAACACACTGCCCAAAATTCCCCAATACACATACCCGACTGTACATAACCTATTTACAACACAAAAGATATATATATACATATAGATTCAAATATCAACTATGCAGAAATTAAATAAGTTAGATAAATATCCTTAATGATCATTTCTTCGAGCACGTGCAGTGCAGAAAAACACATATACATACAAATCCCTAAATTCCCAAACCAACTCTAGGAACCGAGATCTAAACCATACACGTTGGAGGATGGGATAGATCTACAAGCAACACTTAGGGTTAGGGTTCACGAGTTAATTGGGAACCCAATGTATGAACACCAACCTAAAACAAAACCCTAGAAATCAAACTCTACACAGTTGGGGTGGGTTCCTAATGGCCATGAACAACAGAAAACAGAATTAAAAAATGAATAGAATTAGGGTTTTACCTAGGGTTATGGCTTCTTCAAGGAAGTTCTTCTTCTCCAAGGCTTTTTGTCCCAAGTTCCTTGCTTTCCTTGCTTGGAAGAGGAAGGTGGAAACCCTAGGGTTTAGGATTTCAAAATTTTTGGGGTGGGGAGATGGTTTCTCTTGGTGGAGGCTAGGATTTCTCCTTCTATATGAAGAATGAGAGGGTTCCTTTTATATATTAAGGCCCAGTTAGGGTTTCTAGTGTATGGCCTAGGTTTAACCCCTAGGTTAGGTCATGTAGAACCTAATTAGCTAAGGTTTAGCCAGTCTAGGGTTTGAGGGTTCACCCTAAAATTTGAATTCTAGGGTTTCATTAGAATTAGGTTTACCAATTAGGGTTTACTCATTAGGGTTTGACCTAATGGGTTCTAGGGCTTGACCTAAAACAATTATCAAATAAATAGTTTTAAAAACTCAGCAAATTAATTAAACACATAATTATCCAAATTAGTGAAATTACACAAATGCCCTTATTTGGAAAAGTGGTAGTGACAAGTCTACCCTCCTAAAAGAAATTTCGTCCTCAAAATTGGACTGAACTACAACAAGAATGAAATCAGAAAAAGAATATACCTCAAGTCTAGAAGAGATACGGGTATTGCTCGCGCATTTCGTCCTCTCTCTCCCAGGTCGACTCCCCTGGAGAGTGATGTCTCCATGCAACCCGAACCAAAGGAATAGTTTGGTTCCGCAACACCTTCTCTCTGCGGTCCAAGATCTCTACGGGCTGCTCTGGGTAGCTGAGCGTCGGACCAACCTCAATCTCCGAGTAATCAAGTACGTGACTAGGGTCTGCCACATACCGTCTCAGCTGCGACACGTGGAACACATTATGCACTCCCTCTAATACAGGCGACAAGTCTAATCTATACGCCACTGCACCTACCCTTGCAAGAATACTGAAGGGTCCGATGTAGCGTGGGCTAAGCTTCCCGCCTCTGCCAAAACGAATCGTTCCACGCGTCGGAGAAATCCGTAGGAAAACCAGATCGCCAACCTGAAACAAAATAGCCTCAACACGCAGTCTAAACAAACAACGCAAACCAGAAAATTACAATCTATACCTGAAACTCAAGGGTCTACGGCGGCTGTCGGCCCAATGCCGCTGTCTGTCCTGCGCCACTCGCAGTCTGTCTCTGATGAGTTTCACCTTTTCTGCTGAATCCACGACCATTTCTGGTCCTAACAAGGCTCTCTCTCCAACGTCGTCCCAAGATAACGGTGTACGACACCTCCGTCCATAAAAAGCCTCAAATGGTGACATCTCGATGCTGGCCTGGTAGCTGTTGTTGTAAGCGAATTCTACCAGGTGCAGATGATCCTCCCAAGAACCTCCGAGATCTAGAACGCAAGTGCGTAGCATATCCTCGAGAGTCTGAATAGTCCGTTCAGACTGCCCGTCTGTCTGGGGGTGATATGCGGTACTGAACTTGAGCTGAGTGCCCAAGCTAGCCTGCAGACTCCTCCAGAAGTGGGAAGTGAAACGACTATCCCGATCTGAGACGATGCTCACAGGAACTCCATGAAGTCTAACAATCTGTCGCACGTACATCTCTGCTAGCTTCTCTGTCGACGTGCCCACCTTGAAAGGTAAGAAATGGGCTGATTTGGTCAACCTGTCCACGATGACCCAAATCGCGTCCTTCCCTCCTGGAGAACGTGGAAGCCCTGAAACAAAATCCATGGTCACGTGCTCCCATTTCCATTCTGGAATCGGTAAAGGTTGAAGCAAACCTCCTGGCCTCTGCCGGTCTGCCTTTACCTGCTGGCACACTAGACACCGAGATACGAAGCGTGCTACCTCGCGCTTCATTCCATACCACCATACGTGCTCCCTCAAGTCTCGATACATTTTGTTGGCACCGGGATGCATCGAGTACTGAGAGCGGTGTGCCTCCTGCAAAACCTCCTCGCGCAGCTCCCCGCTCGGCACACACATCCTCGTGCCGTGCCGTAAGGAACCATCCTCTGCGATAGTAAAGTCGTCCGACAATCCTGTCTGAACCTGTGCCCTGATACTCCTCAGAGCCTCATCCTCGTACTGCGCAGCTCTGATCCTGTCCATCAGTTCGGACTGTATCTGCAATCCCCATATCTGAATCTCAGTACCGGGAACTAATACTTCAATCTCTAAGCTCTCCAAATCAGCCAACAAATACCTATTTGTCGTCAAGTACATAGCCGTCGGATACCTGCTCAAGGCATCGGCGACTACGTTAGCCTTCCCTGGGTGGTACTGCAATGAGATGTCAAAGTCCTTCATTAACTCTAACCACCTCCTCTGCCTCATGTTCAGCTCCTTCTGTGTGAATACGTACTTCAAGCTCTTGTGGTCTGTGAAGATCTCCACACGTTCTCCGTACAGATAATGCTTCCACAGCTTTAGAGCGAAGATAACTGCTGCCAACTCTAAATCGTGGGTGGGGTAGTTCTTTTCATGAGGGCGTAACTGCCTGGAAGCATAGGCAATTACCTTCCCGTGCTGCTGAAGAACGCATCCCAGACCCTTCCCTGAAGCATCACTGTATATGGTAAAATCACCTGTCCCTGCTGGCAACGTCAAAATTGGAGCTGTTGTCAATCTCTTCTTTAGTTCATCAAATACAGCCTGGCACTCCTCCGTCCAGACAAAATCCACATCTTTCCTAGTCAATCTGGTCATCGGCGCTGCAATCTTGGAGAAGTCTTGTACAAACCTCCTGTAGTATCCTGCTAGCCCGAGAAAACTCCTGATCTCAGCTACCGAACTGGGGGTAGCCCACGACTCCACTGCCTCGATCTTCTTTGGGTTTACCGAGATTCCGTCACCTGATACCACATGCCCAAGAAATTCGACCTTGTCAAGAAAGAATTCACACTTAGAGAGTTTCCCGTACAGCTTCTCCCTCCTGAGAGTCTCTAAGACCAACCTCAGGTGCTCTTCGTGCTCCTCCGGAGTCTTAGAATACACAAGAATATCGTCGATGAACACCACCACGAACTTGTCAAGGTACTGGTGGAACACCTTGTTCATCAAGTTCATGAATACTACCGGCGCATTGGTTAAACCAAATGGCATCACCATGAACTCAAACTGGCCGTATCTGGTCCGAAAAGCTGTTTTCGGCGTGTCTTCCTTCTACACCTTCACCTGGTGATAGCCTGATCTCAAATCTATCTTTGAAAATACCCTCGCCCCGCTCAACTGGTCGAAAAGATCATCTATCCTCGGCAGCGGGTACTTGTTCTTGATAGTGATATTGTTCAAAGCTCTATAATCAATGCACATGCGCACCGTGCCGTCCTTCTTCGGTACGAACAATACCGGAGCTCCCCATGGTGATGAACTGGATTTGATGAAGCCCTTGTCCTGCAGCTCCTCAACTTGCTTCTTCAGTTCTGCCAGCTCGCTGTTGTTGACTCTATAGACATGTTATGAAATGGGCTCCGCTCCTGGAACCAAGTCTATAGAGAATTCAACATCTCTGTCTGGCGGCAAACCTGGCAACTCTTCTGGAAATACATCCAGGAACTCCGCTATCAGAGGATGTGGCAACTCCTCTTCTTCTGCCCTGGCTCCACAAAATGTGCTCCTGCTCTGTTCCGCTGCTCCTCTGACGACCTCAAACTCCGGCTCTCCTGGTGGTCTAAACAATACTCTGCCTCTATGACAATCTATAGTAGCATGATGTCTACTCAACCAGTCCATTCCGAGCACAATATCGTACCCCGGAAGTGGCATGACGAGTAAACTCACGCTCAAGTCTCGGCCTCCTACTGACACTCTCCGGTCCTTGCAGTGATCACGGACTAGGATAATATCTCCACCAGTCATGATCTTGCAAGTCCTAGCTAATGGTTCTGTGTCTAAATGATGTCGAAGTGCATATGATACAGACACAAAACTATGGGAAGCGCCAGAGTCAAATAAGGTAAATACGGGAATACAATCGAGAAGAACCGAACCTGTGATCAAGTCTCCTGCTGGCTCGATCTCCTCGACTGCCATGGCGTATGCTCGCCCCTGGGGTGCACCTCTCTGCTGCTGATGCTGGGCGAACTTCTGATATTGCGGTGGAAGTGGTCCCCTCTGTTGTTGGCCTCCTGGTGCGGTAGGCACCCTGTCTGATCCTCTCTGGGCGGCTGCTCCACCCTGACCTGGACGAAAGGTAGGACAATCCTTCAGCTGGTGTGTCGTCGATCCACAGGATAGACATGAGCCCAATCTCTTCCTGCAGATATCTCTAGTATGTCCCATCTTCCCGCAGTACGCGCACTGGATGGCGGGCTGGTTCTGTCTCTGTTGCTGCTGCTGGACCTGCCCTCGGGCTGGTGCCTGATGCTGTTGCTGAAAGGGTCTCTGCTGTTGCTGCTGAAAGTGTGGACGCTTGCCCGGTCCCGTACTACTGTTTGCTCCTCCGGAACCATCGCGTCCCCTCTTGGGCCTGAGGCCAAGTCATCCTCGGCTACTTGGGCATCCATCAATATGCCCTCGTAGGTAGCTGTGCGACGTCCCGACGTGCGAGACTTGATCTCCCTTGTCAGCCCCTTTCTGAATTTCCGGGCCCTGTCCCCCAGATCTCTAATCATCGATGGCGTAAAGCGACTCAGGCGGGAAAACTCTGCGGCATACTCATCGACGGACGAGCTCCCCTGGGCTAAGTCATGGAACTGACTCTCCAAAGCTCCCAGGGCGACATCAGGAAAGAACTTTTCTTTGAAGAGCTCCTTGAAATCCTCCCAAGTGAGTCCCCTGCGCAAGAGTCTCGGCTCCGTGCGAAACCACGTCAAGGCAATGTCGAACATCTGGCTGCCCGCGGCCTCGATCTGGAGCGCCTCTGGAATCTGCGCCAAACGCAAGTTTCTCTCGATGTCCTCTAGCCAATCATCGGCGTAGAGTATCCCTTCTGTCCCCTTGAACTCCCGAGGCATCATTCTCTTGAAGTCCACAATGGTGCCCGGCCTCTGTTGTTGCTGACCAGGATGTTGCTGCTGCTGAGTGACTCTCTCCACAGCCTGGAGAGCCACTTGGTGAGCATTCTCCATGTTCACCCTCATCATCTCTGTCTGGGCCTGATGTGCCTCAGCCTGCACTCTCTGGGCCTCTGCCGACGTCCTCTGGGCATCGACCATGCCCTGAATCAAAGCGAACATCTGTGCTCCATCGACGGGCACACCTCCTGGATGCTAAACTGGTGGTGGTGGTGCCGTCGTAGCTGTGGGGACCCTCTGAACTGGTGGTGGAGGACCCCCGAATACTGCAGACACTCCCACATGTACTGGAGATGTAGGGGGTACTACGGATGTCTGTCCGGCAAGGCGAGAGGTGGCAGACCTCTCTGTATCTGCTGCTCCGAGTCTCTGGGACCTTCTTGGCGGCATCCTGAAGACAGATCGAAAGATTCAATTAAGGCAATAGATATGATATCAAGGAAGGACAGAAAAATTTTTAAAGGAATTAATCATTAAGAATAGTATCATAAGAATCAGAATTCCCTAATTGTGATTGAGCATATCCTTGGCCTAATTCCTATTACTACAATATCGTTCTAATGTGAATCTAAGACTACTGACTAGACCTGCATGGGCCACCACTAAAACGTGTCACGACCCGCACCCGGAATTTGGGCATGCGTCGTGGGTACGTCCAGCCTACGCCGCAGCATCGGCGGTAGAACGCTGTCTAGGTCACAAACATAGTATATCCTGTCAATAGTCTCAACTCCGCACGGAGGACAATGATAATAATCCACAGTTCTATGATATACTCAATCACAAACAAATAGAAGTAATGGCACGATGAGAATAGAAAAGAGTTCTAATAAAACCAAACACAATAATCCAACTTAAATCCTGGGTCTAAATGACCTCACAAAGTCACAAAATAATCAATACATCTCAGTCTCAGTCTAAAACAATAATGCAGAAAAATAACCTAAGAACAGCCAGGTAAATTCTCCTCTAGGCTAGGCAACTCCTCTGGGATTTCTGGAGAGAAATCACCCTCTAATCCTGGGCCGTAATGAGTGGGGCAAAGATCCTCCAGGTCCTCTGAAAAATGTTATCCAGTCAGGATTGGAGCGAAGCACAAGCACTAACAGCAGTTTCATTAAATTGACAAAATCTATAAACAGTGTAAGAGATACAAGATGGAAATAATGCTGAAAATGAGAAGTACAGGAGAAATGAAATAGACAATAGAGCATCTAGCAATGAACAATAAGTAGTGAATGCTAGAACAATAAATCTGAATAAAGATAAACAACTAACTAAGTGTTTGAAATATTAGTTTATCATGTGATCGGCTTGGGACTAGATCAGGCTGGTTATATATGATTAGCTATGATTCTTGAAGGTCGGCTAACCATATGGTTAGCTATGATGCATGATAATGGTCAGGCTAATCATATATAACAGCTATGAAGCATGATGATGGTCAGGCCGCACCCAACGTGAGGAGTGGGGTGAGCTATGATGCATGTAAAGGATTTGGATATGATTACATAATCTACTAATAATTCCCCATCCCCCAGCTAGCACGATGGATTCCAATCACGACTCCTCATGATGGGGATCTAGGGTGCTAACCCGTGTATCCATAGTATCGGAATCAAGTATGTAATACACTACAATTTATAGAAGTAATCAACAATGAAAACTGTCAGAGAATGTACTCGCCTGTGGTCCTGAGTAAGGTGTGAGGATCGATGTCCAAGATAAAATCACAATGACCTATTTATGGAATATTAATGTCAGAAACTGAAATAAAGAAATAACAGGTTTAAATAGTTAAATATGAGGCCTCTAGGTCTTACTAAAATCTACTGGTCACTACTAGCCCATATATATATATATATAATAGTCCATATTGGACAAAACCTAACTAGACTAGTCATTTCTAGGTCTATACTAGGTGTTACTAAGTCCACTCTAAGTTTTTGGTCAATACTAGTTAAACTAGGTCTTAGCTAGGTCCAACTAGGTTAACTAGGTCTTATCTATACCATAATAGTCTACATTAGACAATATCTAACTAAAGTAGTTATTATTAGTTATCTTGCTAGTACTCCATCTTAATTAGTATTAACCAATTCTTTACTTAAGCCATACTAGTACCAACTTAACTAATCACTAATGCAATATACAAATTCTTACACCCTTAATATCTTAATAAGTTAACTAACACTAGTCATTAACTAGCCCATAACTTTACTGTTACACAATTTGCACACAGACATTTCTAACATGTATACTGATACACTAGGTTCTGGATTCTAATGATACTCAACTCCCTGACACACTACTCTCACGCAATATTCCCAGCATCATACTCACACAGGCAGATATTTCCTACTCTGAATCTGAAATAATCTGGGGGACACACTACACTGTCTCCCTCTACTGATACACCTCCAGTTTCACTCATACACACTCTCACTGTCACAGCTTCCTCACACAAACAGGTGATGCTGCTGTAGGTATTACTGATACTGATACACACCTATTTCTTACACCAATTCTGCACACACAGCACACATAGCCACTACACACACACACATGCCTCACAGGCACACACACTGGCACTGTTTCTGAAGATACAACACAGTGACACAGATAATTTATACATAGACACACACATTCTCAGTTCATTCACAAACTAGGTATGCCCCTAACCCCACTGCACTCTCTGATACGCTGCTCTACCTACTGACACAGTGTTAACACACAGACACCCCTCTACTCACTGCCACTGACCTCACTGCTATACATACTGTGCACTGATACACATTTAACACATTAACTGTGCACTGATACAGTCACAGTTCACTGAGACTTCCTAATTTCTAACCAGTAACACCCCTACTCCTAATATCAACTCACTGAATTTCCCAGGTACTGATACACAGCACATGCTAAACTATATAGGTAACCAATGCACATTTAAGTGGCTAACTACTGATGCTCTAACAATCCTATTTGCTCACTAAGAGACACACAGGTATGGGCATACCTAAACACACTGACCTAGACACACTAAGACACACTGATACAGGTATCACTCAACCACAGTTGATTTACTGATACATCATCTCCCTCTCCCTAAAATCACTCACTGCAAGTTACTGATACACTGGAATCTAATACCCATATGCCCAACACACTGGACAGGAAAAATACACAGGCTCCCCACCTAACTGCTACACATATTTACTCTTCTAAAAATTGGTACACATGCTATATTCAGCCACACACACACTGCACTACAGAGATACATACAGCTACTCTGAAACCCATACTCTATTCAACTAATATACAGCCACAGTTTACTCCAAAAACCCAGCCACACACTGAACTCACACTGCACCCTATAAACTAACAGATACCCTGTTCTTCTACACTGACACAGGATACATAAATTTCTAATTCTGCTACGGTTCACACATTGGTTCCTCACTTACACACTGAACAATTAAAACCCTATTCATTGATTCACCTAGGCTATACACACTGTTATCCTAAAGATACACAGTCAAATCACATAGAATTTATTCCCCAAGTATACAGCCACACATGCCCGACTATGCACAGTTTCACACAGCCATACACTGCCCGACTGTGCACAGGGAAGATCCCCCACAGTGCACACAACACACAACCCGAACACACTGCCCAGAATTCCCCAATACACATACCCGACTGTACATAACCTATTTACAACACAAAAGATATATATATACATATAGATTCAAATATCAACTATGCAGAAATTAAATAAGTTAGATAAATATCCTTAATGATCATTTCTTCGAGCACGTGCAGTGCAGAAAAACACATATACATACAAATCCCTAAATTCCCAAACCAACTCTAGGAACCGAGATCTAAACCATACACGTTGGAGGATGGGATAGATCTACAAGCAACACTTAGGGTTAGGGTTCACGAGTTAATTGGGAACCCAATGTATGAACACCAACCTAAAACAAAACCCTAGAAATCAAACTCTACACAGTTGGGGTGGGTTCCTAATGGCCATGAACAACAGAAAACAGAATTAAAAAATGAATAGAATTAGGGTTTTACCTAGGGTTATGGCTTCTTCAAGGAAGTTCTTCTTCTCCAAGGCTTTTTGTCCCAAGTTCCTTGCTTTCCTTGCTTGGAAGAGGAAGGTGGAAACCCTAGGGTTTAGGATTTCGAAATTTTTGGGGTGGGGAGATGGTTTCTCTTGGTGGAGGCTAGGGTTTCTCCTTCTATATGAAGAATGAGAGGGTTCCTTTTATATATTAAGGCCCAGTTAGGGTTTCTAGTGTATGGCCTAGGTTTAACCCCTAGGTTAGGTCATGTAGAACCTAATTAGCTAAGGTTTAGCCAGTCTAGAGTTTGAGGGTTCACCCTAAAATTTGAATTCTAGGGTTTCACTAGAATTAGGTTTACCAATTAGGGTTTACTCATTAGGGTTTGACCTAATGGGTTCTAGGGCTTGACCTAAAACAATCATCAAATAAATAGTTTTAAAAACTCAGCAAATTAATTAAACACATAATTATCCAAATTAGTGAAATTACACAAATGCCCTTATTTGGAAAAGTGGTAGTGACACACACACATCCTCGTACCATGCCGTAAAGATCCGTCATCAGTCAATCATGTTCGAACTTGTGCCCTGATACTCCTTAGAGTCTTATCATCATACTGTGCTACTCTAATTCTATCTATCAGCTCTAATTGCATTTATAATCCCCATATTTGAATCTCAATACCTGTAACTAGCACTTTAATTCCCAAGCTCTCAAGATCGGCCAATAAATGTCTATCTGTAGTCAAGTACATAACCATCGGATACTTGCTCAAGGCATCGACGACTATGTTGGCCTTTTCTGGGTGGTACTATAATAAGATGTTAAAGTCTTTCATCAACTCCAACAACCTCCTCTGCCTCATGTTCAGCTCCTTATGTGTAAATACGAACTTTAAGCTCTTGTGGTCTATGAAGATCTCCACACGCTCTCCGTACAGGTAGTGTTTCTACAGTTTTAGATCAAAGATAACTGATGTCAACTCCAAATCGTGGGTGGGGTAGTTCTTTTTATGATGGCATAATTGTCTTGAAGCATAGGCAATTACTTTCCCGTGCTACTGAAGAACGCAACCCAAACCCTTTCCTGAAGCCTCACTGTAGATAGTGAATCCACCTGTCCCTGGTGGCAACGTCAAAACTAGAGCTGTCTTTAATCTCTTCTTCAGCTCATCAAACGTGGCTTGACATTCCTCTGTCCAGACAAAATCCATACCTTTCCTGGTCAGCCTAGTCAGTGGCTCTGCAATCTTGGAGAAGTCTTATACAAACCTCCTTTAATATCCTACTAACCCAAGAAAACTCCTAATCTCAGCTACCGAACTGGGGGTAGCCCATGACTCCACTGCCTCGATCTTCTTTGGGTTAACTGAAATTCTGTTACCTGTCACCATATGTCCAAGGAATTCAATCTTGTCAAGGAAGAACTCACACTTTAAAAGTTTCCCGTACAGCTCCTCTTTTCTGAGAGTCTCCAAGACCATCCTTAGGTGCTTTTTGTGCTCCTCTGGGGTCTTTGAATACACTAGAATGTCGTCAATGAACACCACCATAAACTTGTTAAGGTACTGGCGGAATATCTTGTTCATCAAGTTCATGAATACTGCTGGTGCATTGGTTAAACCAAATGGCATTACCTTGAATTCAAACTGGCCATATCTGGTCCGAAAGGCTGTCTTCGATATCTTTTCTCTCTTTACCTTCACCTGGTGATAGCCTGACCTCAAGTCTATCTTTAAAAAGACCTTCGCTCCACTCAACTGATCAAAAAGATCATCTATCCTCGGCAGCGGGTATTTGTTCTTGATAGTGAGGTTATTTAGAGCTCTATAGTTGATACACATACGTACCGTGCCATCCTTCTTTGGTACGAACAATAATAGAGCTCCCGATGGTGATGAACTGGATCTAATAAAGCCTTCGTCCTGCAGCTCCTCAACTTGCTTCTTCAGTTCTGCCAGCTCGCTGTTGTTAACTCTATAGACACGTTATGAAATAAGCTCCGCTCCTGATACCAAGTCTATAGAGAATTCAACATCTCTGTCTGGCGGCAAGCCTGGCAACTCCTCTGGAAATACATCCAGGAACTCTACTATTAGAGGATGTGGCAACTCCTCTTCTTTCTTCCTGGCTCCGTAAAAAGTGCCTCTGCTCTGCTCTTCTTTGCTGCTCCTCTGGCGACCTCAAACTCTGTCTCTCCTGGTGGTCAAAATATTACTCTGCCTCCGTGACAATCTATAGTAGTATGGTGCCTACTCAATTAGTCCATTCCAAGTACAATATCGTACCCCAGAAGTGGCATGACGAGTAAGCTTACGCTCAACTCTCGGTCTTCCAATGATACTCTCTGATCGTTGTAATAATCACGTACTAGGATAATGCCTCCTCTATTCGTGATCTTGCAAGTCCTATCTAATGGTTCTATTTTTAAACGATGCTTAAGAGCATAAGATACAGATATGAACTATAGGAAACGCCAAAATCAAATATTGCAAGTGCTGGAATAGAATCGAGAAAAACTGAACCTGAAATTATATCTCCAGCTAGCTTGGCCTCCTCAATCATTATGGCATATGCGCGTCCTTGAGGTGTACCTCTCTGCTGCTGCTGGTGCTGAGCAAAGCTCTACCGCTATGGTGAAATTGGAGGTCTCCTCTGCTGGCTTCCTGGTACAGTAGGTACTCTGGCTGGTCCCCTCTGAGCGGCTGCTCCACCCTGACGAGTTTGAATAGATGGACAGTCCCTCAGCTGATGTGCTGACGATCCCCAGGACAAGCATGTACCCAACCTCTTCTTGCAGATATCTTTGGTATGTCCTATCTTCCCGTAATACGCACATTAGGCAACAGGCTGGATCTGCTTCTGTGGCTGCTGCTGAGTGTGTCCTCAAACTGGTGTCTGGTGCTGCTAATGCTGATGCTGATGCTGCTGCTGCTACTGGTACGACCTCTATTGCTATTAAAATTGTGGGCGCTTTAGCCGGTCCTATGTTACCACTTATTCCTCCAGAAGTTTTGCATCCTCTCTTGGGCCTGAGGTCCAAGTCATCTTCGATAATCTAGGCATCCATTAGAATACCCTCAAATGTAGCAGTGTGACATCCCAAAATACGAGACTTGATCTCTCTTGTCAACCCCTTCCTGAATTTCTAGGCTCTGTCTCCTGGGTCTTGAATCATCGATGGCACAAAATGACTCAAACGACAAAACTTCGCAGCATATTCTTCAACTGACATGCTTCCTTGGACCAAGTCATGGAACTGACTCTCCAATGCTCCTAGGGCTATGTCAGGTAAGAACTTCTTCTTGAAGAGCTCCTTGAAGGCCTCCCAAGTAAGTCCTTCATCAGTAAGTCTTTATTCCGTACGATACCACATCAGCGTGATAACAAATATCTGACTGCTAGCGGCCTCGATCTGAAGAATCTTTGAAATCTGCGCCAAATGCAAGTTCCTCTCTATATCCTTTAGCCAGTCGTCAGCGTAGAGTATCCCTTCGGTGCCTTTGAACTCTCGAGGCATCATCCTCTTGACGTCCACTATAGTACCCGACCTCTAGTGCTGCTGGCCAGGATGCTGCTGGTATTGTGCTACTCTCTCCACAGCCTAGAGAGCCACCTGATGAGCATTCTCTATGCTCTCTCTTATTAGCTCTGTTTGTGCCTAGTACGCTTCTGCTTGCACCCTCTGATCCTCAGCTTGAACACGCTGAGCTTCTGCTGTCACTCTCTGGGCATCTAACTTGCCTTGGATCAGTATGAGCATCTGTGCCCCGTCAATGGGCATACCTTCGGGAATCAGAGTTGGTGGAGGAGGAAGGTTATCTGTCATAGCTGGGGCAACCATCGGAATAGGTGGAGGAGGAAGAACCCCAAAAGCTGTAGATATTCCCACATGAATAGGAGATGTAGGTGGAACTCCAGATGTTTGTTCGTCAGGTCGAGATGTGGCAGACATCTTGAAGTTGACGCTCCCAGTCTCAAAGACCTAGTCTTCGGCAGCATCCTGAAGACAGACCGAAAATAAGCAACTAAGGTAATAGATACGATATCATTAAGGAAGGACAGAAAAATTCTAATAGAAGCAATTATTCAGAATAGCATTGTAAGATCAGAATTTTCTAGCTGTGATTGAGCATACTCTCATCCTAAATCTTATTTCCTATATCCTATCGTAGGCTCGCAGTAGTACAACTAAGTTGTCGCACTACCACGATATCGTACAACTTGCGAAGCTTGACCTGCATAGGCCACCACTAAAAATATATCATGAACCACATCCGAAATTTGGGCATGAGCCATGGGTACGTCCAGCCTATGCCACAATATTAGCGGTAGAACGTTGTCTTGGTCTTAATACTACTAAACATAACTCACAACCAGTCAGTGATACTCAACTCCATAGGTAGGACAATGGATAAAACATTAATCAATAATTCATAATATATGCTCAATCACAATAACTATATGAAATAAATAGCACAATGAGATAAAAAGATAAGGAGTAGAGTCACAAGTCAAGCACCACAACTCAAACTAGAGATAAACTACAGTCTAGCTGTCCAACATAAATAGTCTCAACAAGTCTCAAATAAGTCTCAATAGATGCATAAAATAACTGTCTAAATAGCTGCAGGTAGTGTATTCTCTAAGGGAAGGGACTCCTCTAAGATCTCTGGTGTGTAGTCTCCTTATATACCTGGTCTATAGTGTGTGGGACAGAAGTCCTCAAGATCCTCTGGAAAAATATATCCCGTCAGGACTGGAGCGAAGTACAAGCACTAATAGCAGTTCCATGTATATTGACAAAAATTATAATACAGTGTAAAGAAATACAAGATGGAGATAAATACTAGAAATAAGAAAAGCTAGAGATAATGAAATACTGGAAATAAGAATGCTGAAGAATATATTATCATCAGTAGTACAACTAGCAATGAACAGAAATACAAGTGCATGCTAGAACAATGAACTGGAAATACATGAATAGAGTATCTAGCTAAGTGTGTAAAACATCAGTCTATCATGTGATCGGCTTGGGACAGATCAGGCTTGTTATATATAATTAGGTATGATTCATGTAAGGTCGGGCTAACCATCCAGTTAGCTATGATACGAGCAATAGCCAGGATAATCATACATAATGTCACGCCCCAGTCCCAAAAATACGTAGGACTAGGACACGTAAGCATGCCAGCCGCATGGATATGGCAACTCCAATATATCAAAACCAAATCCATACGTACGCTGCAATATGAATATCAAATCCACGAGTGGTATAAAATATAATACAAGTCACAGGATAAAATCTAAATCTCATCCACCAAAATCAAATATAATTAAATAACCAATATCTAGGGAACTAGATCTCAATAAGAAGTATTTAAGGATGATGGTTGGATGGAAATAAATCCACTACCAACTCGAATATAAGAGCAAATATAAAATAAGTACAATACAATCAACCAAAATATAAGTATACCAGCTATCGATCACGGCCCGAAGAGAAGACATCCATGAAGCATACACAACCATCCAAATCTGTGCTCCTGCAAATACTCAAGAACAGGTACACCTGGCAGCGGACTAGGTCCTCAGAGGGACATAACAAGATACTTAAACACATGCCAATAAAGTACTAAAATAAATATCCAAAAGGGGTCGCCTAACCGTCTAAGTGAATGCAGTTAAGAACAACTTTCCCCACAAGTGAGCTATCTGGCTGAAAACTGGGATTTGGCATGGTTCTCTTTTGAAGATCCAGGGGCCCAAAGGCACGTCGTCTTTTGAACGGCGGAGGCCCGCCAATGTACATAATATATATATGGGTCATCACCGCCCGTATCTCCAATGGAGAATCCGGGTGCACAGGAAAAAGTGCAAAGGAGCTCAAATGCGGTACTTGTTGTTCTCCCCACCCCATGCTCTAAGCATGTCACATCCATGACACGATAACACCTCTAATAACTGCCAAGTCTACTAGCATGCAAAGTTTCTAACAGCAGTTATTCCTAACGTACGGTCCATACGTACAAGAGGCCAGACCTGTCACGCAGTCCGTGATCTATATAAGACTCACACTCGTGTAACAACTGTGTCACGGCCAATGAACCTAATGGTGCTACATGATAATGGGGTAGTCTCATGAACAAGGTCAATGCAATACATAAATAAAAATATATCGCGACGTCACCGTCGCGCGCATTTTATATAACAATTAAAATATATGAACTAAAGACAGAAAATAAAGATGTGTGCAACATATGGAATAAGAATAACAGTACAATGTCAAGGTATACTTGCCTGGCAAGGAAGCTGCAATATACCAATAACCTGCTCCAGAAGTTGCGCAGAATAAATCCAATATCCTATGTACATATGATATAATACGATAAAATCATTAGTCCTTACACCACCACATTTATGCTGGACTCAGGGGTATACTAAGGTAACACTAGTCAACTAGGGTCATCTAGTAGATAGTTACATAAAACATATTATACCTATTATTAACTAGCATTAATACTTACACTTTATACATGCACCAAATTAAATACATTTACAATATATATATATATATATATATATATATATATATATATATATATATATATATATATATATATATATATATATATATATATATATGTACCATTTAATCACATATCTAATATATACTAGTTGAACAATATATATGTATACTCATGTATATTTGCCAAAAATACATTTGAAAAAATATATATATTGTCAACATTATTGTTAAAATATTCTAATACTATTACACCAAATTAAGTTTATACTATATATATTAAGGATATACTAAAAGCATATACCAAATATATATTTATACATATATACAAATTATATATTGAAAATATATTAAGTATATACAAAACATATATATATATATACATATACCAATAATACATATACTAAAATATGTATTTATATATATACCAATTATATTAAATATATACATATACATTAATTAAATACACTATTATACACATACACATATACACATATATGTATATACGTATACACATACACCTACACACACACACGTATACGAGGGGAGGATCGAACCTGAGCGTGCGCGACGTCGGCGAGGACGTCGACGACGATGACGAGGATGACGATGAGGACGATGGCGAGGACAACGAGGGTGATGGCGATGATGATAATGGGAGTTGATGAAGATGATGAAGAGGAGGAGGATGAAGATGATGATGACTATGGTGTGCTCCGGCTAGGCATTATAGTGTTCTGAGACTGGGCATCTTTTATGCATATCTCCTCGCCAAGCCAGGGCATTGTTTTTAAAGAGATTTTCCATCTCTGAAGATTCATCATCTGGCATTCCTGGTTGCCTTGGCCGCTTTGATCGGAAAAATGGTGGCGGGCAAATAAAGGAGGGTGCTGCAACAGGCTCAATCTCCCAGATGGAAACCCTGTTGCGTCTCTCACCAGCTGCAGATTCATCCCATCCTATTTTCTTGTTCCTGAATCTCGGTAGATATGACGGGAGGTCCAAACAGTATCATGCAAGTCTCTGGCCTGCAGTTCTTGAGCAGGTGGTTGCATTGATAAATCAAGAGGGGGAAAGATCTCTGCAGCACGACGCGGAACAAAAATCCCCCATGAGTACTTGTGTCACTGGCAGTCAAGGTTTTACAGAAGAATTCCATTTGTGGCTTATTCGACTTCAGAGCAAGATCTGATGCGATCAATGCCTTCTCCTCGTATGTGTTGACTGATTGGAGTGACATCTGGGCATAGACTTCATCCGTCTCGGCATCTGCTCGCTGTGGTGATGGCTTGGTACAGTCGGGCTCGGGAAGGAGTGGGGATGTCCGGCGTGGTGGCTGGCGACGTCGGCAAGGAGAGTAGCGGGGTCGGTGTTAATGGAGGAAGACGTCGGCGGTGATAGTTCAGCCGCTCCGGTCGGGGTGGCAAGCAGGGAAGGAGAGGAAGAAGAAGATGAGATGAATAGGGAGAAAAAGAGGTCGGCTGTGGGTGATTTGCATTGGTTTGGTTTTCAATAGAAAAGGGGAGGAGAAATTGTATATAAATACATGTGACTAGGGTTTTGGTTGACCTAGGAGTGGGCTTGGTCAACTCCTCTTGGGTTGGGCCTTGGTCTACAATCCTTGGAGTGGGTCTTGGCCTCACATGAAGATGTTGGGCTATAAATTTATATTTGTTTAATTGCAAGGGTTGGATTAAAATAGGAGGACGATGTTGCGCGTTTGCACATCCAGAAAATTATGGAAAAAGTTCATGTGAAGGAAAAATTGAGTTTCTTCTCGCATTGCCCAATGGTGGGGACACCTCAATATATTTTTGCATAAAAGTCCCCCAACAATTAGAAAATTGCACAAAGGCAGAAATTGGATTAATTAAATCAAAACGCGCACGATGTTCTAGAATTAATTAGGAGTACATGAAATTAAATTTAGGCGGGGTACAAGTGTCAGGACGTAGAGGGGACAGTGCAGAATATTAATAAAATTTGGTTTGTACAGAACGGTTAAGATTGTGTCCCCAATTTTGATTGGGATGCACAAGGGTACAAAATTGGAAATTATTTCGAATTAATAAATAACGTCCGCGACGTTTATTGTGCGGCTAACATATAGCACCGGAGAGCAATATTATAAGTTGCACAAGGGTCAGGATAGTAGGCGGACATGTCTAGAATGGGGTTGCGAATTGTTGGAAGGCAATGGCTAGTGAGGTGCTCCAATTACAGAAACAATAGTAGTGTGCGCTACGCGATATAAATTATTTCATAATTAAATAAATGTCGTGTTCTAATTCTAATTGGGTTCAAACTAGCCCTAATTTTACTATCTAAGCCAAGTAGCCCTAATTTTGGGTGAGGGAGTTTACACATAACAGGCCATGAGGCATGTAATGGTCAGGCTACACCCAACGTGATGCATGGGGTGAGCTATGATGCATGTAGAGTGGGGTATGATCACATAATCTACTAATATTTTCCCGTCTCCAGCTAGCATGATGGATTCCAATCATGACTCCTCGTGACAGGTCTCGATAATGCTAACCCATGTATCCATAGTGTCAGAATCATGTACGCTATACAACTAGAATCATAGAGATGATTAACATAATAAAAACTGTCAGAGAATGTACTCGCCTGTGGTCCTCTGCTGGCAACACCGATATCCTATTTCCGAAGTCTTGTTTGAATAATCCAACAGTCCTATAGACATAATATAATAATAATATAGCATCAGTTGTTACACTAGCACACACACAAATATAATTTTATTGGACTCAGAACTGTGCTAGGGGTAAAACTGGTCATCTAGCAGGGTCAAGTGTGCGTCTAAATGCATGAGTATCATGTCCTCAAATACTGTGCATAATCAGACAGTCAACTCACTAATACATGTCTAAGGATCTAATTTTCGTGTAACACCAATACACGTCTAAGCCAGTATGTTGGTGTACACAAGGCAGTCAATTTACTAATATTCATGGTCACTTGGTCATATGCCAATATACGGGATATCCACAGTTAAAACCTAGGGTCATACAGCATATATATATATATATATATATATATATATATATATATATATATATATATATATATACCAATTAGTTATTAAACACACACGCATGCACACGCAACTAGTTTTTAGGTTTACTTGCATGGTGTCTTGCAATCATATCCAACAGAACTTATCATGAGCAATACGCTAATCCTTAACACTATTCACACATGCACATAAAATCACAAGAGATGGCAATTTGAACCTTGGCCTTAGCGTGCACGTGCACGAGGGGGTGTAGTCAACGTCGAGGGAGGTCGCTGTAGGTTGTCTCCGGCAAGGTCGAATGGGTGGGAAGCTGCTGTCGGGCTCCTGCAAGGTCCGGCGGGGTCTGCAGTATCTTCGAAGAGGGGCTCAGGCGATCGGGTCATGCTGGTGGTGGTGATAGGGGCTGACAGCGGGGTTGCTCAGGGTCGTGCGGTGCCTTAGTGGCTGTCGCGGTGGATTGGTGAGCAGGCCGGGACGATGGACGAGAACAAAAAGAAGATGTAGATGATGATGATGATAATGATGGTCGACAATGTCAGCGTTAATGGTGGCGGGGATGATTGATGGGGAAGTCGGGGATGGCTGACAGTGGGGTGTCTGCGGTGGAGGATGATGGGGGTGATGTGGTGGTATTGGGGGAGATGATAATGATGACGGTGGAAGGCGGGTGAGGCGCTGCCGGGGTCTCGGCAGGGATGGCGTTCAGGCGGTCGGAGGTCCGACGGGATAGATGAGAGGATCGGCTGGTATAGTTGGTTTAGGGTTTTGATGTTGGTTGATAGAAATAATGTAGAAAAAGTGTTTATATATATATGGGAAGAAAATAGGGTTTGATATTGACCTAGGAAGTTGGGCCGCCCAAGTGTGCCTAGGGATTTGGGATTTCTTCATGTGTTGGGTCCAATGGGATATGGATACCTCAATGCACTTTTGCATAAAAGTCCCCAACAATTAGAAAATTGCACAAAGGTAGGAATTTGGATTAAATGAGGGAAAATACCATATTTGGTGTGCTATAGTGGCTAAAAAGGGTGTGTGGTATTTAGCATAAACCTTGAGGATGTGAATGGGGGTTTGGCTTGGTGTTGGGTCTAGTTTGGGTTAAGTTGGGTCCTTACACCAATTTAATTAAAATTAATGTAAATAGTATTCTAAAATTAATTGGAAGTACATAGGGTTAAAATTAGGTTGGACACAAGTGTCATGGACGTAGAAGACTCAGAATAAAATATTGTCATGATTTAGGTTGCACAAAACGGGTCAAGATTGTGTCTCAAATTTTAATTGGAACGCACAACGATGCAAAATTTAGATTTATTGGAAATATAATTAAATATTTGCGACAAAATATTATGCGACTAAAATGAAGTACAATAGAGCATATTTATAAGTTACACAAAGGTCAGAATGGAAGGCTAGCATGTTTAGGACAAGGGTGTAAAATTTATTGGAAGGCAATGGCTAGTGTAGCGCTTCAAATATCGAAACAACGGTAAGGTACAACAATCAAATAAAATCACAATAATAATTATAATCCCCAATATTTAATTCCCAAAAATGCTAATTAAAGTCTATAGCCCTATATTTTGGTCAGAGGTTCAACTTGTGTGTTTCTAGGTCCAGTCCACTAACTCATGCATTTAAGGAACACTATATATAATATATCATTATCATGCAATATATTAACACATTAAATTAAATAAATAAAAAGATAAAAATACTCCTATTCTGAAATATGGTAGTGACAAAGAGGCTATCGGGATAGCCACCGGCTTTAGACGGTTCCTCTCCTCCTGCATCTGCAAATTGTTAGACAGATCAGTACCGATATATAAGGGAGCAGGAAGAATTAAGCTGAGAGGGTCTATAAATATCGCCTCAGCATTCAAAGTGGTGATTGATTTAGACTCCACCGTGGAGGGTCTTACCTCCTCCTTTTCTTTCTCTCCTTCTGCTTCTTCGCCAGCCTATTTCGGGAAATTCCTAGCAACCTTCTTCCTATATCCCTGCCGCCTCCTCTTAGGAGGAGGGATCTGTATTGGGGAATCCCCGTACTTTGTCGAGTAGTTCACAGGTAGCAAAGTGTTATCAGAAGCATCCTCTTTCCCCTTAATAGAGTTAGAGTCGGCAGTAATGACCTTTCCCTTGTCTTTCCTCCAACTTTTTTGCGGTTCCCTCCTTCGGGTACCTAGCTTACTACTAAAAATGAAACTGGTATCCCGATCGAAGCCGGGGAAGGTGTATTTATGGCCATATAGAAAATGGCCGCTGCAAGGCTAATACGACCCAAAACTTTGCTATCTGGTGGAGTGAACTGGACCTGGGTACTGGTTAAAAAGAATAGTCCCAGCCTCAGGCTCCATCGGAAATGCAACCATAAAAAAGGAGACATAAGCTCGGGTTGCCCAAAATGAGCTGGATGTATCCAAATTGTCGGGCAAACCTACTCGGTAGGTAGGGTTCCAGGAAGACGAGATTTCGGTTATGATATACTAAGTGGGAAGGCCGGATGGAAAGTGACCAGTAGAAGAGCTTTGGGGATAAAACCTGATTATCTCTAACGCTATCTCAGTAAACCCGACTCACCTCATTGTCCATGAACTTTGGGACTGAGACGAAGAAGGAATAGTCAGTAAAACGGGCGAGCGCTTGTCGATAAGCGAGAACCTTATTATGAGCCAAAGGTATCCTACCATATCTTTAAATAAAATCGTCAGCCTCCGTCGTAGTCCCCTCAACACCAGAACGCATCAAAGATGGGTAATGCATCAACAGCCAATACATCAGATAGTGATAAGGCATCTCGACCTGGTTGAATTCCCCTTCAGGGTTACGGGCCATCACCTTACTTATGAAGGCATGGAGACCCCGATGGATGCTGCAGACCATCACCGAGATCAAGGCGAGCTTATGCCCGAAGACCAACTTTACAGCAGAGAGAATGAGGTTACGGCTAACCCTCTCAATCGACCCAGAATCTCCAGAGACTACACAAGTCCGCAACCATATCATCAAAAATCAAACCAAGGTGGCTTTGTCAGACAATATTTGGGTATCCTAGAAAAAATAACTGAAACTGTCACCCAGACTACCAAATCCTTCACCAGTGGTGGCAGTCCTCTTGGTGACACAGACTTGGTCATCAACACCTCTCCGAGTGTGAGGACTCCAAACAGTGACTTGACCCGAATCAACAATGGTGAAGAGGTTACTGGTCCAGGCCTTAATGTGTGGCAGATTTCCCTCCGAGCTCCTATCATTCTTCTTCAAAACTTGCTGGCAAGTGCTATGGTAACATAATACCTCTCGGTACACAGCAAAAATCCCTGGATGTTACTGTTCCAACTCCTCAAACTCTTTATTTGTGGGAGTGTACTCCTCATATGGTTCACTACCCCAGGGCAACCGTAAGATATCATATATCTCATGGAGAGCAAGCCCCATCTCTCCGCCAGGAGCAAAAATGGTCCTAGTACGATGGTTATACATCTCAGCCAAACACAAATAATGGTGGGTTCTTATCTAAACCATAACAAGAACCTCGTATGGCGTAGTAGAGGTCAGCTGCCTTCAAGGTCTGCTCATACCTCTCAAATACATATTATGTCAAGCCAACCCAAGAGGACTAGTGACGCATCCAGTTGAGAAAATATACTTTTCCTTTAGGATAAGTTTTCTTGGTTACAAGTTGGTTTAAAAAGGTGTCTGCTTCGTAATATTAGACATTCGGCCCCATCTCGCTAGAAAAAGTGCCAAGTGCTAGTCCACGAACGGAGTAGGAAAACGATTCCTTGCTCGTTGATGCTCCCTTCAGTTAACAGTTGAAACATATACGGCAGACCTGGGTTTAGTTCTGGTCCGGGGTTAGGCTGCCCAGTGTCTTTCTTCAAAGGGGTACCATCTTGAAAGCTGATACGGGCCAATGGTGCTCCATAGCAGGAATATGAACCTTCTCCCACCAGAGGAGAAATCCCAGATCTCTTTAATCTTTACTACCTTAGGATCCTAGATGGTGAGGGCATCCCCAAATAGGAAGATTGGCTTCAAATAAGAGTCATCGATCCTCCTGGTGTTCAGTTGGCCAAGCAAGTAGAACCAAGACTGGCTAGCTATTAACTTTAGCCTCGCTTTAGGCTGATCCTTGTTGATTCGAGCCTGAACATTGGCCACTATATGATTGAGCCTAATACCTAAGACAGCCCAGCACATCATTCGATGGAGCCACGGGCAAAGTTACTACAAAATAAAAACTAAGAATTAGAGACATCAAGATGGCATGAGGTCAAGTCTTCAAAATTGTATGCAACTAAGTCATGAAAGGACTTCCATGCGGCCAAGTCATGAAAGGAGACATGTGGCCAAATCCTGGCAGAACCTCCATGCGGCCAAGCCATGATAGGGCTTTCATGCGGCCGAGTCAAGACATGTAAATAAAGCTAAAGAGAGACCGCACATAAAGCATACGGTGCGATCATATACGAGGACCTGTATAATAGACTGGGTACAAAATGCATGCGTGTCCAGAGTTCTTATCCTCTGAACCTTACCGTAGATGGGTAGGTGAACGTCAGGATGAAAGGATGGGGACTCGTCCTTGGCCCTAGATGATGAGGCAGGACATTTTCTCCTGACAATGGCCTTCTTGGAAGAAGATGAGACCTTAGGGGCCATGACAGATGCTCTGAGAAGACAACCAGACACGGGAGAAGAAAAGGCAGAGACGATAGGGAAGACAAAACTCAGTAGAAGCAAGAAGTTCTCTCTCTTCTCCTCTAAGCCGTATTTATAGGCCACCATGAGACTAAAATGGACCCTTCGAATTCCACCCTTATCTAATGACAGTTACACTCAGTTGGGCTCTCTCCTACAGCCGTCAGTATTGAGATCCATGTAAAAGGGTGGCTCAGAATCTAAACAGAATCCACTCAAGGGTCAAGGCAAAACTGGCAGTTAATGCATAATTGACAGCCTGGCACTGTTCGCCTATGCGGCTCAATGAGCACGCAGCCCAAATATACCCCATCCATGCTTTTTATTCAAAGTATTTTAAACTTATCAGTTTAACAACTTTGAAGGGGGTCTTGTAGAAGCATGGAAAAGTTGCATCCATGCACCCGACGTCCATGCGCCCAAAATAAAACTTAATATATATTGGACCGCATAAAAAACATACAGCCCAGAAAATGGGCACCCACGCGGTCTAAATAAGCATCCTGATAACGGTCGTAGGTCGATCTGACATGACTTCCTGATAGCAAAGATGGCACCTGACACAGAATTCTGATAAAAAGGATTTTTTTTATTACCTCGAAGGACAAGAACACACTGAGAGCCAGAAGTCCCAATGATAATGTAGAGCCATGTGGACATCGCGATAAAAAGATCCCATGCGGCTCTTGCCTAAGCATCCCAGACTCTATGCAGTCCATGGGTGTGTGGCCCATGTGTCCCAGACCCCATGCGTCCTATACGTCTCTGTCCCAGTGCATTCCAGACTCCATGAGTCTCTGGCACCGTGCATCTTAGACTCCGTGCGTCCATTGCGTCTTTGGCCACATATGTCCCAAACTCCACATCGACCAAGTCTTGTTGTTACAACTGAGTGGTCCTCTCTAACCAAATAGTGGCCACATGTCCATTTGACCGAGTCACGTCCATAACAGTTGAGAACCACCCAGATACTCACTAAACTACAAAATCCTAACAAATGTCTACGTGGCAGCGGATCCCGATTTTTTGTGCAAAGCTGTAGCACCTTTTCATTAAGAGGGAATACGTGGCAAACCATGCCATCCATACGGCCTAAAATCTATGCAGCCACAAATATGACTATAAGTAGTAGGGTACCAGACCCGAAGGAGAGGCTGCCTATCTGTGAATCATCACTCAGGCAAGAGAGAAGAGCTGCTATATCAGATCGTCCATAGAGTAAAGAGATTTGTTACAGTCCTAATCCTCCATTGTCACCCCCAGAAAATAAATTTTTACTTAGATTATCTTTTAGGACTCTTCTTTGTACTTTCTTAGTTTGTTAATCAAATCCAGTACTCATTTTGATTTAAATGGCAAACACCTATGGTTAAAGTGTGAAAGGGTTAACCATAGTTATGGATATTACCTAGAGTGTTGAGTGTTAATGGTATATGGGCTAAAGTATTGGGTAATAACTCATATACTAAGGTATTAGTTATTTGGTGTGTGTGTTTAGTCAAGATACTAAGGTAATATAGGAAATAGAGATTACTAATATCATATTAACTAGTTAGATATATACCTTAGTAATATTAGCTAGTTTAGTTAATACCTTCAGGGTATGGACCTAGAAACCTAGGAATAGCCTAGTATCAACTAGTTTAGCCTTGTAACCAACTTAGAAGCTAACTATGAACCTAAAACCAAGGTGAAGACCTAGTTTGGCCTTGTCTGACCAGTACGACCTAGTTTTGACCTAGAAAATCATATTTAGCTTATTTAAGCTTATTATTACTTCAATACACTCAAATGACATAGAATTTCATATATAGGTCAGTGTGATACAAGTTCAAACACCGATTTACATTCATCGCTCTGGACCACAGGTGAGTACATCTCTCTGTTAGTTTTTAGTACTTGATAGTATATGTATCACATATTCTAGATTTGTATTACTTGATTCTAATATGATGTTACACGGGTTGGTATTATATAGATCAAATTAGGATATGTTATTTATTGACGTGTGCATCGGGCATTCCTTGTACTTGTATCTTATCATGTATATCGTATGCTCCTTGTGCTTGTATCTATTCGTAGGCCCCGTGTGCTTATGCCATATTCGTGTGCTCCGTCTGGTCATATTATACTCGTGTGCTCCGTGTGCTCACATCATATTCGTATGTGTAACGTGTCATGATTGGATCCATGAATCTTAGTCGGGGAGGGAGAGTTGGAGTTGGTTATGTGATCAAACCTTTAGTGTATTCATGTGCTGCCAATTATATAACTCACATATAATTGTGTTATCTTAGTATATTCGGGTGAAACCCAGGATGATCACACAACGAAATTGTGCTCAAAATTACTCAGACAATATTTCTAGTGCTCTTACTTACAGTTCATACCATATTGCCTGTATTTATCTTTCCAGTTACCTATCATATTTATCTGCTTATTTTAGTCATATTTTTATTTCCTAGTTACATGTGCATCTTATATTTTTTTATTACTTGTCATATATGTTCTATTATATATTTGGAACTATTTTCATATTTTTATACCTTGCTCCAATCTTGACTGAATATATTTTTCAAGTGGTTATTTAAAGGACTGGTATCCTACGTATTATGGGCCACATGTTGGAGAGCTAGTTGAGATAGCATCACAGTACAGGAGGATCCAGTACCAACTATTGAGGAGGCTGAACTAGTATAGAAGACATTTAGTTAGTATTATTTGTTGTACTGAAACTGTCTCCAGCTTCTAGACTATTGGCATGTTGTTGATACTTTAGACTTATTATATTATTGCTAGACTCATAGACTTGGTTATTTTGTTATGTATATTCTAGTTTGAGACTTTATGACTTTTTTTCCTTATTTGATATCGTGCCATACCTTCCTTATAGATATGTGATTGATTATTGATTATCATTATATTATCAACTTGTTCTCTGTATGGAGTTGAGATATCATTGACAGGTTACTTATATTATTGTGTGAGATAATTATATAATATTTTTGACCTAGACTACATTCTACCATCGATGATGCGGTATAGGCTGGACGTACCCATGTACTCGTGTCGTCAAACTGAGTGCGGGTCATGACAATTCTCATTCCCCTCTCATCGGCAACGACATCAGCGACAACAACGACATCTGGCAACGTTATCTACAGTAGGCGACAACTATGGTGGTGGAAAGCAGCAATAATGACGGGGGTACAGGGGGGTGGGGTATAAAGGAAAGGAGGGTAGGAAAGTGGGGGTTCAGGGTGGAGCGGGTGGGGGATAGGGGTATTTTGGTTTTGATTTTCTTTACACAGGAAAACAAATCGAAGATTGACGGAGTATCATGTCCCAGTCCCAAAATACATAGGACTAGGCCAGGTAGAAATGGCCAGCTACGTACAAAGTGGACTCCACTCTAACTCTAATACATATAAATTATATATAAGGGTCACTATCTAGATAATATGGTATACATATCTATGTCTCAATCCACAAGAATATATAATAAATAAATGATAACATGTATTATGGTGTGCACCCTACACTATACTTGTCTGAATAGACTCAAAGAAAATAATATGAGTCTACAAATACTGGATTACACTAGCAGAAACTAACCAAAAAGATCATAATAGAGGAATAATAAAGAAGTGATACAAATATCTAATTAGTCTACCTACAAATCGGTATGAAACTCATTAGCAGCTCTAGCCTCCCAACAGCAATCGACTATATAATCTGGCAGGAATTAGGTCCTCAGAGGGACGTAACAAGGTATAAAATAACATGCCAAATGTAAACAGTAATGAAACATATGATATGCCATATGGTAATCTAAAATAATCGCCTAAGTGAGATACAAACTTGAGGACAATATTCGACACGTGAGTTATCAAAAATATAAATTCGTAGATCCAAATACAGAGACAAACGAGATATATATCTGAGCTCAAAACACAAAGACACATAGGGTACATATCTGAGCTTTGAGCACAGAGACACGGTAAATATAGTCGTAGCTCCGAGCAGAGAGACACGATAAATATAAGGGCCTGTAACTCCATAAATAGGATCTCTCAATATATATAATGTGTGTGTGTGTGTATGTGTGTGTATGTGTGTGTAGTAGTCCAAGCATCTAGTAGCTATCATTCCCTCCCCATCCGATCGTACGAGTCGCTTATGCAGCTCGCTTGACATGATCCTCTAACTATACAGTCTAGTCATACATGAAGTAAATAAAAAATCTAATTACAATCCTATAATCATCACAGCTTCCGGTTATGCTGACAATATCACAATATATGAAGCCTGTCAAGATAAAGAAATCTGAAAGTGTCCTAGGGTTTTGATATAACATAGTAGGTACATCTAAGGTATCGAGGTAAATCTCCGCCAATTGGTACTAGACATGCTAACGAACGTCTGCACCCGAATATGACCCGGACGCTAAGTATCGATTATGGTCCAAAGGCATAACACAATGTACAGATAAAAATAATATAAAATATATCTGAAACTAAAATACAATATGGCAAGGAACACTTGTCAAAGTTCGGATGCAGAAGGCGAGGGTCTGGTACAACGTCCAAGTTCGGGGATCCTATAGTACCTTGAGATAATTAAAACTAATTAATCAATTAGCTCAAAATCAAAATTTTGAAAAGATGTCAATATGAGCTTATGTCACGACCCGCACCCGGATATTCGGGCACGAGTACGTAGATATGTCCAGCCTACGCTGTAGTGTCGGCGGTAGTACGCTGTCTAGGTCATATTTTTAAGTAATTTAAAATCTATCTCATCCACAAGAATAAACCGGCAAGGATAATCACAGGAAATAGGAATGCTAAGATTTCATAATATTTAATTTGTGACAATCAAATCCACAATTAATACAAAACTAGAAGATAAATCGGGGACAAACCCGAGTATTGTGCTGAAAGAAAATATTAGCTAACTGGCTGACTACTCCTCAAAAGTAGTCTCCTGAGTAGGAACCGGCTCCTCAAATGTACCATCTGCTACGTCATATGGGCCATAAAAGGTAGGGGCATAGTCCTCATCATCGCCTAATATGTCAACGGATCCAATCAGGAAATGAGCAAAGTACCAAATGCACAACAAAGATTAAACTAAATATTTATGACAAGTAGAAAAGAACTGACTAAGTATCATGATAAGATATGCATAATATGTAGTAAAATTAATTAAGGGTTGAGCACTAAAAATCAGGAATATAAGTAAAACAGGCTTAATTGCTATAAACCAGGGACATGAGTAAAACAGGAATATATTGAGACAAAAAAATGGAACTACAACAAGGCAAGAAACTATGTGTGTGAAATTGTGTATTTAGAATACATAGTTGGCATGTAGGAGCTTATAAGGCTAATCAGGCCGTCATAGACGACTATCAGACAGGAATAATCGAGATTCGGCTGATGGTACAGTCGTGTACCAACAGCTATTAGTCACGACAGGGGGAAGGGTAAACTACATGCCTCCTAGTACTCTCCCACCCGACACGAAAAGCAAGACATGAACTCCAAATTCCAACACTAAGTGTAATTATACAATGGTACTAGTAGAGCAAGGAACTAATTATCACAATATAAAGATTAAACTTGAAGTGCAGGTACTTGCCTGATGTTTGGATCCCAACTAGAGTTCTATCCTCGGGAAATTTCCAGAAATGCATCCGGATACTGAAATAAACATTACCATCATGCTCAGAAGATATCAAATAGCTAGAAATGCCTGTCCTTGAGTCCAATTTGGAGACAAGGGCAAAAACTACAATTTTGGGTCAAAACGGGGTCTGCATGTGGGCCCGCTTTGCACCGAAAAATGTGTCAGGGTCAAAGGTCTCCAAATTTACCAAACTTAGTGTCAACAGGTCAGGAACGATGATACAAACCCAACGGAACTTCCAGAATTGGATTCCGATGAGCCAATCACAAAATCGCCCGTCGAGCGGGGCCTATGGGGCCCACGACAAGCGATTTCGTCAACGTTCTCAGAATCGAACCAAACTTGGGTCACAGGACTAGCGTATCGCTATGAATCCGATGGTGCAAGTTTTGTTTCAATCTGATATGTGTACAAAAAGTTAGGGCATGATTTAAAAAAGGCAGATACGGGGCGGTGTCCGCGGATACACGTTGATCCCGGTGTGCACGCACACCCGAATCGACTTCTGCAAAATCCCATACGTACGTATCAACGACACGCACGTATCTGTGAAGACCGCACGCGACCAAGTCATCCCGTTTGGCGGGGCGTAACCAGTTCTGGGGTGTATCGGGTCGTTGTTTTTCCTGTTTTTGGATCGCGGTTCGCGATCACCACAGGACGCGATGCCCCGAGCGGGTTGCACGGGCACCGAGAGGGTCACGCAGGCTTTGCGATGCAAAAGACAGAATCGAAAATGGGGTTACGAGCAGAGAGATACGCATACCTGAACAGGGTCCGAAAACCGAGTTTTTACCGTGTCCGACACGACACAGGACACTATGTCTCGTGTCCGTGTCCGCGTCTAGGGTTAGGGCTAGGGTTCTGGACGGCGGAGACGACGGCTCTGCAGCGGGGGAGGCCGGCCGGGCTAGGGCGGGGCAGCGCGATGCTCACTGGCGGAGGCGGCGACGGCTCAGGGCGGCGGGGCCCTGTCGGGGCTGTGCTGGGTCGGGGGAGCCGGAGGCAGCGGGGAAGGAGGAGGGAGAAGGAAGCCGGGGGCGGTGCGGCGAGGCGAGGGCGGAGCAAGGCGAGGGGAGGCGGGTCATGGCCGGGCGGGGAGAGGCCAGGGCGGAGGGGGTCGACCAACGAGGGTTTCTTGGCCGGAGGGGGGGCTGACGGGGTTTAAATAGGTGGTGGAGGAGGCTGGGTGGCCGGAGAAGGCGGGCGACGTGGGCTAGGTGGCTGGGCGGAGCGGCGAAGTGGCCGGGCGGAGCGCCACGTGGCCGGAGGTGGCGGCTCCGCCGGGAGACGCGGGGAAGAGGGGAGAAGGGGAAGCGGGCTAGCGGGTGCGGCGGGTCGGGTTCGGGCAGACCCGACCCGAACCGATAGGGCGAGCGGGCTGGGCCGGCCCAATGGGTTGGGGTTGTGCTTTGGGCCGGGTTTTGGTTTAATTAAATAAATAAATAAATAAATAATTAAATAATTAAATAATTAAATAAATAGTTTTTAGGTGTTTTAAAATATGTCCGGGGCCCAATAAATTCTAGAAAAATTACCCTAAGTCCAGTTTTTTTCATTTTACACCCAAAAATGTTATTTCCATAATATTTTAATATTATTTATTATCAACTAAAAATTATTTAATAATTAGAACCCTGTTTTTAATTACAAAAAATTCCCAAAAAATTGCAAAAAATTATGAAAAATCAAAGTTTAATATTTTTGAAAATTCAGGGGGTTTACAATCTACCCAACTTATAAAAATTTCGTTCTCAAAATTAAAATTAAGCCATAATCTGTTAATCCTTCATGTACATAAGGCAAGTCAATCGCAATCTTTTTACGATAATCAAAATTCTAATCATATCCATTGCAATCACTTCAAACTTAAGATGACCACTGTTCCAATCAAAAATTCCACCTATGGTTATCTCTTCTCACTTTCTCAAATTATCCATATCCATATCCAAATTTAAATTAAATCCTTATAACATCTTCTAAATTTTAAATAAGCATGTAAATTTCACCTCACGATCTCTAACTATTATAATCTCCTCTAGCAGTAATCCGAGTCCAATATTATTCTCATTTTCACTTATAAAGTTTTGTATGCTCCGACTTTTTTAAACTCCATTCACATCCTCAACGTTTCAAATAGGTAGTCCAACCATCAAATTTTAATTCTTAATCCCAATCATTAAATTAAAAATAATTTAAATGCAATCCACCAATATTCAAGTCTGAAATTCTATATTTTTATCCTCTAAATTGAAATTGATAATTTTACCTTCATTATTCCAAATTTAAATCATGTACCCAAGGTATAATTATTGGGTCCTCAATATCAAGAATTTTGAAGTTCATTAATCCTCATCGTCTTAGTCATTCTTCTAAAATTTTCAAAATTGAATTGGCTTGAACCTCTCCCAATCTAAGCTTTACTCGATTACAATCCAAAAGAAATTACTCTCGAGTTGACAATGCACTGCTATCCAATTTAGAATTTACCCATCCATCACATAAGGCTATATACCTTAAAAAAATGTTCCTTAATATGTTTACTTATGTCATTCAATCCTCGAAACTTCAACGTCGATCATATCACATATGATATGTCCTTAATTTTGAAAGAATAATCCTCAAGTATGTGATCGGCCTATTGGACATATCTAGTATTCTCTGTGTATCAAACTTATACCAAGCACGATATTTCGTCTTTCCGAAATAAGGGAAGACGAAGATCAATTATAAAGAGTTCAAGGGATGGGTAATAGAATAGAAGTGTCGGGATCAAGACGTTTAAAGAAGTTAAATGGGAATTGTCAAAGCAGTTGTGGATTGAATCATATCTTGGTAATTCCTATTCACATGCTCGTATTAATACAGTTATGTAACCGGTATGATATGCTCAGACATGTCTAGGGCAAGTATATTTGTCTACTAATCACTACATATCTCAATCCACGTAAAGTATTATTTCGAAGGGCGAATCAAGCGCAATATGGTTGATCAGACCGTAATACACTAATTCTGAAATGTATTATTGTGGGCCTCTCCAATAATACACTTGTCATGAACAAGCTCGATAAAGAGTAAGCTTGCAAAACTAGGCTATAAAATAGCAGCATAAGTCAAGTACAGCAAAATTAAGTGCGCTAGATGATGATGAAAGGAGCTACAAATTATTTAAGTTCTCAAAACAACACATAATAAGCACAATAGCAAAAGACTCTACAATCTCTATAGTTATCAAATATAAAAGCATACCAGGTTATTAGCAAGTTCAAAATTTCTAGGTTGGGACTGAGGTCACGAATCAATAGGCACGAGCTAAACAATACTAGAAACGGTATCTATGAATCACTTACGCGCATTAGCTACTCCAAGAGTCTGCGCATTCTCTATGGTCATCGCGGAAGCTTGTCCGCGTCCTTGAGGTGGTATCCTCTGCTGTTGCTGGCTAGCTGGGAGAGTGCTGCTTGTGGTACCAAGGGTGGTCTTGGTTCGGGTGCTGGTAGAGCATCTCGTGGTGATCTTGTAGGAACCTTGTCGCTTGCTGGTAGGTCCATTACTCTGTATCCAAAATAAACGATAAAGGGTGCACAGGAATCAAGGCAGGATGCAAGTCAAGGAATTAATTTAAATCTGAGATAGATGTCAAGAACGATACAAGCAAGTGGATGAGATCCTAAACTTATCCTATCTTATTGCAGGCCTGTTCGGTCCCTAAGTTGAAACCGAACAATTTAGTCGTTGACCTGCATAGGCCATCACAAAAACATGTCACGACCCGCACCCGGATATTCGGGCACGAGTACGTGGGTACGACCAGCCTACGCCGCAGTGTCGGCGGTAGTACGCTGTCTAGGTCATATTCCCAGGTAATTTACAGGAAATAAGAATGCTAAGATTTCATAATATTTAATTTGTGACAACCAAATCCACAGTTAATACAAAACCAGAAGATAAATCGGGGATAAACCCGAGTATTGTGCTGAAAGAAAATACTAGCTAACTGGCTGACTACTCCTCAAAAGTAGTCTCCTGAGTAGGAACCGGCTCCTCAAATGTACCATCTGCTACGTTATATGGGCCATAAAAGGTGGGGGCATAGTCCTCATCATCGCCTAATATGTCAACGGATCCAGTCAGGAAAGGAGCAAAGTACCAAATGCACAACAAAGATTAAACTAAATATTTATGACAAGTAGAAAAGAACTGACTAAGTATCATGATAAGATATGCATAATAAGTAGTAAAATTAATTAAGGGTTGAGCACTAAAAATCAGGAATATAAGTAAAACAGGATTAATTGCTATAAACCAGGGACATGAGTAAAACAGGAATATATTAAGACAAGAAAATGGAACTGCAACAAGGCAAGAAACTATGTGTGTGAAATTGTGTATTTAGAATACATAGTTGGCATGTAGGGACTTATAAGGCTAATCAGGCCGTCATAGACGGCTATCAGACAGGAATAATCGAGATCCGGCAGATGGTACAGTCGTGTACCAACAGCTATTAGTCACGACATGGGAAAGGGTAAACTACATGCCTCCTAGTATTCTTCCACCCGACACGAAAAGTAAGACATGAACTCCAAATTCCAACACTAAGTGTAATCATACAATGGTACTAGTAGAGCAAGGAACTAATTATCACAATATAAAGATTAAACTTGAAGTGCAGGTACTTGCCTGATGTTTGGATCCCAACTAGAGTTCTATCCTCGAGAAATTTCCAGAAATACGTCCGGATGCTGAAATAAACATTACCATCATGCTCAAAAGATATCAAATAGCTAGAAATGCCTGTCCTTGAGTCCAATTTGGAGACAAGGGCAAAAACGGTAATTTTGGGTCAAAACGGGGTCCGCATGTGGGCCCGCTTTGCACCAAAAAACGTGTCAGGGTCAAAGGTCTCCAAATTCACCAAACTTAGTGTCAACAGGTCAGGAACGATGATACGAACCCAACGGAACTTCCAGAATTGGATTCCGATGAGCCGATCACAAAATCGCCCGTCGAGCGGGGCTTGTGGGGCCCACGACACGCAATTTCGTCAACGTTCTCAGAATCAAACCAAACTTCGGTCACAGGACCAGCGTATCGCTATGAGTCCGATGGCGTAAGTTTCGTTTCAATCCGACGTGTGTACAGAAAGTTAGGGCATGATTCAGAAAAGGCGGATACGGGGCGGTGGTCGCGGATACGCGTTGATCCCGGTGTGCACGCACACCCGAATCGACTTCTGCGAAATCCCACACGTCCGTATCAACGACGCGCACGTATCTGGGAAGACCGCGCACGACCAAGTCATCCCGTTTGGCGGGGCGTACCCAGTTCCGGGGTGAATCGGGTCGTTATTTTTCCTGTTTTTGGATCGCGGTTCGCGATCACCACAGGACGCGATGCCCCGAGCGGGTTGCGCGGGCACCGAGAGGGTCATGCAGGCTTCACGATGCAAAAGACAGAATCGAAAATGGGGTTACGAGCATAGAGATACGCGTACCTGAACAGGGTCTGAAAATCTGGTTTTCACCGTGTCCGACACGACACAGGACACTGTGTCCCGTGTCCGTGTCCCGCGTCTAGGGTTAGGGCTAGGGTTCTGGACGGCGGAGACGGCGGCTCTGCGGCGGGGGAGGCCGGCCGGGCTAGGGCGGGGCAGCGCAACGCTCACTGGTGGAGGCGGCGACGGCTCAGGGCGGCGGGGCGCTGTCGGGGCTGTGCTGGGTCGGAGGAGCCGGAGGCAGCGGGGAAGGAGGAGGAAGCCGGGGGTGGTGCGGCGAGGCGAGGGCGGAGCACGACGAGGGGAGGCGGGTCGTGGCCGGGCGGGGAGAGGCCAGGGCGGAGGGGGTCGACCGGCGAGGGTTTCTTGGCCGGAGGGGGGGCTGACGGGGTTTAAATAGGCGATAGAGGAGGCTGGGTGGCCGGAGAAGGCGGACGACGTGGGCTAGGTGGCCGGGCGGAGCGGCGAGGTGGCCGGGCGGAGCGCCACATGGCCGGAGGCGGCGGCTCTGACCGGGAGACGCGGGGAAGAGGGGAGAAGGGGAAGCGGGCTAGCGGGTGCTGCGGGTCGGGTTCGGGCAGACCCGACCCGACCCGATAGGGCGAGCGGGCTGGGTCGGCCCAATGGACTGGGGTTGGGCTTTGGGCCGGGTTTGGGTTTAATTAAATAAATAAATAAATAAATAAATAAATAATTAATTAAATAATTAAATAAATAGTTTTTAGGTATTTTAAAATATGTCCGGGGCTCAATAAATTCTAGAAAAATTACCCTAAGTCCAGTTTTTTTCATTTTACACCCAAAAGTGTTATTTCCATGATATTTTAATATTATTTATTATCAACTAAAAATTATTTAATAATTAGAACCCTATTTTTAATTACAAAAAATTTCCAAAAAATTGCAAAAAATTGTGAAAAATTCAAGTTTAATATTTTTGAAAATTCAGGGGGTTTACAGCTTAACCTAGGTTTTGTCATAGTTGCATAACTCATAACTAAAGGTACTAACTAGGGGGTTGACCAAGGTTGACTGGGAAAGCGTCGAATAAAGCACATAATCATCAAGTTGATAAGTCGCATAACATCCTCAATACTGTTAATCATCAAGTGTCGGTTTGGTCAACTATATAATAATATTGTTCATCCTTAACCCATGTCATCCACGTAACCATAAACACAAGTGCATCAATCATGAATTAGTTGTCACCCCTTAATACTCATAATGATTACATTCTCATCCTCGATCATATCATCATTACTACCTAACAAAATTGTATTTGAACAACATCACCATGTCTACACATATAAAATACACACATATGAAATTATTTTCTACACATGGCATGAACCCAAATACTAAATAAATAATGTTCATCATGTATACATTTCTCAAATATGTCTCCATGCTAACACCACTATCACGTATACACACGCAAAATTTATCTATATCATGAAATCAACCTATCATGGCATTGACCTGTTTCTAGAACATGTATCCACAACAACTCGTGTATTCACATATATATATAACCCTAAATAATGATGCTAATATTATGGAATATAAACTAAACAAGGGTATTTAACAAGGTTTAATATGTGCTTTCATAGGTTAAACAATGAGAATCATATAACCCCTCCTAGGTGTTCAAATAAATTAAAAGAGAAAAAAGGAATAGATAAAGAAGAAGAAGTACATGGAGATGAAGGAGAAGGAAGAGATGTTACCAATGGAGAAGGGGTTGCTCCGGTCTGGACAATAAGGGAAGCTCGGGAAGGAGAGGTGGTACAACTGGTGATGATGAATATGGTGGTGGTCTGGTAGTGGCTAAAGGGTGCAATATAGTTGATGCTGTTGGTGGTGGGGGTACGGGTGTGATAGTAGAAGAGGTGGTAGGGAAAAATGGAGCAAAAGAGGAGAGGGTGGTCAAAGTGGTGGTAGTGTTGATCGGATGAACGTGAAGTGGATTGGTGCGGGTGTTGCTACTGTGTAGTCGGGGTGGTTGGGTAGCTGCTGGTGTCATTATTTTGAAAAGGAGGGGCATGGTAGTGTTTTGATGGAATATAGGTGGAGATGGTGGTGTTGGTGGTTGCTCGTGTTGCTTGGCTGAAGGTGGAGGAGATGGGGGCTCGGTTGGTGGTAGTAAAGTATAGTTGTCGGGTTCCAATCAATACTAAAATAAGTCAAATTAGTGACAAAATTAGCGACTATAGAATATAATGTTGTTAGTATTTTTGTAATTAGTGATGTATTTAAAAGACATCGTAATACGTTGCTATCAACGACATTCAGCGAAGTTTAGCGACTATATTTAGCATTATAAAATCTAACGTCGCCAACCAGTCGGTAGACGTAGCCATATTATTAATAGCAGCAACATTTTGTGACGCCAAACGTTATATGTCGCAGTATATTAAAATTCTGGCGACATATGGCAACGCATAGTGTTGACGACACTAAATCATTCATATAGGGTTTCACTGATTGATTTGACTTTTTATTTTTTTCCCCCAAATTTTCCATTGTCACACCCGATTCCAGATTTAGTATTTCTTAAATTTCTAAAATTTAATTTTTCTGATAATGTATTCCTGCTGCATTTTTCATGTTGGTTCTTGCCATTTTATTTATTGTTATTTTTTATTATTATTGAGAGAGACTAGTAGAATATCCATTGGCATTACCATAGACCCGGTTTAGGATTCGCATATAGAATGGATACTTGGTTCGGTTTATTTGACTGAACCCATGACTAAACCTCTTTTCCTCTCCTCTTAGTATATATATGAGCTTTTCTCTCTCTCCTCTCTTTCTTCTTCTTCATTTTCATTTTCTTCTTCCTTGCTTCCTTCTCCCTTATCCCCGTGCACCTCCCCTAGCCGAACCCTAGCACCAGACCTAGCTAGGAATAGGTCATTCGACTCTTAGGCAAGTACATGATAAACTTTGATTTTTTGAATTTTTCATATATATGTTGTTTTAAAAAATTTGTTTTATGGAGAATATTTCCCTTGTGTTCCTCATCAATTTTAGTTCTTAGAACTTTGGGTTTTGGTGAATGAATTTTGGAATATCTGAGTTTTAAGTTATGGTTTTCTATGGATTCCTTGAGTTTTCCTTGGTTTTGATTTATTAAAATTTAGTATTTTTGAAAACTAGTTGATCATTGTGTTAGAGCTTTTCATTAAGTGCAATTTGGCTTTTGTCTCACTTGATTTGGAGTTAAAATAAAAATTTTATGTAAAAAATAATTTTTTGGCTTTTTTAGATTTTGGCCATGGCTTAACCTGCGGTTGGAGAAGACGAAGTCTTAATGCGGCCAGCGACCTATGCGGCAGAGAGCGCTATACGGCCCAAGAAGGTTATGTGACCTGAACTCCATGCCATATACTGACAGCATATGTCCACCTTGTTGGATGCTTGACTGTTCAATTGCACAAGTGTTCTAGTGCTAATCCTTGAATTATTTGTGTTTTCACTCACTGAACGAATAAAAAATTCGCTAAAGTCCAAGAGAAGCATCTATACAAAAATCTGAGCATACGGCAAGCGGACTTATACGGCATCGGTACTATGTGCATCTCCTCTTTTGCCATATAACTCTACTTTATGCTTGTACATCTTTTTATGATTCTTGTCTTTTCTTCTTGAAACACTTTACGGCCTGTCATATCAATCACTTTATGTCACTTCACTGACATTTTATTTATTGACCCATCACTCAACACTTGCCCTCGGAGTAGACTTTAACCCTGAGCATGTGGCAAGTGAGTCCATACGACAATTGAGTGCATGCTGGAAGTGAGTCCATGTAATAATTGGGTGCATGCGGCCAATGGGTGCATATGGCCAGTGGGTGCATACGGCCAGTGAGTCTATGCGGCCAGTGGGCGCATACGGCCAGGAATTCTTGTGCACATTTTGTGTTCCTTTTAATAATGTCCATTTAATAATTCCTTCTGGTGATTTTTTGTGTGTGCTTCCTTATGTCGATGCAAGTTTATATTACTAGACAAGTTTTGCATGTAGTTTATGTGACAAGTTTATGTAGAAGTTCATAATTTTTACCATACCGTAGAAATATTTGTGTATGAAAATCTATTGCATTTGGCATCGTGCAATCGAGTGTGATTATTGCCGAATGTATTGTATATCATGAATACGATATCTCGTGAATAGCTCATACTCGTGACTGATTATTCTATGGAGTTCTCAAGTGTCCACGACTCTAGAACTTGAAATAATTTAGTAATGACTAAACAAGATAAGAATTACCTATATCACTGGGAGAAAAAATATTGCGCTACAGGCTACCCGAATCTCTAAGGGCCCCATGCAGTATGGAACAACCCTACTAGGCAAGGGCTCCATGACTGACCAAGTTTACGTGTGTTATGGCACTACGAGACAAGTTAATATACAAGTTTATATTTTAAAGAAATTTTATGATCACAAGTCTAAGTTTATGTTTATAAGATTAATTTATGTTTCTGATAAAGTAACAAGTTATATTATAGTGATGTTGAATGTATATGTAAGTTTACTCGATAAGTGTACCCTTTTCCATCCGGGTTGACTGTAGTATCGGTGTCACACCCCAGTCCCAAAAATATGTAGGACTAGGACACGTAAGCATGTCAGCCGCATGGATATGGCAACTACAATATATGGAAACCAAATCTATACGTACGCTGTAATATGAATATAAAATCCACAAGTGGTATAAATTATAATACAAGTCACAAGGTAAAATCTAAATCTCATCCACCAAAATTAAATAGAAATTAATAACCAGTATCTATGAAACTAGATCTCAATAAGAAGTATCTAAGGATGATAGTTGGATGGAAACAAATCCACTACCAACTCGAATATAAGAGCAAATACAATATGAGTACAACACCACAACACAATATAAGAATACCAGCTATCCATCACAGCTCGAAGAGAAGACATCCTCGGATCACATGTAACCATCCAAATCTGTGCTCCTGCAAATACTCAAGAAAAGATACACCTGGCAGCGGACCAGGTCCTCAGAGGGACGTAACAAGATACAGAAAATATGAGCCAATTTGAATACAGTAAACATGCATATGGTTTGAAAATAAATAAGTACGCTGTACAAGACAATCTATATGAATGCAAATGAGGACAACTTTTCAACGTATGGGCAAGGGTAGGCTACTCGATCTACCTCACAACTCACACACACGTCAATGGACATCAGAAATCGACATACCGCGGGGGTAGCGACCAGCGAGACTCCAGAAATTGACATACCGCGGGGGTAGCGACCAGCGCGACACACGCCCGTAGTGCGAGCTATATACTACGGTTTACCAAAGTGGTTAAAAGCCCATACGCCTAATAATTGTCCTCTATGATACTAAGTGCCATGTGTGTGTCAACATATCTAATACATAGTAATGACTGAAAGAAAACTACACATGCAAGAAATATACAGAATGCAATAAATAAACAGAAATATAAATAGCATGCAAAGTACTGTAAATAATTTGGCAAGGTAGCTTGCCTGGGGTCCTGCTGCTGGTATGAATCAGAGTCCAAGTCATAAGTCCAAATAGCCTATGTATTACAAATTTATCACGTCAAAAGATAATTTATTTTAATTTATTTAATTTAAGAATAATTACTCTAAAATTCTATTTTAATCTTATTATTCTGATTTTTATGTTAATTCCTAAATTTTGTCTAAAGAAACTGAATTTTATCAACTCGAGACTCATGGCACGCAAATCGAGGCGATCTGTTGACCAAAAAGTCAACCGATATAAACTCGACTTTCATGCATGATTTCCTGTATATTTTAGCATCAAAAACATACTGGAATTTATGGCTCGTCTGAATTCAAATTTATTTGGGAATTATGGCACATACAAATTTTGTATTGTGCACCGATGGTTAAATTCTAACCTAAAAGTTCTACAGAATTAACAGTATGTAAATACTTTGAAATAAATTCTAGGAAAAATATATGTCGATGATCTCGACATTAGCTTTTTGAAACTTTAAACGGTTCATGATTCTGATTCCTGGTTCTCCTGGAATCGCGAAAATATCGAAACACGTCTATTTTCGGACATGCTATGCTCTACGAATTTTCCAAAATTTAATACTCATAATTTCATAAAAAAATTTATATAAACAGAAAGCTAACCTCAATATCGTTCTAACAAAAAAAATTAGAGCGCGTTTGGAGTCCGAAGCTAGGAGATATCGTCTTTTTAATTCGTCATAACTAGTAAAAAATGAGGCTGAATTTATGACGAATTTTGATTATTTTTGGACGAAAAAGAGAGGAATTTTGGGAAGAAAAATATGAAGGATGAGGCATTTATAATGGTGGACACTACTTAATTAAATACGACTAGGATTGGTTAATTTGGATAGGATTATGATGAATTTAAATAAGGATAGGATATGCATGAAGTTGATTTCCTAGTAGGTTCAGGATTTGAATTAATTTAAAATAGAGTTTGAATTTATCTCAATAATTTATAATCTTAAATATAATTAAAGATAATACAAATAATTTATAAAATCTTATTAATATCTATTAACACTAAATTAGCATCTATCTAATATTAAGACTATATATATCTAAATAAATCCTAAATAATTTTAAAATCTAAATAAATTTCTTAAAATTTTAAATAAATTACAAAAAATATAATTAAATATTTTAAACTAAAATAAATATTTGGTAGGAACGACATGCAAGTATGGTCGTATAGTAAATCATAGAAGTCCTAGAAATTTATGTTTTCTAAGTTTTAATTACCAAAAATTCTAGAAAAATCTCCAAAAATCTAAAATAACCTAAAATAATTCTAAATAAATATTTATATAAGTAAGTATATCAAAAAAATTATTTTCTAATTAACTAAGAGCATATTCTAAATAAATTCAACATATATAATAAATATAATAATATAAAATATACACAAAATACCTATTTTGGGTGAGGGAGTTTACAATCTACCCAACTTAAAATAATTTCGTCCTCGAAATTAAAATAAGGCATAATTTGTTAAATCCTTCACATTCGTACATAAGGTACATCAATCGCAATCTCTTCAAAAAATTTAAATAATAAAATTTTTTTAAATCTATCGCGATCACTTCAAAATTAAGATAACCACTGTTTAAATTAAAATTCAACCTGTCGTAATCTCTTCTCGATTTTTTTTTTAATCAACATTCAAATCTAACTCAAGTCTATATGACATCCCACATCAAAATTTATATCACCATTTCCAACTATCATAATCTCCTCTAGGCTTTGAACAATAAACAATTCTAATCAAATCTTATTCCTATTCTCAAATTAAGAATTTTGTACTCTTCAAATATTTAAACTCAATTTACATCCTCAATATTTCAATTAGGTGACCCAACAATCAAAATTAAACTTTTAATTCAAATCATCAAATTGTAAAATTTAAATCTAATTCACCAGTTGTTCAAGTCTAAAATTCTATATTTATCCTAAAAATTTAAATCGATGATTCATCATTCAATATTCAAAATTTAAATCATGTGCTCAAAGTATAAATATTGGGTCCTCAATATCAAGATTTTTAAAATTCATTAAATCCTCATTATCTTAATCCCTCTTTTAAAATTCTCCACATTTAAAAGGACTTAATCTCTCAATCTAATCCTACTTGATCACAATCTAAAAGAATTCTCCTCAAGTTTAATAATGCAATTTCTACCCAACTTAGAATTTACCCATCTATCACATAAGGCTCTTACACTTAAGAAAAATATTCCTCAATTTATTTTCTCATGTTATTCAATCCTCAAAACTTTAACACCAACTATATCATATGTGATATGCCCTTAATCAATTATGAAAGATAGTCACCAAATAATGTGATTGGCCTATGGGGTATATCTTGTACTACCCGTGTGTCACTTATATCCAAGCACGAGATTTCGTCTTTCCGAAACAAGGGAAGACGGAAAGCAACGGAAAAGAGTTCAAGGAGGGGTAATAGAATGGAAGTATGGAAATCAAAGTGTTTAAAGAATTCAAATGGGAATTGTCAAGACAGTTGTGGATTAAAATCTTAATTTGGTAATTTTTTATTCGCATGCTCACATCGGTGCAGTTATGTACTTGATATAATATGCTTTGTCGTATCTAGAGGGTAAGTATATTTGTCTACTGGTCCACTATACATCTCAATCCACGTAAAATACTATTGCGAAGGGCGAATCAAGCGCATTATGGCTAGCTAGACCATAATACACTGATTCTGATTAGACAATTTGTATTAGTGTGGTTGATCAGGCCCCAATAACACATATGTCATGAACAAGCTCGATATAAGATTAAGCTTGCAAAAACTAGGCTATAATAGCAGCATAATTCAAGGTAGCACAGAAAATATAACGCTGGATTATGATGTGAGAAGTTACAAAATAATTCAAGTTCGCAAAAGCAAAAATAACATAAGCACTAATAATAAAAGACTCTACAATCTCTACAGTTATCATACAACCTCCTTATCTAAGTCGCTAGTCGACCAAATAGGGCAAGGACCTCTAAATTCTATGGTCTGAATAAACACTGTCGTCTTTTGCTAGCATGCGATAAATATCATTCGGTTACACTTTAATTAATAGGACAAAAGACTATATGATACTAGGTGTCAAACATTATGGTAAAACTTCTAACTAACTCTAGTAGCGTCTATACTACTCTCAAGTCTTCTTAATACATCAAGGGGTAATGGTATAACAATCTAAAGATAAGGAATTCTAGGTTCACTAGATATTCTAAACTTAGTGGTGTGTCTATATTCTCGTTGTATTCTTAATAGGTGTGCTACTCTAATTATCATCCTAATAACATGGGTTCCTATATTCTAGCAAAAGACTATACTCAAGGAACTATTAGGGAAGCACATGAATCAAGCAGGATACAATTGCTCAAAATAGAACATATAAGAGGAGATGAATCACAGTCAATTGTGGATGAGATCCTATACTCTAGTCCTAGGTGCAGGCTTGTTCGGTACAGTAACGTAACCGAGACAATATGCTCTCGACCTGCATGGGCCACCACAAAAACATGTCACGCCCCAGTCCCAAAAATACGTAGGACTAGGACACGTAAGCATGTCAGCCGCATGGATATGGCAACTCCAATATATGGAAACCAAATCCATACGTACGCTGTAATATGAATATAAAATCCACAAGTGGTATAAATTGTAATACAAGTCACAGGGTAAAATCTAAATCTCATCCACCAAAATTATATAGAAATAAATAACCAGTATCTATGAAACTAGATCTCAATAAGAAGTATCTAAGGATGATAGTTGGATGGAAACAAATCCACTACCAACTCGAATATAAGAGCAAATACAATATGAGTACAACACCACAACATAATATAAGAATACCAGCTATCCATCACAGCTCGAAGAGAAGACATCCTCGGATCACATGTAACCATCCAAATCTGTGCTCCTGCAAATACTCAAGAAAAGATACACCTGGCAGCGGACCAGGTCCTCAGAGGGACGTAACAAGATACAGAAAATACGAGCCAATTTGAATACAGTAAACATGCATATGGTTTGAAAATAAATAAGTACGCTGTACAAGACAATCTATATGAATACAAATGAGGACAACTTTTCGACGTATGGGCAAGGGTAGGCTACTCGATCTACCTCACAACTCACACACACGTCAATGGACATCAGAAATTGACATACCGCGGGGGTAGCGACCAGCGAGACTCCAGAAATCGACATACCGCGGGGGTAGCGACCAGCGCGACACACGCCCGTAGTGCGAGCTATATACTACGGTTTACCAGAGTGGTTAAAAGCCCATACGCCTAATAATTGTCCTCTATGATACTAAGTGCCATGTGTGTGTCAACATATCTAATACATAGTAATGACTGAAAGAAAACTACACATGCAAGAAATATACAGAATGCAATAAATAAACAGAAATATAAATAGCATGCAAAGTACTGTAAATAATTTGGCAAGGTATCTTGCCTGGGGTCCTGCTGCTGGTATGAATCAGAGTCCAAGTCATAAGTCCAAATAGCCTATGTATTACAAATTTATCACGTCAAAAGATAATTTATTTTAATTTATTTAATTCAAGAATAATTAATCTAAAATCCTATTTTAATCTTATTATTCTGATTTTTATGTTAATTCCTAAATTTTGTTTAAAGAAACTAAATTTTATCAACTCGAGACTCATGGCACGCAAATCGAGGCGATCTGTTGACCAAAAAGTCAACCGATACAAACTCGACTTTCATGCATGATTTCCTGTAGATTTTAGCATAAAAAACATACTAGAATTTATGGCTCATCTGAATTCAAATTCATTTGGGAATTATGGCACATACAAATTTTGTATTGTGCACCGATGGTTAAATTCTAACCTAAAAGTTCTACAGAATTAACAGTATGTAAATACTTTGAAATAAATTCTGAAAAAAATATATGTCGATGATCTCGACATTAGCTTTCCGAAACTTTAAACGGTTCATGATTCTGATTCCTGCTTCTCCTGGAATCGCGAAAACATCGAAACACGTCTATTTTCGGACATACTGTGCTCTACGAATTTTCCAAAATTTAATACTCATAATTTCATAAAAAAATTTATATAAACAGAAAGCTAACCTCAATATCGTTCTAATAAAAAAAATTGGAGCGCGTTTGGAGTCCGGAGCTAGGAGATATCGTCTTTTTAATTCGTCATAACTAGTAAAAAATGAGGCTAAATTTATGACGAATTTTGATTATTTCTGGACGAAAAAGAGAGGAATTTGGGGAAGAAAAATATGAAGGATGAGGCATTTATAATGGTGGACACTACTTAATTAAATACGAATAGGATTGGTTAATTTGGATAGGATTATAATGAATTTAAATAAGGATAGGATATGCATGAAGTTGATTTCCTAGTAGGTTCAGGATTTGAATTAATTTAAAATAGAGTTTGAATTTATCTCAATAATTTATAATCTTAAATATAATTAAAGATAATACAAATAATTTATAAAATCTTATTAATATCTATTAACACTAAATTAGCATCTATCTAATATTAAGACTATATATATCTAAATAAATCCTAAATAATTTTAAAATCTAAATAAATTTCTTAAAATTTTAAATAAATTACAAAAAATATAATTAAATATTTTAAACTAAAATAAATATTTGGTAGGAACGACATGCAAGTATGGTCGTATAGTAAATCATAGAAGTCCTAAAAATTTATGTTTTTTAAGTTTTAATTACCAAAAATTCTAGAAAAATCTCCAAAAATCTAAAATAACCTAAAATAATTCTAAATAAATATTTATATAAGTAAGTATATCAAAAAATTTATTTTTTAATTAACTAAGAGCATATTCTAAATAAATTCAACATATATAATAAATATAATAATATAAAATATACATAAAATACCTATTTTGGGTGAGGGAGTTTACAATCGGTGGTAGCAATATTCTTAAAATATGTATTTAGTAATTAAGGCCTGTGACAACCCTAGCTAGTTAACCGTAGCAAGCCGTAGAGTTGTTTGGTCGTGCAATGAATGTTGTTACTTTTATTTATAGCTTGCTCTTCTAGTTTTATTTTTCTTTCGGCGTATGGTTAGGGTGCTAAGTTCTGCTCGGGTGATGATCTGTAAACCTGGTCATTATTTGGTTTAAGGATTGTGGTCCCGATCCAAAGTAGTTCCTATGCCCTCTTATCGCTCGTCGCCTTACTTTCCTTTTTAAGCATTTTTCTTATCAGTTCCTATAGTTATATTTTCAAACAAGTACATTGGTACCGTAAAAGTCACGATCTATATTTATTCTTATCTGTCTCTTTTTTGCCTATATTGTGATATGTTTTGTCTATCACCTTGAGCTCATTTATGGTACTTATTATTTAGGATTTTGACCCCACTAGTTTTGAATGGCCAGATTACCCCGTGGAGAACCAGGATCCACCTCATATCTAGCAAATGGTTCACACTCATAGGATTGCGGTCGAAGCTCGCGAGTGGGTTTTCTTTTTTTACCTCGTCTTGATTACTTTATTTTGTAGTGTTTAGCTAGGGGCAGAGTTAGCTCCTTATATTTTTGAGACTACTGTTAACATGATATATATATTTGACCCTGGCTGGTATATTTGATCATGTATTATTATACTCTGCTAGTGCAGTATTTTGTATTTAATATGTTAATAATTATATGTGACATATAATTTAGGATGACTCTTTACTTTATGTATAATATACTCTTGTATTAGCGTTGATGGATTGAGATAATAGGATTTGTCGGCCTTAGGACTGACGTCATAGAATTCTAGAGTTCACCTATTTGTCTTCTAGACAACCTTAACATATTACGGCTTACTTCAGTATTCTTAAAGGTGCGATTGGCCATATCAATCCTCGTATTTATCTATTACTCTAGGAGCGAGGCATGACATGGTTATAGTGGTAGCCCATGCAGGTCTATTTTTAATACTTGTGGGAGGACTCATCTTGTTAGAATCTCAATCTTCTATATTTCTTTGATTGAACTCTACTTGTAACCTGTACTTCTCGGTCTCCTTGAACTTCAAATTTTCTTGACATAATTATTCCATTCTTATCCATTATTGATATCCTTGTGGCCTTATCCTTCTAAGACACCCACCTCTCCCTGTTCCAAGGGTTCTGTTGTACCGATAATTCAAGCAGATCCAATAGGCCAAGGCCAGATTCTGATATTAAACCAAGGGCAATCGTCAGTAGCTTTTCATCAGTCGACTTCGCAAGTCATAAATATTCAACCAGCACTATCAACTCCACCAGTCTTGCCGGGATGACTTGTTCATCCTGCTTCGTCATTCATACCATGTCATACCCCAATCCCAAAATATGTAGGACTAGGACACTTAAGCATGCTAACCGCATGTATATGACAACTCCAATATATGGAAACCATAACACATGCGTACGCTGTAATATGAATAATAATTCATAAGTGGTAAAACTATCACAAGTCACAGGCATAATCTAAATCTCATCCACATAAATTAATATAAATAAGTAACCAATAACTATGTAACTAATCTCAATATAAAGTATCAAAAGAGGGTAGTCGGATGAAAACAAATCCACTACCAAACTAGAATATAAAAGCAAATACAATACAAGTACAACAACTAACAATCACGATGCTCGAAGAGAAGACCTCCTCGAAAATATAAGTAACCAGTCCGAATCTGCGCTCTTGCGAATACTCATAAACATCTACACCTGGAAAGGGACCAGGTCCTCAAAAGGACATAATAAGATACATAGAAGCATGCCAATAAAGTACTAAAATAAACATCCAAGGGGGTCGCCTAACCGTCTAAGTGAATGCAGTTTAAGAACAACTTTCCCAATGCGTGGGCTATCTGGCTAAAAATAGGATTGGAATGATTCTCTTGGAGATTCAGGAGCCTAAAAAGCATGTCGTCTTTTGAACGACAGAGGCCGCCTGATAATATGTAATATATAGGGTCATCACCGGCCGTATCTTCGGTGGAGCATCCGGGTTACAAAAAGGAAAGTGCAACGGAGCCCACACGCCTTACTTGTTGTTCTCCCTACCCCATGCTCTAAGCATGTCACATCCATGACACGATAATACCTCTAGTAACTGCCAAGTTTACTAGCATGCAAAGTTTTTAACAACAGTTATCCCTAACGTACGACCCATACGTATAGGAGGCCAGACCTGTTACGCAGTCCGTGTCCTATATGAGACTCACACTCGTGTAACAGCTGTGTCACGGCCAATGAGACCTAAAGATGCTTCATGATAATAGAGTGGTCATATAAACAAGGTCAATGCATATACATAATAAAAACAAATCACGACGACACCGTCATTGGACCTAAGTTTCCTTGGATGTGCATTTTATATAGCATTTAAAATATATGAACTAATGACAGAAAATAAAGATGCATGCAACATATGGAATATGAATAACAGTACAATGGCAAGTTATACTTGCCTGGCAAGAAGCTGCGTAGTACCAATAATATACTCCTGAAGTAGCGCAGAATAATCCAATAGTCCTATATACATATAATATAACATGATACACATTAGCCATTACATTAGCACATATACAACCTTAATTATACTGGACTCAGGGGTACGCTAGGGGTGGCACTAATCAACTAACAAGGTAATTTGTGCGTTTAATTATACAGGTGTCACATCTCCAAATACTGTGCATAATTAGATAGTCAACTAACACTTGTCTAGCTAGTACGTCGGTGTACATAAGGCAGACAATTTACTAATATTCAGGTCACAAAGTCAAGGTAAATATGCGGGCAAAATCCACGGTATCCTAGGGTCGTACAATATAGTTACATATATAGTCACAATTATTATTATCATCTAATTACCTACTTATATATATATTCGTATATTTATATGACACTATAACCAATAATTTATATACATACTCATTTGAATACATATATATATATATATATATATATATATATATATATATATATAACAAATTGAACAACATACGTATACGTGTACGTATATGCATACAAGTCCTTGGGTTCTTCGATACGGTCTTGACTCAACTAACTGACTGAAACAATATGCTAAAACCCTACACACAAGCACACATACGAAATAAGAAAGGAGGGGGATAGGTTCAAACCTCGGGGTACACTCACGGGGACGATGATGACAATGTTGATGATGATGTTGAGGGTGCTGATGATGGGGATGATATTTGTGATGATTAGGTTAGGATGATGATTAAGTGATGATGATAAGATGGTAGGGATGATGGTGATGACGTGGATGGTGATTGGGATGATGGTGATGATGTGGATGGTGGTGATTAGATGATGATGATGTGGATGGTGGTGATTAGATGATGATAATGTTAATAGTGATGATGATGCTAATGGTAATGGTGGTGATGATGATAATAGATGATGGTGCTCCAGCCAGGGGGAAGGTCAGGAGAAGGAGGCTATGGTCGAGGAGGAGGGGGCTATGGTCTAGGAGGAGGACAGAGGTCTGTGGTGGTGATGAAGGACTGGCCGGGGAGTCGGGTATCAGGCGAGGTAGGGGTGAAGTCGAGGGAAGTGGTAGAGAAGTCGGGTTTGACATTGGCCGGGGAAGATGACAGAAGACGGCGGGAAGGAATGACAGGGAAGGTGCAGGCGGCTGAAGGAGAGGGAGGTGGTGTCTCGGTCGGGTTCTAGTGGTGATAGGGCTGCTCCGGCGAGTCGATGGAAGGAGAAAAAAGGAGGTCGAGATGGAGAGCTGTCGGTCGTGGAAAGTCGGGGCCGGCCAGGTGGTGGTGCAGCAGAGTGCTGGCAGTGAAGGACTCGGCGGGATGTCGGGTTGAGAAGAGAACGGGAAGAGTGGCAGTGGAGGTGGCTACGCGGGGGCATCATGGTCAAGTGCGGCGGGTCTCCGGCGTGGGCTCCGGCAGGGTCAGGAGGAGAAAGATGAAGAGGGAGATGGCAATGATGGTGGTGGTGTTTCGTTCAGGCGAGGGTAGTGGAAGAGGAGGAGATGAGGAAGAGAGAGTAGGCAGGAGGATCCGACGGGTCTCCGGCTGCTGGCGGTGAACTCCGGCGAAGTCGGGGTTGGCTCCGGCCGGGGGGTGTAGGCAGGGTAGGAGGGGATGGTGAACAGTGTTCGGCTAGATCTAGGTTTGGTTTTTTTTTTTGGGTTTTGTGAAATAGGAAAAACAAGAGAATTTTTTTATAAATAGGTAGAAAAGTAGGGTTTTGGGGTCGACCTAGGAGATTGGGCTTGGTCAACATCTCCTTGGAGTGGGCCTTGGCTTGACATGGAGATGTTTGGAGGGCTAGGATTTGCATTGTTTAAAATGCAAGGCTAGGGTTAAATGAGGGCAATGTTTGTGTGTTTCATATTCCAAAAATCATGGAGAAAATTTATATGAACAAAAAATAGGTTTCTTCATCTGTAATGTCCAATAATGTGGTCACTTTATTGTATTTTTGCATAAAAGTGCCCAATAATTAGAAAATTACACAAAGATAGAAATTGGGTTAAATTAATTAAAATTAATGCAAATAATGTTCTAAAATTAATTAGTAGTATATGGAATTAAAATTAGGTAGGACACAAGTATCATAGACATAGAGGACTCAGAATAGAATATTGTCATAGTTTGGGTTGTACAAAACGGGTCAAGATTGTGTCTCCAATTTTGTTTGGAACGCACAAGGATACAAAGTCGTATTTATATAGAATTAAATAAAAACGTCTACGACGAATATTGTGTGACTAAAATATAGCATAAGAGAGTATAATTTTAAGTTACATAAAGGTTAGAATGGATGACTGGCACGTCTAGGACAAGGGTATAAAATTTGTAGGAAGGCAATGACTAGTGTAGTGCCCCAATTATTGAAGCAATGGTAAGGTGCGCTAAGTGATATAAATATTGTATAATTAAATAAAATGCCGTATTCTATTTCTAATTGAATTCAAACTAGCCCTAGTTTCTCTATCCAAGCCAAGTAGTTCTAATTTTGGGTGATGGGGATTACAATCTACCCAACTTAAAACAATTTCGTCCTCAAAATTAAAATAAGGCATGGTTTCTTCTATCTAATCTTACTTGATCACAACCTAAAGGAAATTCTCCTCAAGTTAGCAATGCGACTTCTACCAAACTTAAAATTTACCCATCTATCACAGAAGGCTATATATTTAAGAAAACTATTCGTCAATTTATTTAATCATGTTATTCAATCCTCACAAGTTTTAACACACAAATTATATCATATATGATATGCCCTTATTTACAAAAGATAGTCACCAAATAATGTGGTTGGCCTATGTGTATATCTAGTACTATCTGTATATCAAACTTATACCAAGCACGAGCGTTCGTCTTTCCGAAATAGGGGAAGACGGAGAACAATAATAAAGAGTTCAAGGGGAAGGTAATAGAATACAAGTATGGGGATCAAGGTATTTTAAAGAATTCAAAAGGGAATTGTCAAGGCAGGTGTGGATTAAAATCCTATTTGGTAAATTCTTATTTGCATGCTCGTATCAGTATAGTTATGTAATCAATACGATATGCTCATATACGTCTAGGGGTAAGTATATTCATCTACTAGTCGACTATATATCTTAATCCACGTAAAGTAGTCATGAGAAGAGCGAACCGAGCGCACTATGGTTAGCTAGACCATAATATACTGATTCTAATTTAAGTAATGTATTAGTGTGGTTGATCAGGCCCCAATAACACATATATCATGAATAAGCTCGATAGAAGAGTAAGCTTGTAAAACTAGGCTATAATAGTATCATGAGTCAAGTTACAAAATATAAGACTCTACAATCTCTACAGTTGTTAAACTAACTCCTTGTCTAAGTCGATAGTCGACAAAATAGGGGTATGGGCCTCTAAATTTTGTAGTCTGGATAAACAATATCGTCTAATACAAGTCTATAGTTGGTGTCATTCCATTATACTTCATTAAAGGGGTCAAAAGGACTAAGTGATACTAGGTCGTGAGGCATACTACCCAACTCAAAATAATTAACTAATACTGTAACTGCTTTAGGGGTTTCTATAAAATAATATTATCCTTGTAGATAAAGTAGAAGTCTTATTAGACTATATAAGAAAAAGATCTTGGTACTTATTAGGGTCTCCTATTGCATTATATAGGTAATGGCCATCTTAAGTCTTAATCATAGTACTTATAGAACAAGTGTCAATAGTAAGAATGGAAAAGTTACTGGCCTTTAAGTGAGAGAGGATATAACTTGTATTGAGTTATGGATATAACTTACGGGATCTACAACTAGAGGATAATTATCACAATCTAAATGAACAATCCAACTATCAGGTTCTAACTACAAGGCACATAATTTCAAAATTCAAGAATTACAACTATAATCCTAGCAAACTATATACCCTAGTAGCATTTATACTTCTCTCAAGTCATTCATAAATATATCAAGGGATAATGGTAAATTAATCTACATGTAAGGGGTGCTAGGGTTCATTAGGTAGTAAGGAATGCTAGGGTTCATTAAGTATTCTAACTTAGTGATTTGTAAATATCATAGTTGTATCCTTAGTAGAAATATTACCCTAATTATTATCCTAACAATAGGGATTCCTATATTCTAGGAGAGGCTATACTCAAGGAACTATTAGGTAAGTACATAAATTAAGAAGGTACAATTATTTAAATAAAATGGACTGGAAAGAAGATGAGTCATAGTCAAATTATGGATGAGACCTAAAACTCTAATCCTAGGTGCAGGCTTGCTCGGTACAGTAACATAACCGAGATAATATACTCTCGACCTGCATGGGCCACCACAAAAACATGTAACGCCCCAGTCCTAAATTATGTAGGACTAGGACATGTAAGCATGCTAGCCGCATGTATATGGCAACTCCAATATATGGAAACCATAACACATGCATACCCTATAATATGAATAACAATTCACAAGTGGTAAAACTATCACAAGTCACAAGCATAATCTAAATCTCATCCATAAAAATTAATATAAATAAATAACCAATAACTATGTAACTAATCTCAATGTGAAGTATCAAAAGAGGATAGTCGGATAAAAATAAATCTACTGCCGAACTAGAATATAAAAGCAAACACAATACAAGTACAACAACTAACAATCACGAGGCTCAAAGAGAAGACCTCCTCAAAAATATAAGTAAGCAGTCTGGATCTGCGCTCCTGCGAATACTCATGAACATCTACACCTGGAAAGAGACTAGGTCCTCAGAGGGACATAACAAGATACATAGAAACATGCCAATAAAGTACTAAAATAAACATCCAAGGGGGTCGCCTAACCGTCTAATTGAATGTAGTTTAAGAACAACTTTCCCAATGCGTTGACTATTTGGCTAAAAATAAGATTGGCATGATTCTCTTGGAGATTCAGGGGCCTAAAAAGCATGTCATATTTTGAACGGCAGAGGTCGCCTGATAATATATAATATATAGGGTCATTACCGCCCGTATCTCCGGCGGAGCATCCGGGTTACAAAAGAAAAAGTGAAACAAAGCCCACACACCTTACTTGTTGTTTTCCCTACCCCATGCTCTAAGCATGTCACATCCATGAAATGATAATACCTCTAGTAACTGCCAAGTCTACTAGCATGCAAAGTTTCTAATAGCAGTTATCCCTAACGCACGGCCCATACGTACCGGAGACCAGACCTGTCACATATTCTGTGTCCTATATGAGACTCACACTCGTGTAACAGCTATGTCACAGCCAATGAGACCTAAAGATGCTTCATGATAATGGGGTGGTCTCATAAACAAGGTTAATGCATATACATAATAAAAATAAATCACGACGACACCCTTGTTGCACCCAAGTTTCCTTGGACGTGTATTTTATATAGCAGTTAAAATATATAAACTAATGACAGAAAATAAAGATACATACAATATATGTAATATAAATAACAGTACAATGGAAAGATACTTGCCTGATAAGAAGCTGCATAGTAACAATAACCTGCTCCTAAAGTCGTACAGAACAATCCAATAGTCCTATATACATATAATATAACACAATACACATCAGCCATTACACTAGCACATACACAACCTTAATTACACTGGACTCAAGGGTACTCTAGGGGTGGCATTAGTCAACTAACGAGGTAATTTAGCATTTAATTATGCGGGTGTCACATCTCCAAATACTATGCATAATCAGATAGTCAACTAACACTTGTCTAGCTACTACATCGGTGTACACAAGGCAGACAATTCCCTAATATTTAGGTAAGAAAGTCAAGGTAAATATGTGGGCAAAATCCACGGTGTCCTAGGGTCGTACAATATAGTTACATATATAGTCACAATTATTATTATCATCTAATTACCTACTTATATATATATCCATATATTTATATAATAATATAACCAATAATTTATATACATACCCATTTGAATACATATATATATATATATATATATATATACCAAATTAAACAACATACGCATACACGTACGTATACGCATACAAGTCCTTGGGTTCTCTGACACGGTCTGGACTCAACTAACTGACTGAACCAATATGCTAAAACCCTACACACAAGCACACATACGAAATAAGAAAGGATGGGGATAGGTTCGAACCTCGGGGTACACTCACGGGGACGATGATGACGATGTTGATGATGATGTCGAGGGTGCTGATGATGGGGATGATATTTGTGATGATTAGGTTAGGATGATGATTAAGTGATGATGATAAGATGGTAGGGATAATGGTGATGATGTGGATGGTGATTGGGATGATGGTGATGATATGGATGGTGGTGATTAGATGATGATGATGATGTGGATGGTGGTGATTAGATGATGATGAAGTTAATGGTGATAATGATGATAATGGTAATTATGGTGATGGTGATAATGGATGATGGTGCTTCGGCCATGGGGGAGGTCCGACCAAGAAAAAGGAGGATGTGGTCGAGGAGGAGGACAGAGGTCAGTGGTGGTGATGGAGGAATGGCTAGGGAGTCGGGTATCAGGCGAGTTGAGGTGAAGTCTAGGAAAGTGGTGGAGAAATTGGGTTCGACATTATCCAGGAAAGATGACGGAAGATGGCAAGGAGGAATGACAGGGAAGATGCAGGCGGATGACAGAGAGGGAGGTGGTGTCTCGATCGGGTGCTGGTGGTGACTTAGTCGAGGAAAGGAGAGAAGAGGAGGTCGAGATGGAGAGTTGTCAGTCGTGGAAAGTCGGGGACGGCCAGGTGGTGGTGCAGCAGGGTGCTGGCGGTGAAGGACTCGGCGGGATGTCAGGTTGAGAAGAGAACGGGAAGAGCAGCAGTGGAGGTGGCTACGCGGGGACGTTATGGTCGAGTCCGACAGGTCTCCGGCATGGGCTCCGGCAGGGTCGGGAGAAGGAAGATGAAGAGGGAGATGGAAATGGTGGTGGTGGTGTTTCGTTCAGGCGAGGGCAGTAGAAGAGGAGGAGATGAGGAAGAGAGTAAGGAGGAGGATCCGACGGGTCTTCGGCTGCTGGCGGTAGACTCCGACGAAGTCGAGGTTGGCTCCGGCCGGCGGGTGCAGGCAGGGAAGGAGGGGATGGTGAATAGTGGTCGACTAGATCTAGGTTTGGTTTTTTTTTTGGGTTTTGTGAAATAGGAAAAAGAAGAGAAAAATTGTATAAATAGTCAGAAAAGTTGGGTTTTGGGGTTGACCTAGGGGATTGGGCTTGGTCAACATCTCCTTGGAGTGGGCCTTGGCTTGACATAGGAATGTTTGGAGGGCTAGGATTTATATTGTTTAAAATGCAAGACTAGGGTTAAATGAGGGCGATGTTTGTATGTTGCACATTTCGAAAATTATAGAGAAAATTTATATGAACAAAAAATAGGTTTCTTCATGTGTCATGTCCAATGGTGTGGAAACTTTATTATATTTTTGCATAAATGTGCCCAACAATTAGAAAATTGTACAAAGATAGAAATTGGGTTAAATTAAATAAAATTAATACAAATGGTATTCTAAAATTAATTAGAAGTACATGGGATTAAAATTAGGTAGGACACAAGTGTCATGGACATAGATGACTCAAAATAGAATATTATCATAGTTTGGGTTGCACAAAATGGGTCAAGATTGTGTCTCCAATTTTTATTGGAACGCACAAGGATACAAAGTCGTATTTATATAGAATTAAATAATAACATCTGCCATGAATATTATGCGACTAAAATATAGCACAAGAGAGCATAATTATTAGTTACAAAAAGGTCAAAATGGATGACTGACACGTCAGGATAAGGGTGTGAAATTTGTACGAAGGCAATGGCTAGTGTAGTGCTCCAATTATCGAAGCAACGGTAAGGTGCGCTAAGTGATATAAATATTATATAATTAAATAAAATGTCGTGTTCTATTTCTAATTGGATTCAAGCTAGCCCTAGTTTCTCTATCCAAGCCAAGTAGGTCTAATTTTGGGTGAGGGAGTTTACATGCCAGCCCAGCCAACCTAGACAATACTGCCAGTTCTTCTAGTACAACCAGGGCAGGCAGGTTCAGAATCTATGTTAGAGATGATCCAAGCCATGATGATAATACAACAATAACATCAACAACAACTCTAACTCCAAAAATAAGTTGTCCAACTCTGCCAGCAGTTTTAATATGGACAAGAACATACCAACACTTCTTTTAGCCAGGGAGTCAGAGTAGAGCTCAAGAACAATGGGCATTATACTCAGAACTCGGCAACTAATGTTGGTCGCATGCGCCCAACCAAGTTCCTCGGTATTGAAGATACAGTTTTAATAGATTCTTGGATCTAGGACTTTGAGGCCATCGTGGATGCAACCAAGACCCTAGATGATGAGAAGGTAGCAGTTGTAAAGCTACAACTGTCAAATCTTGCCCGAGATTGGTGGAAAGCACAAAAAATGGTACTTTTGAAGCTAATTGACTGGAGGACGTTCAAGGAGAGTTTCCAGGAGAAGTATTTCCATACCACTGCCAAGTACTAGCTCCAACAATAGTTCATCAACCTTCGCCAGAATACAAGATCGGTCGACCAGTATACGGTCGAGTTTTACCGACTCAGCCGATTTGCTCCCATATGGTAGCTTTCAAAGAGGAAGAAGCCAATAGATTTTAGAAAGGGTTACATCTTGAGCTTCAGCAGTTACGATAAGTCATAATTATACCACCTGTGATATAGTACACAGGGCAGCTAGGTCCTAAGAACTTGTCGGCCAGAGATTAGTAGCAAGGACCGGAGGCCAGAAGAGGTCACACTCATCCCTGAAAGGTATCATTATTCAGTCATCACCTCCAGCACCAGCAGTCAGAACTTCTCGCCTGCCAACACCTTCAGCCTCCACAGTAACCTCAGTACAATCTATAAGGCAGTCTCTATCAGCAGGATGCAGCCATTACGGCAAGCCACGGTATACCAAAGATTAGCATAGGAGGGCCAATGGCCAGTGTCTCGGATGTGGGGCATCTGACCACATGATTGGTTTATGTCTGCTTCTATATTCAGAAGCTTCTTCAGTCCAACAATTACAATCTCTGCCTCGGGCTGCAACTAAATGCCCGTGAGGACTAGCATTAGCAGTTTTGAACACTAGCCCAGCGTCCTCTCCCGACGCAAACCCAGGAGTTCCAGCTACAACATTCGAAGCAGTATGCGTAATTCCAGCAAGCCCAACCAACAAGACATAACCAGTAGCAAGTTAGAGCCACAAGCCCTAGATGTTGGTCTAACAAAATATTTGGCAACCTAGAGCAGTTGATAGCCGAAGGTGCTACAATTGTGGGTTAGATTTTGAGCTCTCTTTAGCTTATCTTCTTCTTGGGTTCTTGTCGAATGATCTCATATTCTGATGCATTCGAATTACGATAGTCGCCTCGATTATTTTGTTGAGTAGAGGCAAGTTTTCATCCTACTCTTCTGCCTTCGTATCTCGTGTCGCATGATGTCTATCATATGAACTGACAATAAAGTTACATCCTAGATCTGAGTCATATCTTTGATAAGATCGTTGGTACCAACTTACTCAAGGCTTAGCTCTTGTCTATTTTGTGAGTCAGAATAAGGCAGCGAGGACTAATTCCAAATTTACTGACTAAGGGGTATATATATCCATATGCCTCTATTTTTCTCCTGTGTGATGCTTCTGTAAATTTATTTATTAGTTACTTTTGCTGTTATTTTATTTATTTATTTTAGTTACTTGCTTAGTATAATTATTTGATTTCTGATGTAATTTTTTGAGCTTTCTCGTGTGTTCCAGCTCGCCTAGCCTTGGTAAAATTTTGAGGACATAATTTTTCTAAGGAGGGTAGAGATGTCACACCCAATTCCAAATTTGGTATTTCTTAAATTTCTAGAATTTAATTTTTTTATAAAATATTCCTGCTGTATTTTTTATGTTGGTTCTAGTCAATTTATTTATTGTTATTTTTTCCTATTGTTGAGAGAGACTACCAGAGACCAGTAGAATACCCATTGGCATTGCCGTAGATCCGATTTAGGATCCGCATGTAGAATGGACACTTGGTTCGGTATATTTGATTGAACCCATGACTAAATCACTTTTTTCTCTACTCTTAGTATATATATATGAGCTTTTCTATCTCTCCTCTCTTTCTTCTTCTTTATTTTCTTTTCCCTCTTCCTTGCTCCCTTCTCCCTCACCCCCATGCACCTCCCCTAACCGAACTCTAGCACCAGACCTAGCTAGAAAGAGGTCGTTGGACTCTTAGGCAAGTACATCCAGATCAACGATGAACTTTGATTTTTTGGATTTTACATATATATGTTGTTTTAGAAAAATTGTTTGATGAAAAATATTCCCCTTGTATTCCTTATTATTTTTAGTTCTTGGAGTTTTTGGTTTTGGTTGAAGGATTTTGGTATATCTAAGTTTTAATTTAGGGTTTTCCATGGGTTCCATGAGTTTTTCTTGGTTTTGATCTATTAAAAGTCAGTGTTTTTGAAAACTAATTTTTCATTATGTTAGAGCTTTTTATTAAGTGCAATTTGGCTAATGTTTCACTTGATTTTGAGTAAAAATAAAGTTTTATGAAGAAAATAAATTTTTGGTTTTTAGAGCTTTTGACCATGGTTGAACCTGCTATTGGAGAAGATGAAGTCTTCATGCGGCCAACGACCTATGCGACAGAGAGGGCTATGCAGCCTGAGAGGGTTATGCGGCCCGAACTCCTTGCCGTATACTGACAACATGCGTCCACCTTATTGGATGCATGACTGTTCAATTGCACAAGTGTTCTGGAGCTAATCCTTGAACTGTTTATGTTTTCACTCGCTGGACGAATAAAAAATTTGCTAAAGTCCAAGAGGGGCATCTATGCGGCAATTTAAGCATGCAGCAAACGGACTTATGCGACATTGGTACTATGTGCCTATCCTCTTTTGTCGTATAACTCTGCTTCACCTTTGCACATCTTTTTATGATTCTTATCTTTTTTCTCTAATACACTTTACGGCCTGTCAAATCAATCACCTTATGTCACTTCACTGACGCTTCATTTATTAACCCATTACTCAGCACTTGCCCCTAGGAGTAGACTTTAACCCTGATCATGCGACAAGTAGGTCCATGCGACAATTGAGTGCATGCGGCAAGTGTGTCTATGCGGCAATTGGGTGCATGTGGCCAGTGGGTGCATGTGACACGTGAGTCCAAGCGTCTAGTGGACGCATGCGGTGAGAAATTCTTATGCATATTTTATGTTCCTTTTAATAATATCCATTTAATAATTCCTTTCGGTGATTTTTGTTGTGTGCTTCCTTATGTCGATGCAAGTTTATATTACTAGACAAGTTTTGCATGTAGTTCACGAGATAAGTTTATTAACAAGTTCATAATTCTTACCACACTGTGGAAATGTTTGTGTATAGAAATTAATTATATTTGGCATTAGGCAATTGAGTATGAGTATTATCCAATGTATCGCGTGTCATGAATATGATATCTCGTCAATAGCTAATACTCGTGACTCGTCATTCTAGGGAGTTCTCAAGTGTCAATGACTCGAGAACTTAAAATAATTTAGTAATGACTAAACAAGATAAGAATTACCTAGATTATTTAGAGAAAAGAATATTGCGCTATTGGCTACCCCGATCTCTAAGGGCCCCATGCAGCATGGAACAACCCTACTGGGCAAGGGCTCCATGACTGACCATATTTACGTGTGCTACGACACTATGAGACAAGTTTATATACAAGTTTATGTTTATAAAACAAGTTTATGATCACAAGTTTAAGTTTATTTTTATAAGCTCAATTTCTATTTTTGATAAAGTAACAAGTTATGTTATAGTGATGTTGAATGTGCATTTAAGTTTATTCGATAAGCGTATCTTTGGCCATCAAGGTTAACTGCATTGCCGGTGGTAGCAATATTCTTAAAATATAAATTTAGCAATTAAGGCATGTGACAACCCTAGCTAGTTAATTATAGCAAACCGTAGAGCTGTTTATCGTGCAATGAATGTTGTTACATTCATTTATAGCTCGCTCTTCTAGTTTTATTTTTCTTTCGGCATGTGGTTAGGGTGCTAAGTTTTTCTCGAGTGAATGTATGCAACCCCGGTCCTTATTTGGTTTAAGGGTTGTGGTCCTGATCTATAGTAGGTCATATGCCCTCTTACCGCTCGTCGCCTTACTTTCCTTTTTAAGCATTTTTGTTATCAGTTCTTACAGTTATATTTTAAGACAAGTACACTGGTACCGTACAAGTCTTGATCTATAATTATTCTTATATATCTCTTTTTTGCTTATATTATGATATATTTTGTCTATTACATTGAGCTCATTTATGGTACTTGTTGCTTGGGGTTCTGACCTCACTAGTTTTGTATGGCCAGATTATCCCGAGGAGAACCAGGATCCACCGTACATCTAACAAATGTCTCGCACTCGTAGGACTGTGGCCGAAGCTCGCGAGTAGGTTTTCTTCTTCCACCCCTCATCTTGATTACTTCATTTTGTGGTATTTAGCTATGGACAGAGTTAGCTCCTTATATTTTTGAGACTGTGGTCAACATGATGTATATATTAGACCATGATTGGTATATTTGATCATGTATTATTATACCCTGCTAGTGAAGTATTTATTATTCACTGGCTTCTTGATCATATGTGACATATAATTTGGGACATCTTTTTACTTCCATGTATGATATACTCTTGTATTTGTGTTGATGGATTGAGACAATAGGATTTGTCGGTCTTAGGACTTACGTCATAGCAAGCTAGAGTTTACCTATTTGTCTTTTAGACAACCTTAACACATTATGGCTTACTTTGGTATTCTACAAGGTACGGTTGGCTATGTCAGTCCTCGTATTTATTCAGTACTCTAGGATCAGGGTGTGGCACCCATTCTCGCGTGCCTTCTCCCCCCTAGTTTCTGCCGACTGCCTCCGTGCTACCGAGGAGCCACCATCCCCGGCGAACCCCTCTTCGACCCGCCTCCGAGCCCCCCGGTGATCCCTCCTCCAAGCCCCCACCACGACCCCCAGACATGACTCCTCCCACTCTGGCACGGCTTCTCCCCTCCGACGTGGTTCTCCTCCGTCGACCCCTCCCTCAGGCGCTCCTTCTTCCTTCCTCCGGCTTCCCTCCTCCTCACTCAGTAAGCTCCTGTCTCTTATCTCTCTCTTTGTCTCTCTTGGGTTTTCAAGGATATATACTGACAAGACATGACATGACACACACACTATCACAAACAAGGGGGCTCAAACACTGACACATAGACACGACACAACATACACGCACTGAGATGGTATTGTATATGGATTTGGATTAGGGTTTTTGTGGAACTCGGACACAGACACATATACACTGAGATTGTGTTATGGGTTGAACTCGGACACGAACACGAATACACATACACACACATATACACACACACTAAGATGGTAAGATTATGTTGTGTGTAGAACTCAGACACGAAAATACGGACACATGAATACACACACACACGAACACACAGACTGAGATGGTATTGTTTGTGGAATTGGATTGGGGGTTGTGTATGGACACACACACACACACGGACATATGGACATATACACAAACACATACGGACACCCAAATACATACTGAGATGGTGTTGTGGGTGGAACTCAAAAATAAATATGGATATATGGACACACACACACACACACACACACACTGAGATGGTATTCTCTACACTACCCGACATGACACAGACACAGACACAGGTAAACCCTAACCCTATCTAACCCTATCTGTCACAACACAAACACAGACATGTACACACATATAGACACATACATAATACGATAAAGACACAGACATAGACACAGACACAGACACGTATACACACACAGACACAAACATGTTACATGTGATAGATAAATTTTAAATTTTTGGTATCGAAAAGCAATTAATTATGATTGTTTGTATTAATCCTTTGCGTATCGGTATTGTGTATGTTGTATTGATGGTTTCTGATCGGAATATAGAATTTTTTGTTATCAAAAAGTAATTAATTATTAATAAATTATTGATATTTTATAAAACATATTTTATATATTTTGGTTATACCATTATGATCATTTCATTCCTAGAAGTTGTGTCTGAGTGACATTTTTAGTGACTCCAATACCAAACATAGGTGGAACTCAGACACGGACACACAGACACACACATACTAACCCTACCCTATATATCGGTGAGTTTGTTGTGTATGGAATTGGATTGGGGGTATTATTAAATATAGTATTTGTGGGTGTGACTTGAGATTGAATATATGACGTCACACTTATCCTTTTTTAGTATTCACATGTGTATCCATCTTTGTATCCATTTGGATAATATACTTGAATGATGTCTATTCATCTTTTCAGAAGTATCTAAAAATGGATCTGAATTACTACCTGCATTATTGTTCGTGGATGTACAACCATCATCCTGATGACATGTACACTATACGGGATGAATTCATACTGGGGGTAGAAAAATTCTTGTAGTTCACCAAGGTATTCCCTCAGTACATGGATAATACCAAAATTAAGTATCCGTGTATGAGATATCGCAACTTAAAATATCACTCAGAAGTATACATGATATATTATTTATACTCGAGGGGTTTTATTCTGAATTACTATCAGTGGACCTCATATGGAGAACTTGTGTCTTTAGCATCAGACCTGGAGCCTTATGTGGATTCATATATGGGTGTCCACGTCTATGCTGGTTATGACGACGGGTGCGTGAACATGGTTTTCAATGCTGTCGGGCCTAATTTTGATCCGGACAATCATGATGCAGCTGATGAGGCACTGAATGTCGATGCTGCAAAGTTTATAGAATTACTGTAGAATACAAAACTCTATTATATCCTAGTTGTTAGGATCATTCACCGTTGGAGGTAGTCACAAGACTGTTGAGCATTAAGTCTGATTTTAATATGTCGCAAGAATGTTATAATCGACTGATGGAGTTGATTATAGAGATCTTGTCGGTGGATTCTAAGTTACCTAAAGACTTCTACCGGTCATAGAGGATGGTGAGATTGCTCTGTATGGAATAAGAGAAAATTAATGGATGTCACAACGGGTGCATAATGTACTACAAAGACGATAAGGATGAATATGTGTGCTAATATTTTGGTGTTGATCACTATAAGGCAACTGGTAAAGGAAGGTCTGTCGGTGTAAGAAAGTCAACCGATTCAATGCTACTTGCCGTTAACACACCAGTTATAGAGGTTGCTTATGGTGAAGGAGACTACCGAAAATATAATTTAGCACAGACGAGAACAAATTGAAGGAGTGTTATAATCCGTGATGCGATCCGTGATGCGATCAACGACCAGAAGGTTCATGATCGTCACGAAGAAGTGATCCACTGTTGGATCATGCCTGAGCAGTGGACTGCGATGAAGGCAAGATTTGATGAACCCAAGTACAAACAACGGTCAAAAAAGGCAAATGTGGCTAGGACGAAGGCAAAAAAGTGGTGGTGGCTCATTTCCTATGACAAAACATTTCCTTCGTCTGTTATGTATTTTGTTAAATATATATTATTTTAATACAAGTAGGATAAGATAATTAATTTTAATAATAAATAATATATTTTTTAATAGGTACATAGGGGTGAGGATGCCAACATGGTGACAATCTTCCTCGCTATCCATCGGAAGGACGGAAAGCTCATCGATGAGAAGGCCACGCAGACCTATGTACGTTTTACTACCCTATGTTAGTTTTAATGTAACTTAGAAAATAAGAAAATAGATATCTATATAGTTAGTATAAGTAACTTAGACATTAGCAAACACTTTTCTATGACGAGTATCTTAAATTATATGAGAGGGCGACTGCTAGTGCACCTGCAAAGGGAGGGTTGGTACTTCCTCACAACCCTCTACAGCTCCGTCGGCGAACGTGCTTTGGATGACCGTCGTTGGTGGTCTTCAAAGAAGTACGTACTACGATATCCTACGATATCTATGTTGCAACACAGTCATCCAGGGCCCCCTTTGTCAGTGCATATTTCTTGTAGCCTTTACAGGCGTCGATACGAGCCCAAAAGAGCGTTGACCGTCAGATTGCTGACCTGTATGACGAGTTGCTACAGAGGATTAGGGAGCGGCCATAGTCTGTGCCGTAGACGGATAATGCGATAATTACCACATATTTTGATTCACTCGAGTATAGCTTTATGGAGCTTAGGACTCTGAGCCATACGATAGAGCACAGCCTTATAGAGCTCAGGACTGTGGGCCAGATGATAGAGCGCAACTTGGCAACTCGTGACGGGTCTACGGAGCATAGAAAGACGAAGCTGGAGGGATCGCATACGACTATGAATGACTCACTTACGAGGACCCATGCGACACAGGATTTGTTGAGCCGATTGGTGACGGAGAACACTAAAAGGGTGGTATCTGACATGGATTCATACAATGGTCGATTGCTGGCATTGCAGAAGATACGCCCTCCTGGTCTGCCGACATCGATACTGCTTCCATCACTACCTTCTCCATCGACCTCGGTGATGCTTACATAGGAGCAGTATAAATTTTGTTTATCCCAAATGCGCAGTGGTGCTCCTCGTCATCAATAGTAGTCCTTGTTTGGACTGGTTTTATTATGTTTGTGTGTATTAGCCCATTCTTGGGTCTTTGATGTATTTATTTCATACTTTTTATTACATTCTGAGATGTATGTGACAATTATTTTAAATTCATTTATCTACTTCTTGGGACATATTTAGTGTAATATAACTTTGTAGATTTCTTTCTATACGAGTTTAGTTTATTATTCATATTAACTATACACCAAAATTTCTTGTGTTGCATGTTCCACCTAAGGGGTGATCGAACACAAAATTCAACGTTGGGTTGCTCCAGGTCTATTGATATAAACTGTAATTTTATAACTGCTGGTATTGTTTTGTTGAGAAATATTTTACAAATTATATTCTATTTTTAAAAAAAATTCAATTTAACAAAATTTTGCGACGTATTGCGACATTCTGCGACGTACAATTATGTTGCTAAAAAGTATCAGAACATTGTTATCTGATTCCAAGGACGTCCCTAATATGTCGCTAAACGTTGCTAACATGCTGACATGGAAAAACTTGCCATGTCAGCATTGTTGTAGCAAAATATTACTAATGTAGCGACATTTTACGACCAAATATTTACGTCACCATTTAACTACGATACGTCGCTAGTCGTTGTATATTCTACAATATATTTTCGTGCAAATATATGTGGCTACAACGACGACTAACAACATTTTCTGTTGTCAGCAACCATGAAATATGCGACACCGTAAAAATATCGCTAATTACGTCGCTAAATTATTTTAGTGACGTTAATTTACCTATTAGCAACATTTTTAGGCGTCGCTAATATTTGTTATTCTGGTAGTGAATAGAGGGATATAGGAGGGAATTAAGTAATAAATGAGAAGAGGAGAGAGGGAGAAATCCTAGGGCCGGTTGTAGGGGATTTTTTAGGGGGGGTGTGTCCACATGAAGGAAATGAATGGTTGTGATAGGTAAAAGTTTAAATAGAAGGCTAATATTTAATATAAGTTGATTAGGATAAATAGTACTAAGCAAATAGAGGGAATTAGGGATATGACCAGTCAAGACCCATTTCAAATGGGTTGTCTCCATTTGGTTTGCTCTAATAGGAGGTTGACACCTAGCAATGCTTTAGTATTTATGTCCCTATGAGTTTTCAGGTTTACATATGAAGGGAAATGAGGATTTGATGCGTGTTAGTGGGTGTTTGGTGTTGTATAGGATGGGAAGAGGGTGTTTGGTGATTTGTATGAGCCTCATGGGTATGAGAGAGGGTTTGAGTTGGGTGTTTAGACTAGTTTGAGGTTAAATTTGTATTGGGTGTTCTACATGACTAACAATGTGTCAAGGTCTTTATTGTTGTATTAGGAGCATGTAAGGAATCATTTGGATGTGACATGTGTCATGAGTATTGTAGGCTTGGTTTAGGCCATGGACATTTAATTGGTTGGAGGGAACGGGTTGATGTTGTGAATCAAATTTCTGTTATAACAGGCATACATTTATGACAAAGGGATAAGTTGAATATTTTGTCACAATTATTGTACGATTAAAATAGAGCACACAAGAGTAGGTTTGTCAGTGACAGATATCTCTGGTGCATAGATTGGCTCATCTAGGTCAAGCGTGCAAAATTTGTTGGAAGGTAAAGGCTAGTGTTGTGCTCCAAATATTGTAGCAAGGGTAAGGTGCACCAAGAGTTACAAATATAAATATATTTTTATTAAACCCTATTTTTTAACCCTATTTTAATCTAAATTAGCCCTAATATCATGCTACACTAAGTGTACCTTAAATTTTGTTAAGCGAGTTTACATCCTTTCCACCTTATAATAATTTTGTCCTCAAAATTAAAATAAATTAATATGGTAGATAAGAATAGGAGAGTTCAGTACATAAGGGTATTAGTTACGACGGGTCACACTGGGTTTCTCGAGAGAATGGAGAGGCATTTAATAATAGGTCTTATTTGACATCACCTTCTAAGAGCAGTAGAATACTTAATTCAGGACACTATCCAACTTATAGATTAAGTTGGCAATGGAAACCCTAGGTATGACTCTATTTATAAAATTTCCAAACGAGATCTAATTACTAAGGGAACACACAATTATTAGGTACTTCTAGCCTTAATCATGGGCTCCATAGATACCCAACATATTGTCATTGGTCAATAACTCTATAAGTAAACTATTACCAATATAATATTGCTTTTATAGGTCATGTCTTTAACAAAAAAAATAGAAAATGACTTTGTCGGATGCAAATAGTGTGAGACAGTATTGAGGGATACGATCATCGCATAGCATGGATGCCGATGGGACATGATCAAGGAAATCAGGAAATAAAAAAATTTGCAACTCAAGATAAAAGAATAGTAAAAGTTTACCAAGTATTCTCATTGAATTTGATTCGAGATAAGGCACGATTTATTGGACATATGGAGAATTTAGTTATAATGACTAGGTCAAGGGGAAAGGAATAGGAGAGATTGGGTAACCTATAATAGTATTGACTTTAAAATACGGGTAGAGGTTTAAATCAAAGGGTTGATTTCCAAAAGATAGCATGACTAGAGGAGGAATAAAAATCTACTCAATCACATAGATAGGTTAAGTCGCTATGGCAAAATCACGAGAACATCAATTTCAACATATGAAAAGTAATCACATTATAACAATATAGGGTTATGGTCGATGGTGAATTACTAATTTGGGGTTACTAAAACTATCTTATACTCCGAACGATCAATAGTCTGAAGAAGTTGTACATCTACTCATACTAATATAAGGTCCACCCATTCTAGTTTCCTAGAATAACCACTGATTCAAAGAAAATGTGACTAACAAACCTCAAGGCTATAATCTATCGTATATCCGCTAACGATTCCTATATCTTAACTCCAATGAATTTACTGGCTCTTGTAACCTATCTTTCTTCAATTGTTGCTTGCAACAACATGGTGCTAGACTGCTAGGAAGGTAACTAATCTAGGTCTCTAATCATACATGATCCTTAAAAATTTAACTTGACATTTTAATTTCTGGCCCTTGCCACTGTTTAACTTTCAATGATACATTTAAGATATTTTTCTTTCCACAACTAACAACTCAACTCTATGTACCATTTATCAATTTAATTAAGGATACACTGCTTCCATTTTGTTCTTATTTTTTTCAATCTCTAAAATTTCTCTCTCTTCTTATCTCATGATATTTATTGCTCGTTTTGGCTCCAGAAAGTCCTCTAACATAATCGAAATCACGAGGCTCAAAATAATATATGGTACTACCAATTATTATTATATTATCATAATTATATATTATATATATATTACCAATATTCTTGTCATTCATTCCATAAATTTATTATCCTCGAGCTTACCTTTTTTTCCTTCTTTGGGTCCCGACTCTTAAGGTTAAATTTTCAGCCACCCAACTTATTTATACATTCTAAAATAATATTATGTCATCATTGATAATCCTTAGTATTTGAAACTTTTTAATTTCTATCTTTCAAATCAAAATTTCTTGCAATTCCAATCCTCGCCCTTCTTCAATCATTTTGCATACTATGTGTCATGACCCGTACCCGGTGTAGTGATGTAAGTAGTGAACAACGCCCAGCCTACGCCGCAGTATCAGTGGTAGAATGCTGTTTGGATAAACTATCTATCAATATGAATATGCCACCAACAATATGAATATATTCAATCACAGATCTAAGATGGAAATAAGCATGAATATGATAAAAGAATAGAAGAGTCACAAATACAACTCATGAGACAATAATAGTATCAATTGAGCCAAAGAAAAACTAAAATAATGCTTGAGATAAATCCAGTACAAAAAGCACTAACAACTAAACTATGAAGCTACGAGTCCCGGGTCGTCTGTCTCAGTCGGGATGAGATCCTTCTAAGCCAAGGTCTCTGGCTCTAAGCCCACAACATCCTGAGGTCCGTAGTGAGTGGGGTACCACTCCTTAGTGTCATCTGGAAAAAATATATCCAGTCAGAAAAGGGGCAGAGTACATCTCTAACAACAGTTCTAATAAATAATATAAACAATATAATAGTAAATAGATACAAAGTATACAAGATGCAATATATAGATACAATAGATATACAATAAAGAAAATACTAAAATAAATATAAGAATAAAAATATGGCAATGAACAAGAAATACTAATGACTAAGTGAGTGAGTACCAGCTTTAACATATGATAAGCTTGGGAACTTGATACAAGATTAATGGCCTTGCTAATCATACATGCGATGTATGATTAACACTATTCAATGAACAAGACGTGATACAAGGAGGGTATGATCACATATCTATACTACATACTCCCTAACCCCGACTGGTATAGTGGATCCAACTATGGTATGTTATGACACAAGATTCACTGGGTAGGTAGCTAGTCTCCCCAAGAATCAATGTATGTACATGCACAAGAAGAACAAGAAAACAAGGCTTGCACAAGATACACCATACATACCAAGGAATAATATCTCATGACGAGATCTGGATATACCAATCCGTATAACCATCGTGTTAAGAAATCAAAGATATCTATACTAGATACAAGAGACATAGAGGATATCATAAATGAGAAACTATCAGAGAATGTACTCGTCTAAAATTTGGTACAGAGTATCATAGATGTCCGGTACGGTACCTGAAAGACCTAGATATAGAATATTTATCAATACAAGGTTTTGGAATAAAAATAAGTAAAACTAGTCAATATCTAGGTCAAAGAGCCATTTCTAAGTCAAAATAGTCAAACTAGGTTAACTCTAGGTAAAACTGGTAAAACTTGGTCAAACTAGCTATTTCTAGGTTGTATGAGTCTATCTCTAGGATATTGGGTCCATGTACTATGCAACTAAGCCATACTAGCTAAACTATGATACTAGGAGATACCCTATCGCAAGATACACAACTTAAAGATATGAAAAGTCATAATATGTATATACAATCAATAATATCTAATATTTATAATTACACTAATGCTAAGTAGATACCTTGGCTTTGAACCAATGTAGTATCGCACCACTACACCCCCATCTCGATACTCAAATCCAATACCTTGAGTATCCCTCATTACCTTGACATTTACCATGGTATCACAAGGTATATGATTCCTAGTATATATTACTACACAAAAGTAAACTATAAACATATATGTATTAACCAATATAATATTACATACTACTAGCTATACTAACTACCAACTACTAGTATATATATATATATATGCACATATCTACATATATAGTACTAACTAGAGATACAAGTATATACAACTACCTACATATCTATAACTAGTAATAATTATAGATATATCTAACTATTACTAACAATAAGCATACATACATATATATATAAAACTAATTTAACTAGATAACTAACTAACTAATGAAACTATATATATATATATATATATATATATATATATATATATATATATATAAGAGTATATATATATATATATATATATAAGAATATATATATATATATATATATATATATATATATATATATATATATAGGGATACAACACATAACTCTAAAAGTAATTACTAGCTACGAGATATCAAAATGTACATATGTATACATAACTACTAATGAACTAGCTAGCCAACTACTAAACTATGAACTAACAAGTTACAATAACTAAACTACTAACTTACCTAGCCGATACATGCTGTTGGTGCGGCTGCTCGTGCTCTCTGATGCTTGCTGCTACTGTACTGGAGTTGCTGCTCATGCTTATGCAGATGTTGTGCTTGGCTGACTGCTTCCTGCTATTGGAGTTGCTGCTACTACACTGCATTTTGATGCTAGCTAAGCTGCTACAACTGTATGCTATGCTATGTGGCTGTTGTAGGCAAAAACTGCTACTTTGTTTGCTATGCTAAGCTGCTGCTTAGCTGTAGCAGCATGCTGCAGCTGCACTTGATTGCTGCTGATGATGATGTTGTCATGGTCCGCACCCGATATAGGGATGCAAATCGGAAACAACGCCCAGCCTACGTCGCAAAATCGACGGTAGAACGCTGTCTGGATAATCTATTTAGCAATATGATAAACCACCAACAATAATAATATACTCAATCACAGATCTAAGATGGAACGAGCACGAATATGATAAAGAATAGAATAGTCACATATAACTCATGAGTCTAAAATAATAACATCAATGAGTCTGAAAGAATACTAACAAAAATAAGCTAGAGACAAATCCAGTACGAAAGAATACTAAGAAGCTATTAATCCTGGGTCATCTGTCTCAGTTGGGATAAGTCCCTCCTGAGCCAAGGTCTCTGACTCTAAACTCACAATATCCTTAGATCCATAATATGTAGGGTAGCACTCCACAGTGTCATCTGGAAAAAATATATCCAGTCAGAAAAAGAGCGGAGTACATCTCTAACAACAGTTCTAATCAATGATAAAAACTATGTAATAGAAAATATATATGAATATACAAGATGCACAATAGATACTAGTGAGATATACAATAAGAAAATACTGGAATAAATACAATAATGAGCAATATGACAATGAACAAGAATACTAATGACTAAGTGTGTGAGTACTAGCTTTAACATGTGATTGGCTTGGGAACTTGATACAAGATTTATGTCATGGCTAATCATAAGTGCAGCGTATAATTAATACTATTCAAGAACAAGACATGATACAAGATAGGTATGATCATATATCTATACTAAAATACTTTCCACCCGTGACAGGTATAATAGATCCAACTATGGTACACTATGGCACAAGATTCTCCAAGAAGATAGCTAGTCTTCTCGAGAATCAGTATCTATACATGTACAAGATAATCAATGAAATAATGATTGCACAAGATATACCATAAACATAGGAATAACATCTCATGACGAGTTCTGGATATACCAATCCGTGTAACCATCGTGTCAAGAGAACAAGGATATCTACACTAAATACAATAAACATAAAGGATATCATAAATAAGAAAATATCAGAGAATATACTTACCTGAAGTCCGGTGAATAGTCTCACAGATGTCTGATACGGTGCCTCGAAGACCTAGATATGGAATATAACATCAATACAAGGTTTTGAAAATAAAATAAGTTAAACTAGTCAACATCTAGGTCAAAGAGCTATTTCTAAGTCAACAAGTCAAACTAGGTCAACTCTAAGTCAAATCGGTCAAACTACCTATTTTTAGGTTGTATAAGTCTATCTCAATGATATTGGGTTCATACATTATGAATCTAGGTCATACTAGCTACATCTTAGGATACTAGGATACCATATCTCAGGATACGTAAACAAGAGATAAATTATCACATATACATATATCAAACAATATTAAATATATAAAATCCTAATTACAAATGCTAAAAGGATATCTTGGTTTTGAACCAACTTGGTATCGCAACACTAAACCTCAATCTTGATACCCAAACCCAATACCTTGGGAATCTCCCAAATACCTTGATACTTTCCTTGGTATCTCAAGGTAATATCTAAAATCTTGTTTATACTAACTACCCATTAATAACTATATGCTACAACTTACTATTACAAATATAGTATACTAAAATATAATTAACAATTACGAATATATATATATATATACTAATACCTTTTATATATATATTTATATATATATATATATATAATATAATATATAACTATATATATATATATATAACCGTAAAACTGTTGCTAAAAGCCACCGCTGTCATTGCTGAAACTGCTGATACAACTGCTGACGATGGTTTCCTGCTGTTGTTGCTAATGCTGCTACTGCAACTGTCAAGGAAGCTGCTGCCTTTGCTAAAGCGCTGTTGCTGCTGTTGCTATTGCTGTTTACGAATATATATACATATATACTAATACCTTTTATATATATATATATATTTATATATATATATATATATATATATATAATATAATATATAACTATATATATATAACCGCAAAACTGTTGCTAAAAGCCACCGCTGCCGTTGCTGAAATTGCTGATACAACTGCTGACGATGGTTTCCTGCTGTTGTTGCTAATGCTGCTGCTGCAACTGTCAAGGAAGCTGCTGCCTTTGCTAATGCGCTGTTGCTGCTGTTGCTATTGCTGTTGCTGCCGTTGCTAATGTGCTGTTGCTGCTGTTGCTATTGCTGCTGCTGTCGTTGCTATTTAATGCTGCTGCTGTCACTAATTCCGCTGTTGTTGCTGTTAATGTCGCTGCTATCACTGAATCTGTCACAAAACTCCCTATTCTCCCCTCACTCACTCTTATATATACTCTTATATATATAACTACAACTTATATAAATATGTATACCCTCCTCTATATACATATATACATATTTCCAATGATACCTATAGTAGAATAACACATTATATAGTAACATATACATATGTATATCCATAATATCACTACCACTTACACATACACGTATATATAATCATACACAATAATATATAAATATATATATGTATATATGACAACATATATATATATATACTCATAATATATAGATATATATATATACTACTATATTTATAGCTATTATATATGTAGAAATATAGCTACATATATATATAACACATAGGTGAATAAATATATGATACACTAATACATAAATATATATATATATATACATAACAATATATATATACATACATATAATTACACATCACCATGACTAAGAACAATTGAGAAATAGATCTAGAAATAAATTGCACAAACACATAGAGCGTATCACACTCGTATCCCACTAGATTAAGGATATGCTTGTGACACGAGTCCACCACACATCCAAACGTATCCCGAAGGACACGAACAAGTCTAATATATTATTTATGAATAATACGAAGAGTCAAACACAAATCTATGTGTCCGTGTCAAAATGTGACATACACAAAGTCCCGTGTCGGCGGGAAAACCCCCAAATCAACTTGTATCACCAAATTGTTGGGATACGACCTACACGTACCCAATTGTGGAAATGACACTAGTCTCAAACACACAAGCACATACCATATTGATCTATAGGTCCAACTGACATATACAATAATTGTCAATCTCGGAATTCTCCCAAACTTGACACAAAAAGCACCATAACTTTCTCAATAGGCCTCATATGAATACAAAACCAAATCCTATGGGTAGACAATGCATATAGATTTATTTATCATAGTTAAATCTCAGATTTAGAATCTAAGTTAAGGGAAAAAACTAAATTGTACCTATTGGGAGATAAATTTCCAATAAAACTTCTAAATATGATAAATTATCCTCCAATTTGTAGATCCTTGCTCCTCTTTGTAGATTCTTGCTTTCTCCTTCTAGATCCTTACTCCACTAGTCTCCAATGGTTATTTAGGAAGAAATTAGGATAAAATTTGGTAGAAAAATGATATGAAAATAAAAGAATTTGGTTGAGGAAAATTCTAGATCTAGTTTTCAAATAAAAAAAGGAGAGAGAAAATTTTCCCCTCTTCTTTAATAGGCCGGCCCCCTCTACCCTTTCTCAAGTCACTATGTAATATCCATTATACCCCTTGGGGCCTCTCATGAAGAAATAATTAAGGAGGAAAGCTTCTAGTCTAATGGTTTAATTAAATTAATTAACCTCCTAATCAATGGGCTTTCTAAATGGGCTCAATTCTAACCATTAATACATGTTGGTCCATGAGTCTAAACTAAACTAGTTAGGTTCACTAACACAAGTCCAAAATAAATAACTAACATCTAACAACAATTAAATAATACAATAAATAATTATTTAATATGCACAATATTTAATTAATTATAAAATTACTAAAATATCCTTTCCTAGAAAATATGGTAGTAACAAGTCTAGCCTCCTTAAAATAATTTTGTCCTCGAAATTCAAAGACGAAAAACTACCCCCAAAAAAATAACAGAACGTAGCAAAAGAACATAACTAATTATGAAAGAACATACCTCAAGGCACAAACAAATATGGATAACACTCTCACATTTCATTCTCTCTCCCATGTAGACTTTCCTGGAGAGTGATGCCTCCATACGACGTATACTAAAAAAAAAGTCTGGTTCCTCAGTACCTTCTCTCCCCGATCCAGAATCTTAACTGGTTGCTCTCGATAGCTAAGAGTAGGGCCCACCTCTATCTCCGAGTGATCCAACACATGACTAGGATTTGCCACGTACCGTCTCAACTGTGACATATAAAATATATTTTGTACTTCCTCCAATGTAGTGAAAAGTCTAGTCTATAAGCAACTGCATCGACCCTCTCTAGAATAGTGAAAGGTTCGATAAATCACGGATTAAGCTTTCTGCCTCCATCGAAGTGAATCATACCTCGTGTTGGAAAAATCCTCAGAAAAACAAACCACCCACCTTGAACTCCAAAGGTCTCCAGTGGCTATTGGTCCAATGCCGCTGTCTATCCTACGTCACTCAAAGTCTGTCTCTGATCAACTGAACCTTCTTCGCTGCATCCACAACCATCTCTGGCCCATGCAAAACTCTCTCTCCAACGTTGTCCCATGACAAGGGAGTACGACATTTTTTATCGTACAGAGCTTCAAAAGGTGACATATCTATACTAGCCTGGTAACTGTTATTGTAAGCAAACTCTACAAAATAGAGATAGTCCTTCCAAGAACCCCCAAAATCTAGTACACTACTATGCAACATATCCTCGAGAGTCAGAATAGTCCTCTCTGACTGCCCATCTGTCTGTGGATGATATGTAGTACTAAATTTGAGCTGAGTGCCCAAACTCCCTTGCAAACTCCTCCAAAAATGAGAAGTAAAACTACTATCCTGATCCGAGACTATGCTGACAAAAATCCTATGTATCCTGACAATCTGCCTCACATATATCTCTGCCAGCTTCTCCATAGACAAACCCACCTTAAAAGGCAAAAAGTGGGCCGACTTAGTTAACCTATCAACGACAACCCAAATTGCGTCTTTCCCTCCTGGAGATCATGGAAGTTCGGACACAAAATCCATACTAATGTGCTTCTACTTCCACTCTGGAATGGATAATGGCTGAAGTAAACCTCCTGGCCTCTGTCTCTCAGCTTTTACCTACTGGCACACTAAGAATCTAGATACAAACTGTGCCACTTCCCTCTTTATGCCATACCACCATACACTCTATCACATATCCCAATATATCTTGTTGGCACCTAGATGTATAGAATACTGAGAGCGATGCACTTCCTGCAATACCTCCTTATGCAGTCCCCCACTAGGCACACACAATCTAACTCCATGTCGCAAAGATCCATCCTCGGCAATGATAAAATTATCTTCCAATCCTAGTCTCACCTGAGCTCTAATGCTTCTCAGAGATACATCCTTATACTGTGCTACCTTGATTTTGTCCATCAAATTGAATATATCTGCAATCCCCATATCTGCATAGCCAAATCAGGAACTATCACCTCAATGCCCAAGCTTTCCAAGTCCTCCAACAAATATCGATCCTGCGTCAAGAACATAGCTACCGGATACCTACTCAAAGCATCGACAACTACCTTAGCTTTCCCAGGATGATACTGCAAAGATATAATAAAATCATTTATCAGTTCCAGCCACAGAAACTGCCTCATGTTCAACTCCTTCTGTGTGAAAATATACTTTAATCGCTTATGGTTTGTGAAGATCTCCACACACTCTCCGTACAAATAGTATTTTTATAACTTTAGGGCAAAGATAACTGCTGCCAACTCCAAATCATGGGTAGGATAGTTCTTCTCATGAGGACTCAATTGTCAGGATGCATAGGCAATCACTTTCCTATTCTACTGAAGAACACAACCCAAACCTTTCCTCGATGCATCACTATAAATAGTGAAACCACCAGACCCTGATGGCAATGTCAAAATAGAACAAACGTTAACCTCTTCTTCAATTCCTCAAAAGCAACCTGGCAATCCTCCGTCTAAACAAACTCTACATCCTTTCTAGTGAGTTTGGTCATCGGCTCGGCAATGCTCGAAAAAACTTGCACAAACTTCCTGTAGTAGCCTGTCAACCCTAAGAAACTCCTGATCCCTGCTACCTAACTCGGGGTCTTCCAAGACTACACTGTTGCGATCATTTTTAGATCTACTAAAATACCATCACCAGTCACAACATGCCCCAAGAACTCAACCATGTCCAGGAAGAACTCGTACTTGGACAGCTTTCCATACAGCTTCTCCTTCCTTAGCACCTCCAACACAATCCGTAAATGCTTCTCGTGCTCCTTCGGGGTCTTCGAGTATATGAGTATGTCGTCAATAAATATCACCACAAACTTGTCAAGATACTGATGGAACACCTTATTCATCAAGTTCATAAATACCGTCGATGTATTAGTCAATCCAAACGGCATTAACATAAACTTATACTGACCATACCGAGTTCTAAAAGTAGTTTTTGGTATGTCCTCCGGCTTTACTTTCACCTGGTGATAGCCTGATCTCAAATCTATCTTGGAAAATACCTTGGCACCACTCAACTGATCGAATAGATCATCAATCCGTAGCAAAGGATGCTTATTCTTGATAATAAGATTATTCAATGCCCTATAATCAATGCACATGTGCACTGATCCATCCTTCTTCGGTACAAACAGTACCGGGGCTCCCTACGGTAAAGAACTCGATCTGATAAACTCCTTATCCTATAATTTATCCACCTGCTTCTTCAGCTCGACTAGCTCCCTATTATTTACTCTATAGACATGTTGCAAAATTGGTTCTGCACCTGGCACCAAATCTATAGAGAATTCAATATCTCGATTTGGCGGCAATCTTGGTAATTCCTCAGGAAATATATCCAAGAACTCTGCTATCAATGGATGCGACAACTTCTTGTCTTCCACCATAGCTCCACAAATAATTCTTTCTTCTTGCTCTGTAGCTCCTCTAGCAAACTCGAACTCTGGCTCTCCTGGTAAACCAAACAAAACTTTATCTCCTCTATAATCTACGCTAGCACTGTGCCTACTTAACCAATCCATCCCGAGTACAATATCGTAACTCGGAAGTGGCATTACAAGTAGACACACACTCAACTTTTGGCCTCCCAGAGTAACTCTTTGATCCTTGAAAATATCATTAACCAGGATAATGCCTCCCCCGGTCATGATCTTACAAGTCCTAAGAAAAGACTCAGCTACCAAACCATGCTTCAGAGCAAAAGAAACAAAAACAAAACTATGGGAAGCACCACTATCAAACAAAGCTAAAGCTGGAATGGAATCAAGAAGAATAGAACATGCGATGACATCTCCGGTAATTTTGTCCTCATCGACGGTTATAGAAAATGCTCATCCCTGACGTACACCTCCCTACTGCTGATGCTGGATATAACACTGTTGTTGTATCAGAAGCGGTCTCCTCGGTTGTACTGCAGGTGGTCTTGCCTATGATCTCGGAGCTGAAGCTGCTCCCTGAACTGCACAACGAGGATTGGAAGAACACTCTCTCAACTGATACCCTTCAGTACCATAATACAAACAAACTTCCAACCTTCTCTTGTAAACTTCCTAGATATGACCGGACTTCTTGCAGTAGTGGCAGAAAGCTTGCTGTAACTATCTCTGCTTTTGTGGTACCTGGTAAACTGGTGCCCTAGCTAGAGTCTTATGCTGCTATGGCCGCTAGAAAGGTCTGGACTGGAAATGAGGATGTTTGGCAGATACTGCACTACTATTGGCCCCCAAAAAAGAATCACAGTCTCTCTTGGGCTTCAAACCCAACTCCCACTCAACCTTGCGTGCCTCCGCAAGTATCTCCGAGTATGTCTCATAAAAAGACAGAATAAGGATCTTTACTTCCCAGTTTAGGCTATCACAGAAACGAATAGCCCGAACGTCCGGCTCTCTTACCAAATACTCTATAAATTGGCTCAACATGCCAAACTCTGCACCATACTCCTCCACAGACAGGTTTCACTGAATGAGGCTCTCAAACTGCCTCCCCAAGTCTAGCCTGTCTGTCCGAGCGAAGAACTTCTTCTTGAAGAGATCCTTGAATATCTTCCAAGACTGACCTACGTCAATAAGAAATAGCTCATTCCTGAACCAAGTACGAGCGACGTCGAACAGTTGAAGTCCTACCTCTTCAACCTTCAGATCCTCAAAAAGATAGGACCCTCATAAGATGCTCAATGTCCTCAAGCCAATTATCAGCATAGGCGATGCCCTCTGTCCTCTTGAAGACCCTAGGCTCCAGCTTCTTGAAGTCATGAATGTTGCCTGGCCGAAGTTGAGCAACCTGAGGAGCAACCTGCTATTGGACCGAAACTCCTCTCTCTACTATGGCACGAGCAAGCTGATGAGCACTCTCGATGCCCTGTCATAAAATATTGGTCTGCCTCTGATATGCCTCAGACTAAGCCCTCTGTGCCTCGACCATCTCATAAAATAGTGTAAACATCTGTATCGCCTCTGCTGGCACGGGAGGTGGAGGTGGAAGACCCTCAGATACAACTGGCACAGTCCTATGAGTAGGTGCTGGACCTCCGAAAGTAGCTGACACTCCAATCACCGGAGAAGTGACTAGTATAGGCCCTCGGGATATCGCAGACATATGATGTAAGACATTCAAGGAAGGACAGTTTAAAGATCAAGTATCAATATCAAAGGAGAATAGTTGAATGAATTAAAAGAACTTTTACTAGATGTGATTGAGTATTCTCAGCCTATAGCCTATATCCTATATTCTGACACAGGCTCGTAATAGCACTCAATTTAGAGTACCACTATGAATCGCACTAATTACGACCTCGAAGACGAGGAGACCTGCATGGGCTACCACTAAAAATGTGTCATGATCCACACCCGATGTAGGGATGCAAGTCGAAAACAATGCCCAGCCTACGCCATAGAATCGGCAGTAGAATGCTGTCTGGGTAATCTATCTAGCAATATTATGAACCACTAATAATAACAATATACTCAATCACAAATCTATGATAGAACGAGCACGAATATGTAGAACAAGCACGAATATAATAAAGAATAGAATAGTCACATACAACTCATGAGTCTAAAATAATAACATCAATGAGTCTGAAAGAATACTAACAAAAATAAGCTGGAGATAAATCCAGTACGAAAGAATACTAAGAAGCTACTAATCCTGGGTCATCTGTCTCAGTTGGGATAAGTCCCTCCTGAGTCAAGGTCTCTGACTCTAAACCCACAACATCTTGAGGTCCATAATGTGTAGGGTACCACTTCTCAATATTATCTGTAAAAAATATATCTAGTCAGGAAAGGAGTAGAGTACATCTCTAACAGTAGTTCTAATCAATGATAAAAATTATGTAACAGTAAATAGATGTGAATATACAAGATGCACAATAGGTACAAGTAAGATATACAATAAGAAAATACTGGAATAAATACAATAATGAGCAATATGACAATGAACAAGAATACTAATGACTAAGTGTGTGAGTACTAGCTTTAACATGTGATCGGCTTGAACTTGATGCAAGATTTATGGCCTGGCTAATCATACGTGTGGTGTATGATTAATACTATTCAAGAACAAGATATAATACAATATGGGTATGATCACATATCTATACTAAAATACTCTCTACCCTCGACTGGTATAATATATCCAATCATGGTACGCTATGGCACGAGATTCTCCAAGAAGATAGCTAGTCTTTCCGTGAATCAGTGTCTGTACATGTACAAGATAATAAATGAAACAAGGCTTACACAAGATATACCATATACCAAGAAATAATATCTCATGACGAGATCCGGATATACCATACCGTGTAGCCATCTTGTCAAGCGAACAAGGATATCTATACTAGATACAATGAATATAGAGGATATCATAAATGAGAAACTATCAAAGAATGTACTCACCTAAAGTCTGGTGAATAGTCTCACAGATGTCTGATATGGTACCTCGAAGTCCTAGATATGGAATATAATATCAATACAAGGTTTCAAAAAGAAAATAGGCTAAACTAGTCAACATCTAGGTCAAAGAGACATTTCTAAGTCAACAAGTCAAAATAGGTCAACTCTAAGTCAAATCGATCAAACTTGGTCAAACTACCTATTTTTAGGTTGCATGAGTCTATCTCAATGATATTGGGTTCATACATTATAAATCTAGGTCATACTACCTATATCTTAGGATACTAGGATACCATATCTCATAATACATAAACATAGAATAAAATATCATATATACATATATCAAACAATATTAAATATATAAAATTCTAATTACAAATGATAAAAGGATACCTTGATTTTTAACCAACTTGGGATCGCAACACTAAACCTCAATCTTGATACCCAAACCTAATACCTTGGGCATCCCCCAAATACCTTGATACTTACCTTGGTATCTAAAGGTAATATCCAAAACCTTGTTTATTCTAACAACCCATTAATAACTATATGCTACAACTAACTATTACAAATATAGTATACTAAAACACAATTAACAATTAGGAATATATATACATATATACTAATACCTTATATATATATATATATATATATATATATATATATATATATATATATATATATATATATATATATACATAACTATATATATATAAATGTAGAACTGTCGCTAAAAGCTACCGTTGCTATCGCTGAAACTGCTACTACGGATGCTGATACCGCTACTGTCATGACGGTTTTCTGCTACTGTTGCTAATGCTATTGCTGCTGTCACGGAAGCTGCTGTCGTTGCTAATGCGCTGCTGCTATTGCTGCTGTTGTCATTGCTATTTGTTGTTGTTGCTATCACTAATTTCACTGCTGCTGCTGTTGTTAATGTTGTTGTTGTCGCTGAATCTGTCACAAAAACCCCTGTTCTCCCCTCTCTCACTCTTATATATATATAACACATAATATATATATATATATATATATATATATATATATATATATATATATATATATATATATATATATATATATATATATATATATATATATATATATATATATATATATACTCTTATATATATAACTACAACTTATATAAATATGTATATACTCATCTATATACATATTCCCAATGATACCTATAGTAGAACAACATATTATATAGTAATATATACATATGTATATCCATAATATCACTAGTAGGTACACATATACGTCTATATAATCATACACAATAATATATAAATATATATATATATATATATATATATATATATATATATATATATATATATATATATATATATATATATATATATATATATATATATATATATTCATAACATATACATATATATATATACTACTATACTTAATAGCTATTACATATGTTGAAATATAGCTATATATATACATAACACATAGGTACATAAATATATGATACACTAACACATATATATATATATATATATATATATATATATATATATATATATATATATATATATATATATATATATATATATATATATATATATACATTACCATGACTAACAACAATTGAGAAATAGATATAGAAATAAATTGCACAAACACATGGAGTGTATCACACCTGTATCCCACTAGATCTAGGATACGCTTGTGACACGAGTCCACCACACATCCAAACGTACCCCGAAGGACACGAACAAGTCTAATATATTATTTATGAATAATACGAAGGGTCAAACACAAATTTACATGTTCGTGTCAAAATATGACATGCACAAAGTCTTATATCGGGAAAAAAACCCTAAATCAACACATATCACCAAATTATTGGGATACAACCTATACGTACCTAATTATGGATATGACACTAGCCCCAAACACACAAGCACATGCCAAATTGATCTATAGGATCAATTGACATACACAATAATTGTCAATCTCGGAATTCTTCTAAAATTGACACAAAAAGTAGCATAACTTTCTCAATAGGCCTTCTATGAACACAAAACCAAATCCTATGGGTAACCTATGCATATGAGTTGATTTATCATGGTTAAATCTCAGATTTATAACCTAAATTGAGAAAACAAATTGAAATATACCTATTAGGAGATGGTTTCCCAATGAAACATCCAAATGTGATAAAATTGGCCTCCAATTTGTAGATCATTTGCTACTCTTTGTAGATATTTGCTTTTTCCTTCTAGATCCTTGATCTACTAGTCTCCAATGGTGATTTGGAAAAGAATTGGGATAAAATTTGGCATAGAAATGATATGGAAATGAATGAATTTGGATGAGAGAAATTCTAGATCTAGTTTTCAAATAAAAAGAGGAGAGAGAAATTTTTCTCCTCTTCTTTAATAGGCCGGCCCCCTCTACCCCTTCCTTAAGTCACTATGTAATGTCCATTATACCCCTTGGGGTCTCTCATAAAGAAATAATTAAGGAGGGAAGCTTCTAGTCTAATGGTTTAATTAAATTAATCAACCTCCTAATCAATGGACTTTCTAAATAGGTAATATATGTTTGTCCATGAGTCTAAACTAAACTAGTTAGCTCCACTAACACAAGTCTAAAATAAATAACTAACATCTAACAATAACTAAATAATACAATAAATAATTATTTAACATGCACACTATTTAATTAATTATAAAATTACTAAAATATTTTTTCCTAGAAAATGTGGTAGTGACAGATGTTGTTGTGCTGAATGATACCTGTTGCTGCTGGGCTTCCACTAAATTGCTGCACTGATTCACTGCTATTATACTGCTTCGATCCCCCTTACATGCATCCACACAACCACACACACAACCATCTCTACAAACACTTATTAATACATATATATGGATACACCTATATATATACAGAGATATATACTTATCAATATATATAGATAACCACTTAGAGACATAACCATAAATATATATACACACACACATATATATGTAAACATACACATAAGTATATATATATATATATATATATATATATATATATATATATATATATATATATATATATATATATATATATATATATATATATATATACATGAACATAACACTCTCTATGTATATATATAAACACCAACAACATACATAGCTATGTATATAGTATATATCCATAACTCACATATATATATCTATATATATGAACAAAACATATATATATATATATATATATATATATATAAATAATGATAAATTCATATACTAATAGCTATACACAAGACAATTGAATCAAGAAATAAAATCAAACAAACACGTGGAGTGCATCGCACCCATATCACACTAGATCTATGATATGCTTGTATTACGAGTCCACCACACAACTAAATATACTCCGAAGGACACGAGCAAGTATAAAATAGTATATATGAACAATACAGAGAGTCAATTACACATCTACGTATCCGTGACAAAATATGATATGCACAAACTCCCGTGTCGGAAGAAAAATCCCCAAATCAACCTATATCTCCAAATTATTGTGATACGGCCTACACGTATCTAATTGTGGATATGACACTAGCCACAACTAATCAAGCACATGTCAATTTGGTCTAACTGCCTAATTGATAAATACAATATGTGTCAATCTCGGAATTCCCCCAAAATTGATAAAAACATATACCATAACTTTCTCTACAGGCCACCTATGAACCTAATTCCAATTCCTATGGGTAGCCAGCCTTAGCATATGAAATAGTTTCTAAAAATTCAAAAATAGATTTAGATTTTACCCAAAGAGAGAAATTGAATACCTTAATTAGAGAACTGTAATAACTCTAAAATTTTAATAATTTTTTTCTTAAATCATTTTAATCGTTATGAATATGTATTCCACCATACTTTCTTAGTAACCCTATTATACCTTTATCCAACTCCATCTAACTTAAGTAACATAGGTTTGTTCCTCAATTCTTGGGTCTTTCTACTAGGATAAGATCCCATATTTAAAATCCAGTTGTCATTCTGTTCTAACCGTCTATCTAATAGAGGCATCTATCATAACCATTCCTACTTTAGATAATCACTCACCTAAGAAGTATTCTCTCAATCCTACTTTTATCCTTTAATATAATATAACTTAAAGGTCCTTCCAGTACGAGTGTTCATCTTCCTGGAACATGAGAAGATGTGAAACAATAATAAGGAATTCAAGAAGAATATGATCGAATTCAATTATCAAGAGGTTCAAAGGCGCCAATTAAAATCAAAGAGAGTTTCCAATAACAATCGTGGATTGAGATTCTAATAACTTAACCTAGCTGCAGGCTAGCTTGGTACAGTAACGTAATCAAAAGGATATAACCGGACTTGTATGGGCAACCACACAAACTATTTCATGCCCCAGTCCCAAAATACACGGGCCTAGGCAACGTGACAATGGCCAGCTACGTACCAAGTGGACTCCAATCAAACTACAATACGTATAAGCTATGTATGGGGGGTTACTATCTACATAATACAGTATACATATCTATTTTTCAATCCACGAGAATATTTAATAAAAAAAGGACAACATGTATCATGGTAAGCACCTCATACTACACTTGTCTTAATAGACTCGAAGAAAATAATATGAGTTTGCAAATACTGGACTATACTAGAAAAAAATAAACAAAAAGATCATAATAGCAGAACAATGAAGAAGTGATACAAATATCTAATAACAATACCTTTATACTGGTATGATACTAATTAGCAGCTTTAGCCTCCCAACAACAATCGAACCTACAATCTGGCAGGAAAGCAGGTCCTTAGAGGGATGTAACAATTTATAAAATAGTATGACAAAAGTAAACAGTAAAGAAACATGTGATATGCCAGATGGTAATCTAGAATAATCGCCTAAGTGAGACACAACCTTGAGAACAATATTAACACATAGGCTGTCAAAAATATAAATTCGTAGCTCCGAACACAAAGACACATGGGGTACATATCCGTAGCTCTGAGCATAGAGACATACGATAAATATAAGGGCCTGTAACTCCAAATATGGGATCTCTCAATATATATATACACACACATACATATATATATAATAAATAAATAAATAATATATATATTTATATACTGTGTGTTTGTGTGTGTGTGCGTAGTAGCCTAAGCATCAAGCAGCTATCCTCCCCTCCCTATAAGATCCTACGAGTCATATCCGCAGCTTGCTTGACCTGATCCTCTAATAATACATTCTTGTCACACATGAAGTAAATACAAAATTCAATCGCAATCATTTAATCATCGCAGGTTCCGGTCACGCTAATAATATCAGGATACAGAAAGTCTGGCAAGATGATGGTGTCTAAAAGTGTCCTAGGATTTCGATTTAACAAGTAAGTATACCTAAGGTATCGAGGTAAATCTCTACCAATTGGTACTAGATGATGCTAACGAAAGTCTATACCCAGATATGACCCAGACCCTAAGTATCGATTACGGTCCAAAGACATAACATAATATACCGATAAATAATATAAAATATATCTGGAACTGAAATACAATATGGCAAGGTACACTTGCTATTGTTCGGATGTTGAAGGCGAGGCTCTGGTACAACGTTCAAGTTCGAGGATCCTAAAGTACCTAGAGATAATTAAAACTATAATCAATTAGCTCGAAACCTAACTTATGAAACGATGTCATTATGAGCTTAACATAGGTTTTGTCATAATTGCATAACTTATGACTAAGGGTACTAACTAGGGGTTGCCAAAGTTGACTGTGAAAACATCGAATCAAGCACGTAATAATTAAGTCGATAAGTCGCATAATATCCTCAAACACTAGTAATCATTAAGTGCCGATTTGGTCAACTACATAATATTGTTCATCCTCAACCCATGTCATCTACATAACTATAAACACAAGTGCATCAATCATAAATTAGTTATTACCCCTTAATAATCATAATGATCACATTATCATTCTCAATCATACCATCATTACTACCTAACAAAATTATATTTGAACAATATCACCATGTCTACACATGTAAATTACTCATATCTAAATTTATTTTCTATACATGGCCTGAACCCAAACACTAAATAAATAATATTTATCTTGTATATATTTCTCAAATATGTCTCTATGCTAATGCCACTATCACGTATATACACGCACAATCTATATCATTAAATTAACCTAGCATGGCATTGACCTATTTCTAGAACATGTATCCACATTAACTCATGCATTAACACATATATATAACCGTAAACAATGATGCTAATATTCTGGAATATAAACTAAATAAGGGTATTTAACAAGGTTTAACGTGGGCTTTCATGGGTTAATCAATGAGAATCATATAACCCATCATAGGTATTCAAATGAATTAAAAGAGCAAAAGGAATAGATGATGATGAAGAAGTATATAGAGATGAAGGAGTAGGAATAGATGTTACCAATGGGGAAGGGGGTTGCTCTGGTCTAAAAAATAAGGAAAGCTTGGGAAGGGAGGCGGTACAGATGGTGATGCTTAATGTAGTGGTGGTCCGTTGGTGGCTGAAGGGTGCAATATAGTTGATGTCGTTGGTAGTGTGGTCGAGGTGGTGGTGGTGCGGGTATGATGGTGGAAGAGGTGGTCGGGTGAAATAGAGCAATAGTGGAGAGGGTGGTCGAAGTGATGGTGTTGTTGATTAGCTGAACTTGATGGGGATTGGTGATGCTGCTGTGCAGTTGGGGTGGTGGTATAGCTATCGTTGTCGTGGTGTCGAAAAGGAGGGGAGTAGTAGTGTTGTGATGGAATGGAGGTGGAGATGGTGGTGTTGTGGTTGCTGGTGTTGCTCGGCTGAAGGTGGAGGAGATAGGGGCTCGGTTGGTTGTGTAAAGTATGGTGGATGGTTCTAATGGAGGGATGTGAGAGGGAATTAAGTAATAAATGAGAAGAGTAATGAGAAAAAAGAGAGAAATCCTAGAGTCGGTTGTAGGAGATTTTCTAGGGTGTGTGTGTCCACATGAAGGAAATGAATGGTTGTGATAGGTAGAGGTTTAAATGGAAGGCTAGGATTTAATGTAAGTTGATACGGATTAATAGTATTAAGCAAATGGAGGGAATTGGGGATATGACCGGTCAAGACACATTTTAAATGGGTGTCTCCCTTTGGTTTGCTCCAATAGAAGGTAGCCACCTAGTAATGCTTTTGTACTTATGCCCCTAGGATTTTTCAGGTTTACAAATGAGGGAAAATAAGGATTTAATGTGTGTTAGTGGGTGTTTTGTGTTGTATAGGATGGGGAGAGGTTGTCTGATATTTTGTATGAGCCATATGGGTATAGGAGTGGGTTTGAGTTGGGTGTTTGGACTAGTTTGAGGTTAAATTTGTGTTGGGTATTCTACATGACTAAAAATTTGTCAAGGTCTTTGTTGTTGTGTTGGGAGCATATAAGGAATCATTTGGATGTGACACATGTTATAGGTTTTATAGGCTTGGTTTAGGTCATGGACAATTAATTGGTTGAAGGGAACGGGTTGATATTGTGTATCTAATTTAGGTTGCAACGGGCATAGATACATGGCATAGGGATAAGATGAATTTTTTTACGAATGTTTTTCGATTAAAATAGAGCACAAGAGAGTAGGTTTGTCAGTGACAGAGATCTTCAGTGCATAGATTTGCTCATCTAGGTCAAGCGTGCAAAATTTATTGGAAGGTAAAAGCTAGTGTTGTGCTCCAAATATTATAGCACGGGTAAGGTGCACCAAGTGTTACAAATATAAATAAGTTTTATTAAACCCTATTTTCTAACCCTATTTTAATCTAAATTAACCCTAATATCTTGCTACACCAAGTATACCTTAAATTTGGTTAAGCGAGTTTAAATCCTACCCACCTTATAAGAATTTTGTCCTAGAAATTAAAATAAATTAAAATGGTAGATAAGAATAAGAGAGTTCAGTACATAAGGGTATTAGTTATGATGGGTCGTACTGGATTTCTTGAGAGAATGGAGAGGCATTTAATAATGGGTCTTGACATTACCATCTAAGAGCAGTAGAATACTTAATTCAGGATACTATCCAACTTATAGATTAAGTTGGCAGTGGAAACCCTTGGCATGACTCTATTTATAAGATTTCTAAAAAAGATCTAGTTCCAAAGGGAATACACAATTATTAGGTACTTTTAGCCTTAATAATAGGTTCCAAAGATACCCAACATATTGTCATTGGCCAATGACTCAATAAGGCAACTATTACCAATTCAATATTGCTTCTATTGTTAATGTCTTTAATAAGACAATAGAAAATGACTTTGTCGGATGCAACTAGTACGAGATAGTACTGAGGGTTACAATCATCTCATAGCATGAATGCCGATGGGACATGATCAAGAAAATCACAAAAAGAAAAAAAATTATAGCTCAAGATAAAAGAATAGTAAAAGTTCACCAAGTATTCTCATGGAATTTGATTCGAAGGTAAGGCACGATTTATTGGACATATGAAGAATTTAGTTATAGTGACTAGGTCAAGGGAATAGGAATAGGAGAGATCGGGTAACCTACAGTAGTATTGACTTCAAAACACGGGTAAAGATTCAAATCAAAGGGTTGATTTTAAAAAGATAGCATGACTAGAGGAGGAATAAAAATCTACTCAATCGAATAGATAGGTTAAGTCGCTATGGAAAAATCATGAGACAACAATTTTAACGTATAAGAAGTAATCAAATTATAACATTATAGGGTTATGGTCGATGGTGAATTACAACTTTGGGGTTAGAACTATGTTGTACTCTGAACGATCAACAGATTGAAGAAGTTGTATATCTACTCATAATAATATAAGGTCAATCAATTCTGGTTTTCTAGAATAACCACTGATGCAAATAAAATGTGACTAACAAACCTCAAGGCTATAATCTATCGTATATTCTCTATCGATTCCTATATCTTTACTCTAACGAATTCACTCGCTCTTATGACCTAGATTTCTTCAAGCGTCACTTGCAACAATGGTGCTAGACAGCTTGGAAGGTAACTTATCTAGGTCTCTAATAATCCATTATCCTTAAAATTTTAACATGACATTTTAATTTCTGGCCCTTGCCACCGGTTATCTTTCAACGATACATCTATGTTTCTTTTTTCTTTCCACAACTCACAACTCAACTCTAGGTATCATTTTCAATTTAATTAAAGATACGCTGCTTCCATTTTATTCTTATTTTTTTAATCTAAAAAATTTATCTCTCTTCTTATCTCATGATATTTATTGCTCGTTTTGGTTTCGAAAAGTCCTCTAACATAATCGAAATCACGAGTCTCAAAATAATCTATGATACTACCAATTGTTATTGTATTATCTCAAAGTTTTTGCTATTCCAATTTTATTCCCCTATTCAACTTCTCCCCTTAACTTCTTGATAAGGTTTGTATCCTGTTTCTATCTCTTCTCTTGCATAATTTCTATATTTATTCACACACTTGTTCTTGTTTTCTCATTCAATCATATATATGTGGGTTCTAATTGCTACTGTATTGCATTACTATTACTATTACTATTATTATCTCTTGAATTCATTATAATGTGTAAATGGCCATCATGTGTGTGACCCACATGACATCAAAAAAAATTTTCGACCGATCCATTTTTACCATGACATATGAAACTTGTATGAGGAAAAATAGGGGTATGTTGTAGGTGTCCCAAGAATTTCCAATTTTGGTATGTCTTTAGCCCGCTACCCCTATTGATCAAGATTTGAATAATTTCTTGGTAGAGAATGGTATAGGGTTGCCTATACATTGTCACTTCCACAGAAGTAGATTATCATTATTACTATTTATCTTTAATTGATTTTTATAATATTTAAATGCCCATTATATTCAATTATAACCCTTATTTTCAATTATACAATAAACCCTTATTTATCTTCAATTTATTTGTATAATATACATAGGGAACATAGTTCACATTTCCCTATTTTGGCTTTTACTTTGGGACAAAATCTAGGACCAGGGCTAGTTTTGATTTGGTAAATATAATTTTTTTATTGGGTGTAGACGTATCAAGTATAGGGCATAGCTAGTCGAAGCAGAAAAGAAAAATATAAGACAAACTCTGAAATAAACCAGAATGATCGGCCAGCTAGTTGTAGCTTGTCTTTATTAGAATATGTAACTTTGGTTATAGGAGTTCGTTACATATCTTTTTTTTTTCTTGTAATAGGATTCATAAAATATCTTCATCTTTCTCTTGTCTTCAATAAGAGCATCCCTCACTATCCTTGTCTTGGGTAAAGCTCCCAATCTATGTGAAGATCAAAATAAAAAGAGTAATGCTACAGTTACAACCAAATGCTTACAACCCTCTTACAACCAAGGTCACTGACAAGTGGGGCCGGGTGGGGCCCACTTGTCAGGGTAGGGGAGAGAGGTTGTAAGAGGGTTGTAAGCATTAGGTTGTAAACTTAGCATTATTCAAATAAAAATGCTCTATCTCTATGTGAAGATCCAAATAAAAGATGATATTCCTAAAGATCGCAAGGTTACTTGGCAAGTATTTCTAAAATCATCGTCTCAATTCTATTAGTGACCTTTCTACTTGCGATTGAGCATCCATCTTCTCGTAAATGATTTAGTCCCTTACCAAGTGACCACTTAGGCTTTTATTAGTGACTCCTCCCCTTGTAATTGAGCATCCAAGTTTCCGTAAGTGATTTGGTCCATCGCTGAATGAACATTTAGGATCCCATTAATGATTCCTCCCCTTACGATTGAGCATCCAGCTTTCATAAGTGATTTGACCCCTCGACAAGTGAACAGTTCAGCCTTGTTAGTGGGTTCTTACATTGTGAATGAGCACCTAAATTCCAGTAAGTGATTCCTCTACTAGCCGAGTGGACACTTAGGTCCTATTAGTGACTCATTCCCTTATGTTTGAGCACACGACTGCCCATAAGTGAATCATCCTCTCGCCAAGTGAACGCTTAGCTCCTAATAGTGATAATTTTCCTTCACAATTGAGCACCCAACTTCTTATAACCAATTTGGTCCCTGGCTGAGTAAACACTTAGATTTTTGCTTGTGACTACTCTCCTGACCATTTAGCAGTCAAAATTCCATAAGTGATTCAACCCCCTCGTCTATTGGATGCTTATGTTTACATTAGTAACTCCTTCCCTCATTTTTGAGTCCATAGATTGTTGAAACTAAGACTTTACCTTAAAAAATAACTTGTCCACAAATTCTTTACAGTGAGTCCACAAATTCTTAACATCGAGTCCTCTCGCCGAGAACACTCTGCTTAACCTTGTTGCCTGTTTATCTTTTCAAATTCTATTTTACATACCAATGCTATTTGGATCTCCCAAAACAAAATATAAAGGAATGTCGACAGCAAAACTTGTCAAGGACATCCACCTTTGTCGGATCAGCTCTAGGAGGTCTTTCAGCTATTGATCAGCATGCCCAGAAGACACCTTGGAATCGGAGTCCACTCTATTTTGGCTTCTTTGCCGTGTCTATGAACCCTATAGCCTCATATTTATCCCCTTCTCTGCTCCTCTTGAATGTGCATACCTTGAATGTGCCGACACTAGATCTACTTCCGTCGAGTCTACGAATCCTATAGCCTCAATTTTTATCCCCTTCCTTGCTCCACTTGAATGTGCACCCCTTGAATGTGCCGACACTAGATCTACTTTCTCTTGAATTCACCGGAGGTGGTTGCTATCGCACCCACTACAGGATGCGACTCTGGGTATCACACCCACTTGACAATGTCTTCACGTCTATCTTATCAATTATGAATAGAAAATATTTAGAAAAATGAATAAGGGAAGAAGTTTTATTACAAGTTAGAAAAATGTAAGCATCTCAATACTTTTGTATTGGAGAAGACTTTTTTACTTCATTGTCTTTTTTTGATTATAGGAACTTTGTCTTAATTGAATGTAAAGTTATTTTATATTGTAGACTATGTAAAGGAATCACTATAACAAATATAGTTAGTTAATAATAGTAATTTTTAGAAGTAGAGAATGCTTGGGGTTTCGGAATTAGAAATCATTTTTGAAACCATATTGTTTGCATGAAGCATAATAATTAATATTTTCTTACATGCACAATAGTTTTTTAAAACTATGGATCCCATGTTTTTAGCACTATTTATTGGACTTTTTGATTAGTTAAAAGGTCTAATTTTTCCTAGGAGCCTGGCGGACTATACCTCATCAAGTCCTACCTGGATATGCCCAACAAAATACTAAGTTAATTAGTGATGGGCCAATGCAATCCTGATCTACACTTTGGTTCCTAGTCTACTCCATAACATGACCCAACCCAATATTGGAAACGAAAGTGCGAAAACTGTTCCCCAATGTCACTACCACATTCTGAAAACAGGGGTATTTTCGACTTTTTATAATTATCAGTATTGTGATATTTATATTAAATGATTTCTCAATATTGTATTTAAATTAAATAATTGCATGAGGTATGGATTTAAATATATTATATTATATACTGTGTCCTTAATGTCTGAGCTGGTAGACTTGACCTAGAGGCCACTAGACGAACACATGATCGAATAATGGGGATTATGTATTTAATCGTTTTATTTTAGGATTTAATTATTGGATGTCGTAATTAATTATCGTAATTTATTAATTGTTGCGCGCTGTCGTTGCTTCGATATTTGGAGCGCTACCTGGCTTTTGCCTTCCAACAAATTTCACAACCTTGCCCTAGACGTGCCTGCCTTCCATTCTAATATTTTTGCAACTCATAATTATGCTCTATGTACCTTATTTTTAGCCGCACAAAAATCGTCGCGGACGTTTATTTAATTTCAGAATAAATTCCTATTTTGTATCGTTGTGCGTTCCAATCGAAATTAGAGAAAATCTTGACCTATTTTTCGTACGACCTAAATTAGGGTAATATTCTATTTTGAGTCTTCTTCATTATTGGTATTGATGACCTGACCTGATTTTGGCCCCATGTACTCCTAATTAACTTTAGAACACAACTTATATTTATTTCTAATTAAATTGAGGATACCATTTTATCTGATTCTGAAAATCCCGGTAAATTCCTGTGCCCTGCTATTTGAGCCCATACCAAACATACAGCGCCCCCTGACCCTATAAAACACCAGACACCGAATCGCCCGCCCAATTTTCATCATTTCATGCGTCTGTGCAAATACCCAAATTTAAGGGGGCTAATTTGTAATTATTGTATTTGGTGTCAACGCCCTATTGGTTTAACCCAAATGAAGAAAACCAACCCCCCTAGCTTTGACTAGTCAACACCCTCATCTCACATGTATGAATTTTCTCCATATCAAATCCTGGCCACTCAATTAAAGTGGGTACATCACCACCATTCATTCTCATCTCACCCCTCCCTATTTAATGTCCTATCCCCACTAGCCCTAATCCCCAAAAATTCCTAGGGAAGCACACCTCCTCACTAGCCCCCAAGCCCCAACCGTAGCTCTCTTTCTCTTCCTCATTTTCTTCTTCTTCTTCTCTTCTTCTTCTTCTTTCTTTCTTCTTCTCCTTTTAATTATTTTTTTTTGAATTTCAAATTAGAGAAAGGGGGGAACACTGTTCACCGTGTTTCACTGTTCTTCTCCGGCCACCGTCGGAGGTTTCGTTCCCCACCACTGCATCAGCTCTGCCGGCATGCTGCTCCGGCGTGGCCCAAATCCACCACCACGAGTACCATCCCGAGCCCGGCCCCCATCCTCGTCCTAACTCCGGCGTCCAGCCCCCGTTCTCCGACAGCCCTCCCCGCCGTTCCGCTGCTGTAAACCGACCACGAGCTCCCGGCACCTCGGCTATCACCTCCACCATCAGCATCAACTACCACCAGTATCCACTGTCCGACCATCCCTTCATCCCGGCCTCCTTTCCCGGCGTTCGACCGACGAGCTTCCCTCTCCATTACTCCGGTCGATCAACTGCTCCTCCACCTTCGGCTCACCAGTCTCCGGCATAGCCCGCAACTTCTTGGCCATCACCCAGCACCACCACCATCAACCCAGCACCACCACGGGAACCCCAGCTTCCTCCTCCGGTCGGGCACTTCCTGGCGAGCTCACCTCCCCCATTCGAGCTCAGCCCCGAGTTCCCTCTGCATTCCTCCTCCCTCTGCATCTCCTTCTCCGACAAATCAGCCAACTCCATTACTCCACCACCTGCAACTCCCCTGTGAGTTTCTCTCCCTCTCCTTCTTCCCTCTTTAGTATATGACTTAATACATGTATATATATAATGTATAGTATAGTGTATGTTGATATATAATGTATGTATTTAATTAATGTATAGTATAGTGTATGTTTAATATATATTGTATGTATTTGATAAATTAGTATATACGTATTTAAATGATATATGTTAAATATTGTATTGTATTTTTCATATAGAATATGTGTATTAAATATGTATTATTTTGGTATAAATATTTATATATATTGGTATTGGTATATATATAAAAACGTATCTTGGTATATGTAAATACATATATATATGTATTATTGTGGTATGTATATATAAGTAGCATATATATAATTGTAATTTAGTATATATATATTTAGTATATATATATATATATATTCTTTTGTATATATATATAAAACTTTGGTAGTTGCATATATAAATGTATGTGTGTTATGAATATTTTTACCTATGTATATATAATATATATTCCATTAATGTATATACAGTTATACCTATTTTGTACATACTTTGGTATAACCATATATATGTATTATATTTATTATTGATACATAGATATATAGGTACTAAATGACCCGAGTGTAAATACGGATACCCCGTCTTTACTCATGACCTATGACCCTGTGAATTGTTAGTTGACTGCCACGCGTACACTGACGTACTGGCAAGCCCCGTACCGTTTTGAATCGTCTGTCTTGCCCAGAAATCACAGACGTGACGCCGTGCAACTTGACGCACTTGACTCTAGCTGACTAGTGCCATGTCTGGCATAGCCCCTGAGTTAGTAATTGCTTGTGTGTTTAGTATAGTTTCTGATGCAAATGTTTTATTGTTTATTATATGTGTATAGGACTGTTGGTTCCTCCAGACGATACTCTGGAACAGGATCTCGGTATTCACCAGCTAAGGACCCAAGGCGAGTACATTTTCTAATTAGTTTCTAATTTATGATATCTCCTATGTTCATTGTATCTAGTATAGATATCCATGCTCTTGACACGTTGGTTACACGGATTGGTATACACAGATCTCGTCATGAGATGCTATTCCTTATTCATTGTGTAGCTTGTACAAGACTTGTTCCTTGTTATCTTGTGCATGTACAGACACAGAGACCCAGGGAGATTTGCTACCTCCCTAGGAAATCCCGTGCCATAGCGTACCATGATTGGATCTACTATACCAGTCGGGGGTGGAGAGTATTTTAGTGTAGATATGTGATCATACCCAACTTTACATGAATCATAGCTCACCCCACATCTCACGTCGGGTGCGGCCTGACCATTTATATGCTTCATAGTTGTTACGTGTGATTAGCCTGACCTCTACATGCATCATAGCTAACCAACGGTTAGCCTGACCTTACATGAATCATAGCTAATCACATGTAACCAGCCTGATCAAGTTCCCAAGATGATCACATGTTAAATCTAGTACTCACACACTTAGTCATAGGATTCTTTCTCGTTGACATATTGTTTCTTTTCCTGTATTTACTTACAGTTTTTCCAGTATTTCCTTTTTGTATATTTCTCGTTCCTATACATGCATCTCGTATATTTCCATCTAGAACTGCTACATAGTTTATATCATTAATATAGAACTGCTATTTAGAGTTGTACTTTGCTCTTTCCTGACTGGAAAATATTTTCCAGACTGTGACCTTAGTGGACTTGTTTCTGACACTTGGGGATTGGATGTCACTGATTACAGGTATGACTATTTTGTCGTTAGACTTGTCTTGTATTTCTTGCTTGCCTTGATATCTCATCGTGCTTTAGTTTATGTGATTGAGTATTTCCAGCATTATTTTATGATATTCATGTCTCCTTATGGAGTTGGATATTCATGTGAGATTGATTAGATAGTTACATGACCTAGACAGCGTTCTACCGCCGATGCTGCGGCGTAGGCTGGACGTACCCACGCTCTCGTACCCCTATATCGGGTGCGGGTCGTGACACGTTTTTAGTGGTAGCCCATGCAGGTCAGACTTCGTAAGTTGTGCGATATCGTGGTAGTACGACATCATAGTTGTACCACTGTGTACCTGCTATAGAATATAGGACATAGGATACTAGGATGAGAGAGGATACTCAATCACAATTTTAAGAGATTTCTGGGACAACCCTTGAGAATCTCATTATAAATTTCAATTTAAATCCTTCCCCCTTGTTTTTGTCCGTTCTCACTTGTTGATATTGAGTTTGATTCTTGTTGACCAGTTGTTAAATTTAATTCTTGGTATCGTTGTTGAGTTTTAATTTCATATCGAGATGAATTTTACGGACTAAACTTTACGGTATTATCTGATGACATATGTTGATGAGGACAGTGAGAAAGGTAAAACGTCTACTTTGGTTATGGAACCTAGAGTTTATCGCAGCCATATTAGCTGTCATGACGAGAATGTAGGAACCTGACTTGGATGTACATACTTTAGTTATGAAATTTAGAATTTCTCGCAGCCATACCGGTTGGCGTGGCAAAGATTCTAGATGACATGATTATAGAGTTGCATACCTTAGTTACGGAACCTGTCGTTTATCGCATCTATGCTTACTGGCGTGGCGAGGATTCTGAGTGTCATGATTTTAGACAGACGTGTATGATTATCAGGTTGTATCTTAAAATGGTTCTTAAAGTATCATCTCAACACTTATCTATTTCTGTTATACAAGACTTTATTCTATCGTTTCTTTTGGTTACTAGCAGTAGAAATACTTTCAGTCCTCAATCCAGTCTTTTTGAGCTCCTATTCTTTGAGGATTCCTTGTTAAGTATGATAATTAATGACTTATAATTATGGCTGTATCTTGAGTATTAGTATTGACTGTGTTGCTAGTGAGTTGTAAGTGTTTCCTAGTTGGACATGTGAGCAGTAGGCCTTAATCTAGAGTTAACCCATAGCATAGTACCTTGTAACAATGGTTCTAGGATAAGTGTCATTAGAGACTGAGAGAAAAGGAGAGTATAGAGTATCAGTGATGTTCCCCAGAGTTAGTATCAGAGCCAGTATACCCGTCTTGGATAATCGTGATTATGTAATTGAGTGATCTATGTGAACAATTAAGTATCCAGAAATTGTGTTAAGGATTAATGGAGCATAACGTTCAATTTGATGATTGATATCGGGTGTGTTAAAGGTAAAGAAATTTATATGCATGAGGAGTTATAATGAGGTATCATGAGTAGAAAAATATTGGATTTGGTAATAAAAATGGTGAAGCGTATCACGGATTAGTTTAACAGGCTATAAAAGGTTAAAGGGAAATACATATACATTAATTGAGATGAGAACCATATACTTGCCCATGAGAGTAAAGAAACATGAGTGTTATAGAAGATACATGTAATCATGAGTTATAATGAGCTTGATGGGATGATCCATTAATGAAGCTAGTGATATAATACCAAGAGTGCTAATGGTTCTATTTCGAGGGTTAGTCGAGAATGACGCTCAAAACAGTAAGCACTCTGCGTGATGATAATCGGATGATATACCAGTTAATATAGATTGAAAAATCATGGAAGAAAATACATGTGATGATAACTTTGATCATTGGAGGTAATAGTGCAAGTGATTCGGGCAGTACAATTTAGTACACAGTTGTAGACAATAGAGGTATTGAGTGCACCTCGAGTATTAGAGACCGTGAGCACTTATATGTAAATTTGTGGATTTATAAATTAAAGAGTGGAAATGAATTTTAACTTTGAGAATTATTGAGGAGATGAGATTGTGTCATTAAAATTTTTGAGGATTTCAAATATTGATTCAATAAACATGGTCAAGGCTACAAAGATTTTAGAAGTGATTAAAAAATTTATTTCGATGTTGAGTATCTGACTTTGAGGAGGTATATGCAATTTATTTTTAAGTTGATCGAGAAGTTAAACCTTGACGATTATTTTGAGGATTAATTTTGTGGTAGATGAGAAATATGAATATTAGTATATGAGTAGATGATATACATATGTAAGGATCTGATGACTTGAGCATGATTGAGATGGCACCGCAGACTGACTTCGGTGTCCATCTAGAGTTGTATTGGAGAGAGCAGTACTTAGTATGGTGTTACACTTGGTGTGCTCTTGAGTGATAAGAACAAATAGTATGGACAATTGTAGTAGGAACGAGAACTAGCAGTGAGTGTACTTATAGTAGAGTGTGGTACCTAAAGAGGTAGAGGTATCAAACTTAGATGCATTATTGAACCATGGTTATATTAGAGAATCTTGGTATCAGATTTAAGCATTAATAAGCAGGTGTATGCAATGAGGATGTAATCATGGATGTTGTGGACTAAAGGTTAGTTGATAGGGATATCAGTGTACAGGAATAGGAATTAGTTAGTGAATATGCTAGAGTTAAGTGTATGTTAGAGATAAGGGATACTGCAGGAAATATGTTAACAGGTTCTTTCTTTTCTTTCCTAATGTTCTTTTTCGTCTTTTGATTGATTGATTCCCTAGTACCGTGATTTGTATTCGTGATTTTCTTGTTAGAATGTAGTTAGTAGTACCCTTGATACGGAGACTGTAATACCATGACGAAAGACACTTGACCTACATATTTTCTAGATTGCATGGTTGTAGGTAGAATTTTCTTAAACCATGATTAGTGGGGTTTAACCATAGTAGATTTAAGAAGAGGTTATGACTTGACAAGAGAAACGAGATGCTAAAATTTTGGAAGATAAGCATAAAGAGTTAAGGATTTAGTATAACAGAATTGATGGATCATTGATTTTATGAAGATCGAGGTATGATTGAAATTCGAGGATAAATACTAACTTAAATGGAGAGTTGAGAAATTTATATGGCAAAATTGAGGATTTATCAAATTTAGTAAGGTTATGATATGATAGAATTGGTGGGAAAAAAAATTTAAGAAAATTTAAGAGATTGTCATTATATTTATTTGACTGCAAGTTATAAATTTTTGGACGTTGCATTAGAAGGATCTCTAAGTGTCGCACTGGTGAGTATTGTGAGGAAAAAGGAAACTGAAGAATCAGATCATTGATGGATTATTGTTGAATTCAGACTTTTGGGACGAGATTCAATACATTGATTGAAATTAAATTTGAGGAACAGATATCAAATTTTGAGTATTTAATTAACTTAAAATTTTGGAGGAAATTGTGAGGAAAATGGACTTTGATTTTTATTTTCGAGGATATTGCAAGAAGACAGTAATTTCAGAATTTTTTGAGATTGTGAAATGGCAAGGTGGATTACTACCTGATTTTGTGATTGATGAATTTAACTATTGATGAGAAATAAAATAATGAATAAACACTACTATGAGGACTTTAAATTTCGAGGACGAAATTCTTTTAAGGAGGGTAGACTTGTCACTACCACATTCTGAAAATAGGGGTATTTTCGACTTTTTATAATTATCAGTATTATGATATTTATATTAAATGATTTCTCAATATTGTATTTAAATTAAATAATTGCATGAGGTGTGGATTTAAATATATTATATTATATACTGTGTCCTTAATGTCTGAGCTGGTAGACTTGACCTAGAGGCCACTAGACGAACACCTGATCGAATAATGGGAATTATGTATTTAATCGTTTTATTTTAGGATTTAATTATTGGATGTCGTAATTAATTATCGTAATTTATTAATTGTTGCGCGCTGCCGTTGCTTCGATATTTGGAGCGCTACCTAGCTTTTGCCTTCCAACAAATTTCACAACCTTGCCCTAGACGTGCCTGCCTTCCATTCTGATATTTTTGCAACTCATAATTATGCTCTATGTACCTTATTTTTATCCGCACAAAAATCGTCGCGGACGTTTATTTAATTTCAGAATAAATTCCTATTTTGTATCGTTGTGCGTTCCAATCAAAATTGGAGGAAATCTTGACCTATTTTTTGTGCGACCTAAATTAGAGTAATATTCTATTTTGAGTCTTCTTCATTATTGGTATTGATGACCTGACCTGATTTTGGCCCCATGTACTCCTAATTAATTTTAGAACACAACTTGTATTTATTTCTAATTAAATTAAGGATACCATTTTATCTGATTCCGAAAATCCCGGTAAATTCCTGTGCCCTGCTATTTGAGCCCATACCAAACATACAGTGCCCCCTGACCCTATAAAACACCAGACACCGAATCGCCCACCCAATTTTCATCATTTCATGCGTCTGTGCAAATACCCAAATTTAAGGGGGCTAATTTGCAATTATTGCATTTGGTGTCAACGCCCTATTGGTTTAACCCAAATGAAGAAAACCAACCCCCCTAGCTTTGACTAGTCAACACCCTCATCTCACATGTATGAATTTTCTCCATATCAAATCCTGGCCACTCAATTAAAGTGGGTACATCACCACCATTCATTCTCATCTCACCCCTCCCTATTTAATGTCCTATCCCCACTAGCCCTAATCCCCAAAAATTCCTAGGGAAGCACACCTCCCCACTAGCCCCCAAGCCCCAACCGTAGCTCTCTTTCTCTTCCTCATTTTCTTCTTCTTCTTCTCTTCTTCTTCTTCTTCTTCTTCTTCCTTTCTTCTTCTCCTTTTAATTATTTTTTTTTTGAATTTCAAATAAGAGAAAGGGGGAACACTGTTCACCGTGTTTCACTGTTCTTCTCCGGCCACCGCCGGAGGGTTCGTTCCCCACCACTGCATCAGCTCCACCGGCATGCTGCTCCGGCGCGGCCCGAATCCACCACCACGAGTACCATCCCGAGCCCGGCCCCCATCCTCGTCCTAACTCCGGCGTCCAGCCCCCGTTCTCCGACAGCCCTCCCCGCCGTTCCGCTGCTGTAAACCGACCACGAGCTCCCGGCACCTCGGCTATCACCTCCACCATCAGCATCAACTACCACCAGTACCTACTGTCCGACCATCCCTTCATCTCGGCCTCCTTCCCCGGCGTTCGACCGACGAGCTTCCCTCTGCATTACTTCGGTCGATCAACTGCTCCTCCACCTTCGGCTCACCAGTCTCCGGCATAGTCCACAACTTCTCGGCTATCACCCAGCACCACCACCATCAACCCAGCACCACCACGGGAACCCCAGCTTCCTCCTCCGGTCGGGCACTTCCCGGCGAGCTCTCCTCCCCCATTCGAGCTCATCCCCGAGTTCCCTCTGCATTCCTCCTCCCTCTGCATCTCCTTCTCCGACAAATAAGCCAACTCCATTACTCCACCACCTGCAACTCCCCTGTGAGTTTCTCTCCCTCTCCTTCTTTCCTCTTTAGTATATAACATAATACATGTATATATATAATGTATAGTATAGTGTATGTTGATATATAATGTATGTATTTAATTAATGTATAGTATAGTGTATGTTTAATATATATTGTATGTATTTGAAAAATTAGTATATACGTATTTAAATGATATATGTTAAATATTGTATTGTATTTTTTATATAGAATATGTGTATTAAATATATATTATTTTGGTATAAATATATATATATATATATATATATATATATTGGTATTGGTAAATATATAAAAACGTATCTTGGTATATGTAAATACATATATATATGTATTATTGTGGTATGTATATATAAGTAGCATATATATAATTGTAATTTAGTATATATATATTTAATATATATATATATATATATATTCTTTTGTATATATATATAAAACTTTGGTAGTTGCATATATAAATGTATGTGTGTTATGAATATTTTTACCTATGTATATATAATATATATTCCATTAATGTATATACAGTTATACCTATTTTGTATATACTTTGGTATAACCATATATATGTATTATATTTATTTTTGATACATAGATATATAGGTACTAAATGACCCGAGTGTAAATACGGATACCCCGTTTTTACTCATGACCTATGACCCTGTGAACTGTTAGTTGACTGCCACGCGTACACTGACGTACTGGCAAGCCCCGTACCATTTTGAATCGTCTGTCTTGCCCAGAAATCACAGATGCGACGCCGTGCAACTTGACGCACTTGACCCTAGCTGACTAGTGCCATGCCTGGCATAGCCCCTGAGTTAGTAATTGCTTGTGTGTTTAGTATAGTTTCGGATGCAAATATTTTATTGTTTATTATATGTGTATAGGACTGTTGGTTCCTCCAGACGATACTATGGAACAGGATCTCGGTATTCACCAGCTAAGGACCCAAGGCGAGTATATTCTCTGATTAGTTTCTAATTTATGATATCTCTTATGTTCACTGTATCTAGTGTAGATATCCATACTCTTGACACGTTGGTTACACGGATTGGTATACATGGATCTCGTCATGAGATGCTATTCCTTATTCATGGTGTAGCTTGTACAAGACTTGTTCCTTGTTATCTTGTGCATGTACAGACACAGAGACCCGGGGAGATTTGCTACCTCCCTAGGAAATCCCGTGCCATAGCGTACCATGATTGGATCTACTATACCAGTCGAGGGTGGGGAGTATTTTAGTGTAGATATGTGATCATACCCAACTTTACATGAATCATAGCTCACCCCACATCTCACGTCGGGTGCGGTCTGACCATTTACATGCTTCATAGCTGTTACGTGTGATTAGCCTGACCTCTACATGCATCATAGCTAACCAACGGTTAGCCTGACCTTACATGAATCATAGCTAATCACATGTAACCAGCCTGATCAAGTTCCCAAGCCGATCACATGTTAAATCTAGTACTCACACACTTAGTCATAGGATTCTTGCTCGTTGACATATTGTTTCTTTTCCTGTATTTACTTACAGTTTTTCCAGTATTTTTTTTTTGTACATTTCTCGTTTCTATACATGCATCTTGTATATTTCCATCTAGAACTGCTACATAGTTTATATCATTAATATAGAACTGCTATTTAGAGATGTACTTTGCTCCTTCCTGACTGGAAAATATTTTCCAGACTGTGACCTTAGTGGACTTGTTTCTGACACTTGGGGATTGGATGTTACTGATTACAGGTATGACTATTTTGTCATTAGACTTGTCTTATATTTTTTGCTTGCCTTGATATCTCATCGTGCTTTAGTTTATGTGATTGAGTATTTCCAGCATTATTTTATGATATCCACGTCTCCTTATGGAGTTGGATATTCATGTGAGATTGATTAGATAGTTATATGACCTAGACAGCGTTCTACCGCCGATGCTGCGGCGTAGGCTGGACGTACCCACGCTCTCGTACCCCTATATCGGGTGTGGGTCGTGACACTCAAACCAGAGAGTACCTGCGAGAGAACCGAGAAAAAATGCATAAACCAAAAATGCCAAACATAAATCGCAGACACAAAAAAATTTTGACGTGGAAAACCCTTGCGGAAAAAATCACGGGACGATCAGAGTCCAACTTTGAAAATCCTCCACTAATGGAATAAGAAATACACGAACACCTGACAAACTTCTCACCAATTCAAATGGATTACTATAACTCTTTTGGAACAGAAAATAGATTATAACCACGAAGAAGAAAGACAACAAGAAATACCCAAAACTGATCTCCTTCTTCGAAATAGCCTCCAATCCTTCCTTCTCCTCTCCAATATTGTATGGCACTCTTTCCTTCTTTTCTCTCCTTGTTTCTATATTTTTTTTAGTGAGAGAGATATATTTTAGGGCCAGGAGACACATATATATTGCCACAAACTTACAACTAGCATTCCTATTATAGATAGGAATATCCAATCCAAATCTAAATATATTGACATATTCTTATTATATGTAGGAATATCCAATCCAAATCTATTATGATAATCCTATTATATTTAGGAATGTATAATCCAAATAAATTGAGGTATTCCTATTATATGTAGAAATACTCAATCCTACTCTGGGATATTTTCCACATAGGTTGGGAATCCCACCCACTCAAACAAATATCTCTCTTCACAACTATGTGGAGGGGGTCGCTATCCCGACGATCCGCATGCAATACTCAAACTTTTCACTTGGTAGAACCTTTATAAACATATTTGTTCCATTGTCATCTGTATGAACCTTCTCAAGCGTCACTTTTTTCTTGTCAACCATATCCCGTATCCAAGGCATCAGGTATCAATGTGCTTGGACCGACTATGAAATATCTGGTTCTTTACAAGGTGAATAATACTCTGACGATCGTAAAGCAAAGGATATTGCTCCTACTTTAGCCCAATTTTTTGTAGCAGCTTCTTCATCCACAATAACTCCTTGCAAGCCTCCGTCGTCACAATATATTCTGCCTTTGTCGTCGATAAGGCAACATACTTATGTAAATGCGACTGCCATGATACTGATCTACCAGCAAATATTATCATATAGGCCAAAGTCGATCGTCTCATCTCTACATCTCTATCCACATCAATATTTGTATATCCAACCAGCTCTGGCTCATCACCACCAAATAAAAGTCTCCAATCGGCAGTACCCTAAAGATATCGTAGAATCTACTTGACCCCACTATAATGTACCCTTCCAGGATTGGAAGTGTACATGCTAACTGCGTCAACTGCGTGAGCAATATCTGGCCTCGTATATACCATAGCATATATAAGACTCTCTACAACTAAGGCATATGGAACTTGCTCCATATCTTCCTTCTCATCCTTAGAGTGAACTTAAAGTGAGCTGCAAGGGGGTTACTCACTTTCTTCGACCCGTCCATCTGGAAATGCTAAAGTACTCAATGAATGTACTTCTTTTAGGATAATTGTAGCAGCTTGGACTCTCTCTCTCTCTCTCGGCTGATCTCCATCCTAAGAATAGTCTTCACTCTGCCCAAATCCTTCATAGAGAAGGCCACATCCAGTTGGCGCTTTAACTCTGCCATCCTGGTGGCATTCTGATCCACCAACAGCATGTCATCAACATAAAGCAACAAAATGATAAAATCATCCACGGTGAAGTACCTCACAAAAATATAATAATCCAGCGTTGTTCGTGCATAGCCATGCTCACCCATAAATGACTCAAACTTCCTATACTACTGCCTCAGAGCCTGTTTCAGATTATATAAGCTCTTCCTCAACCGACAGACCAAATATGACTTACCCTTCTCATAGAATCCCTCTGGCTGCTCTATGTATAACTCCTCCTTAAGATCACCATGGAGGAATACCGTCTTTACGCCCATTTGCTCGACCTCTAAGTCAAAACTGGCTACCAAAGCTAGCACTAACCGTATAGACGACTGCTTTACGATTGACAAAAAGATCTCATCATAATCTATACCTTTCGGCTGAACATAGACTTTAACTACCAGCCTTATTTTGTATCGAGTGCGAGTAGCATCATCTGTCTGCTTCACTATGAACATCCATCGATTCTTCAAAGCCTTCTTGCCCTTTAGAAATTGTACCAGATCATAGTAGAGTTGACCTCTAAGGAACTCATCTCCTTCTGTATGGCCTTCATCCACTCCTGCCTGTGTTCATCTTCCACAGCCTCTGAGAAACTTTTGGGTTCTTCCCCGTCAGTCAGTAGCATATACTCTCCCGGTGCTTATCTCGTAGATGGTCAATGTCTCTATCATTTTTCCTCAACGAAACCACTAGTGCTGGCTCTATATCTATAGCCTCCTCCCCTCCAGTATTGCCTTATCGGCATGCTCATCCTCCTGAGGGTCACCCTGACCACCCTCAGTAGGCTGATGATAAAGGTTGGGAGCAACTCTATGTACTGGCTCTCGCATAACTGGATCCTCTGTGATATCCTCTGGAAACTGCTAGAAGCAAAATAACTCTAACTCAGGCAATTCCTCAGCCTCAGAAGAAATCTCAAAATACTGAGTGTTGGTCATGGTCTGATCCTCGACGAATACCACGTCCCTGCTTTCGCAGAGCTTTCTTTCCACTAGATCATAGAGTCTATATCCAAACTCATCCCGATCATAGCCGACAAAGATGTACTGCCTCATCTTTGGCTTAAGTTTGAACCTTTTGTTCATCGGTAGATGCATAAAGGCCTTACAACCAAATATTCGTAGGTGATTGTATGATGACTCTTTGTCGTACCATACTTTATCAGGCACATCACCTTACAAAGGATAACTAGAAGATAAATTAATAACATAAGCAACTTTGTAAAGTGCCTCACCCCAATAGCTGCCTGACAAGTTTGCTTCTGACAGCAAATATCACACCCTCTCCATTAGCGTCATGTTCATCCGCTCTGCTACACCGTTATGTTGCGGTATCTTTGGTGGAGTCTTCTGGTGTCGTATCCCTTGCTCTCCGCAATAAGCATCAATGGGACCGATATACTCGTCTCCGTTGTTCGACCGAACAGATAGTAGTTTCTTGCCCGTCTTCCTTTCAACAGATGCCTGAAACTCCTTGAAAGTGGGCAGCACTTGATCCTTGGTCTTTAAGGTATAGACCCAAACCTTTCTGGAATAATCATCAATAAATATTACAAAATAAGAAGTACCACCAATGGATTTTACCTTCATAGGACCACAGACATCCTAGTAAATCAACTCGAGCAACGTCGGCTTCCTCGAACTTGGGTAACTTTGGAAAGACACTCTATTTTGCTTTACTGCCAAACAGTGCATGCACTTCTCTAACTTTGTAGAATTTAGCCCTGGAATCATCGTTCTGTTCACTAAGTAGCTCATTCCCTTCTCGCTGATAAAGCTGAGCCTCATGTGCCATAACTCAGTAGATGCATCAGTAGCTGTGTTAACCTTTTGTGCCCCTTGTGCGCTCCTTTCCATATAGTAGAGTCCAGACCTCTTGCTTCCTTTGGCAATCACCATCAAACCTCTGGAAAGCTTTCACTGATTGTTTCCAAAGAGACTGAAGAAACCCTCGTCATCCAACCTTCCAACTGATACCAGGTTGAAATGGATATTAGGGATATGATAGACATCTTTGAGAATAAGAACTGCACATGTCTTTGTCCTTAAATACATATCTCCAATGGCAACCACCTTCTACACATCTCTATTGCCCATTCAATACTCCATAGTCTCCTGTTGTGTATGTATAAAATAGTGCCATATTGTGAGGTACGTACACTAAAGCACCTGAGTCCACCAGCCAAGAGTTGTTATTGCAGGTGTCATGCCCAGTTCCAAAATACGTAGGACTAGGAATAAGTAAGCATGTCAGCCGTATGTATATGGCAACTCCAATATATGGAAACCATAACACATATGTATGCTGTATTATGAATAACAATTCATAAGTGGTATAGATTTTATGTTATAGGTCACAGGGCATAACTAAATCTCATCCACAGAATCAAATATAAATGAATAACCAATCAACTATATAACTGAATCAAGTATAAAATGCTTGATAAGAACAAGTAGTTGGGTGGAGACAAATCCACTACCAAACTAGAATATAAGAGAAATAAAATAAGTACATCCAATGAACAATGAGGCTCGAAGAGAAGACCTCCTCGAAAGAGAGATAAGTAGCAAGTCCTGATCCGTGCTCCTGTGAATAGTCAAGATCGTCTACACCTGGAAAGGGACCAGGTCCTCAGTGGAATGTAACAAGATACATAGAAGCATGCTAATTGAATACAGCAAAACATGCATAATAGACAAAAAATATATAAGTGCGTTGTACTAGACAATCTATATGAATGCATAATGAGGAGAACTTTTTAATGTATGGGCATGTTTAGGCTACTCATGCTATCTTACAACTCACACACACGTCCATGTACATCAGAAGCTGTCATAATGCGAGGGTAGTGACCATCATGACACCAGAAGCTGACATACTGCGAGGGTAGCGACCATCGCAACACAACTAGCATAGTACGTGCTAGTTACTACGGTTTACCAGAGTGGGTAGCCCATACGCCTACTGACTGTCCTTCCCTCCCATGATACTATGTGTCAAGTGTGTGTCAATATATATAATATATAATTATGACTGAAAAAATGCACATATAAAGAATATATGAAAATATGATAAGCATGTAAAGTACTATAAGCAATTTGGCAACGTATACTTGCCTACCAAGAAAGCTGCGAAGTACAAGCGTCCAGACATCAAGCACAAGGGATCAGAACTATGGCATCTGAATAAATATCTCAGATGTTGAAATAAACATTACCAATGTTCCCAGAATAAGCGAGATAGTCAAAAAAAGTCTACCCTTTCGTCCAATTTGGACACAGGGACAAAATAATAATTTTAGGTTAAAGCGAGTTCACATGTGGCCCACTTTGCACCAAAATACGTGCTAGAGGTAAAGGTCTCTAAATAGGACAAATTATAGGTCAAACAAATTCTAAACGATGATACGAACTCAATAGTATGTCCAATTTTGGATTTCGATGAGCCGATCACAAATTTGCCCTTCAAGTCAAACCATGGGACCCGCGAATATGCTGCTTGGTCAACTGTCTCAGAATCACATGAAACATGGGTCACAGGACCCGCGTGATACCACGAATCCAATGGCACAAGTTTTTTTGCATTCTAATGAGCGTACACAAAGTAGGGTGGTAGTTTGTAAAAGTCGTGATACGGAGACTTTTTACGGATACGGGTTGATTCTGACGCGCACACCGATACCCATGCATACCGATCCATCCTTCTTCGGTACAAAGAATATCAGAGCACCCCATGGTGATGAACTGGATCTGGTGAAGCCCTTGTCCTGTAACTCATCTACCTGCTTCTTCAACTCTGCCAGCTCACTATTGTTGACACTATAAACGTGTTGTGATATCGGCTCTACGCCTAGCACCAAATCAATAGAGAACTCAATATCATGATCTGGTGGCAACCCTGGTAACACCTCTATAAAAACATCCAGGAACTTTGTAATCAAAGGATGTGGCATCTCTTTCTCTTCTACCAAAGCACCACAGATGGCACCCTCACTCTACTCCAATATTCTTTTAGAAATCTTGAACTCTGGCTCTCCCGGCGGTCAAAATAAAACTTTGCCTCCATAGCAATCTAGACTAGCATAGTGCCTACTCAACCAATCCATCCTGAATAAAATATCATAGCTCTAAAGTAGCATTACGAGTAGACTCACACTCAACTCCCACCCTCCCAGTATAAATCTTCGATCCTTAAAAATATTATTGACCAGGATGATGCCACCCCCAGTCATGATCTTGCAAGTCCTAGGCAAAAGTTTCACTCTAAATGATGCTTAAGAGAAAAATACAAAAATACAAAACTATGTGAAGCATATGAATCAAATAAAGCTAATACTGGAATAGAATCTAGAAGAATTGAACCTGTGATGACGTCTCCAACTGGCTCCGTCTTCTCAATCGTCATGACGAATGCTCGACCCAGTATTATTGGGTCAGGAGTAGGCGTCCCCTATTCTGTAATGCAGGTGCTGCTGGTGCTATAACTGGTGCTCTCTGAGCAGGAGCTCCACCTTAACCCGGACGAGCTGGAGCCAAACAATAGTTTCTCAGCTAGTGACCTGCAACTACACAAAATAAACACGCTCCTAATCTTTTTCTGTAGACGTCCCATCCGTATCCTGGATTCTAGCTAAAAGGACATATAAGAAACTACTATTGATGCTTCTAGGGCTGCTGACGTTGAGGTTGGAAGGTCCGCTGCTGCTGGAACTATGGTTGCTTGGCTGGTGTCATGACCCGCACCCAAAATTTGGGCCCGAGTGCGTGGGTACGACCAGCCTACGTTGTAGCATCAGCGGTAGGACGCTGTCTAGATCAATACTCTATCTAATCAATCTTACATGAATATCCAACTGCATAAGGAAACACAGATATCACAATATAATATGGAATACTCAATCACAGAAACTAGAGCACGATAAGATATCGAAAAAGATAAATAAAATACAAGACAAGTCTAAATAACAATAAATAGTCTAACCTACAATCAATAATATCCAAATCTCCAAGTATGCTGGTAACAAGTCCTCTAAGTCATAGTCTGAAAAAACTATCCAGTAAGGATTAGTGCAAAGTACAAGCACTAACAACAGTTCCATGTATATAGACAAAAACAATAATATAGTGTAATAAAATACAAGATGGATATAAATACTGGCAATAAATAATACTGGAATAATGAGATACTGAAATAGAAATATTGGAGCATATGTCATCATCAATGGTGCACTAGCAATGAACAGAATACAAGTGTATACTAGAACCATGAACTGGAATATTAGTGGATGCTAGAATAATAACTAAAATATGGAGAAATACTAGATCAATAAACTAGAGATACATGTATAGACTATCTAGCTAAGTGTATGAAACATCAACATATCATGTGATCGGCTTGGGACTGATCAGGCTTGCTATGTATGACTAGCTATGATTCATGTAAGATCAGGCTAACCATCCGGATAGCTATGATGCAAGCAATAGTCAGGCTAATCATATATAATAGGCTATGAGGCATGTAATGGTCAGGATGTACCGATGTGAGGTGTGGGTGAGCTATGATTCACGTAGAGTTGGAAATGATCACATAATCTACTAATATTTCCTTGTTTCCCCAGCTAGCACGATGGGTTCCAATCATGACTCATCGTGACCGGTCTCGATGATACCAACTCGTGTATACAACAGTGTCAGATCATGTATGCTATACAACTGGAATCATAGAGATAATCAACATAATAAAAACTGTCAGAGAATATACTCGCCTGGGGGTCCTCTGCTAGCAATACCAATATCCTATTTTCGAAGTCTTGTCTGGATAATCTAACAGTCCTATAGACAGCATTTAATAATAATACAGAATCAATCGATACACTAACACATAATCATAAATATTCTAAACTCAGAGGCTACGCTAGTTATGATACTGGTCAACTAGGGTCAAGTGTGCGTCTAATTGCACGAGTGCTACGTCTGTAATTGCTGTGCAAGATCAGACAGTCAAAATAATATGGTTCTCGCCAGTACGTCAGTGTACATAAGGCAGTCTTCTAATAATTTACAGGGTTACATGGCCAATGTAAATAGGAAATATCCGTAATTAACACTAGGGTCTCTTAGTACATATATAAAAATATATATGGTCTTAACTAGAATAGTATTTAATTGCTACACAGTATATACACATACTAAATATACATATATAGATATACCAAATTGAACAATATATACATACTAAATATATATATGTATCATATTGAATAATGTACACATACTAAATATGTATATATATACCTTATTGAATAATATACGCATACGCGTATGTTTGTGTATACGAGTTGGGTTCATTACAGGGTCTCAAGAAATCGACATATAATGAATACGTTAAATCCTAATATTTCACACATACGTACATAAAATCATGAAGGAGGAGGGGACAGGTACGAACCTTGGCGGGCACGTACGGGATCGACGATAACGGCAATGTTGATGATGACGACGATGACGATGATGATGATGATGATGATGATGATGATGATGATGATAATGATGATGATGATGATGATGGTTAAGGTGATGATGATGGTGATGATGATGGTGAAGGTGATCGTGACAGGGCTACAGGAGTTGGAGCTCAGGCAGGAGGAGAGGTGGAAGAGAACGGCTACGGGGAGGAGAGGTAAATGGTGGTGGTGGCTGGGAGCAGTGGCCGGGGAAGAGGGTAGTCAGGCGGGCTTGGCAGCGGGTGCAAGGGAGGTTGGGAGCAGCGGAGGGTGGTGCTAGGGGTGCTCAGGCCGGTGATAAAGTCGTGGGGAGAAGGAGAACTCAGGCGGTTGGGTCTGGGACTACTGTACAGTCGGGTCCGACGAGGTCATGGTTGGGAACGGTGGCTGTTCGTCGAGGGAAAGGGCGGAGGAAGATAACCGAAGGGAGAGGAGAAGATCGTGTGTAGGAGAGCCAAGGCGGGCTCGGGTGGTCCGGCGAGGGGGAGACACGGTGGTTCAGGCGGGGTCGACAGGTGATTCAGAGCTGCTGCTTAGGCGGAAGAGGCGCTAAGCGAGGTTGTTGGGTGGTCGGCAGGTTACAGAGGGAGGTGGTGAAGGGGATGAAAAGGTGGTTGGGTTTTGGTTTAGGGTAGGTTGGAGTTTTGATGGTGGAGGTGATAAAGAAAATTAACGGGGAGGTATTTTGCATGTAGGGAAGAGGTTCATGTTGACCTCCTAAGGATTAGGGTCGACCAAGTACATCTTGGGATGGGATTTGCATTGGAAGAGGGTTTATGAGGGATTATATATATATATATATATATATATATATAGGTGAGGGTGTTGTATGGTGAGGATGGCTCCATTTTAAATGGATGGCCATTATTTAACATGGAGGAAAATATATAACAAAAAGGAGGAGAGAGGGAGAGAGAGAGGGACAGAGTTTGAACGGTCAAAGGGGGAGGGGTGATTTTCTTCATTGGTCTTGACCAATAGGATGGTGACACATTGTAGTTTTGCAAATAAGTCCTCAACAATTAGAAAATTACACAGAAAGTGGGTTTTGGATTAAGTGAGGGAAACACCATGTTTGTGTGCTGTATTAGCTAAAAATGATGTGTGGTGTTTAGGATGAAGCTTGAGGGTATAAATGGGGGTTTGGTTTGGTATTGGATCTAGTTTTGGGTCAAGTTGGGTCCTTACATAAATTTAATTAAAATTAATATAATCGGTGTTCTAAAATTAATTGGAAGTACAAGGGACTAAAATTAAGTGGGACATAAGTGTCATGAATGAAGAAGACTCAGAATAGAATATTATCCTAATTTGGATTGCTCAAAATGGGTCGAGATTGGGTCTCCAATTTCGATTGGAACGCACAAGGATACAAAGTTGGATTTATATTGAATTAAATATAGTCGTTTACGACGAATGTTGTGCGACTAAAATAAAGCACAAGAGAGCATATTTATGAGTTACACCAAGGTCAGAATGGAATATGGGCACGTCTTGGACAAAGGTGTGAAATTTATTAGAATACAAAAGCCAGGGTAATGCTCCAATTATCGAAGCAACGGTAAGGCACAACAATTAAATAAAATTACCGTAATAAATTATAATACCCAAATAATTAATCTCGAATTAATACAAACTTAAATCATAATCCTATATTTGGTCAGGGGTTGCTCTAGTGGGTTTCTAGGTCTATTCCAATAACTCATGCATTAAAGAACACTATACATATAACACATATATATATATACACATATCATGCAATTATTCAAAATAAAAACACACAATACTTATAATAAATAAAATGACAAAATTATCCCTATTTTTGAATGCGGTAGTGACAAGTCTACCCTCCTTAAAAGAATTTTATCTTCGAAATTTAAGACCCTCAATAGTTGTATTTATTTATTTATTTTACCATCAAAGTTTAAATTCATCAAGCCATATAATCATGAAGTAAATTCATATTGTTATTTCACAAACTTTCAAAATTTTATAGATATCATATTCTTGAAAATCTTCAAGTTTAAAATCATATTCCATTTTTATCGCAATCTCCTACAAAATTTTAATAACAAATTCAATTATATCTTAATCTTCATAAAAATCAATGATTTAACAAAATTGCCAATTCTGCCATATTAAGTTCTCAGCTCTTTATTTAAATTAATGTTTATCCTCAAAATTTAGGGCACTTTGTCTCTCTCTTTCCAGTCATAATCTCTTCATTAATGTTCACTATGGTCAAACCCCCAACAATCAAGGTCTAAGAAAATCCTACCTACAGTCATACAACATACAATCTAGGAAAAATATACATGGTTATGGTCACTTTTGTCATGGTATTGTAGTCTTTGTCGGGGTGTACTACTAACTATATTCTAGCAAAAGAATAATTGATACAAACTACGGTACTAAGAAATTAATCAATCAATAAAATAGACGAAAGGGAACAGAAGGAAAGAACAGAACAGAACCTGCTAAGACAACAATGGTTTAATGATGCATCCAAAGTTTGATACTTTTATCCCTTTAGGTACCACTGTTTCTACTACTAGCACACCCGCTGCTAGCTCTTTTATCTACTAAAATTGTTTATACTGGTTGTTCTTATCACTCAAGTGCACGCCAAGTGCAACAAACCATACTAAGTACTACTACTTCTAATACAACTCTAGATGGAAACCTAAGTCTGTTTGCAGTGCCATCTCAAGCATTCTCAAGCCAATAGATCCTTAAACATGCACAACAACCACTCATATACTAATATACATTTCTTACCCACTATAAAATTTTATCCTCAAAATAAAATCCTCAAAATTTAACTTCTCGAACAATTTAAAATAAATGTATATTCTTTCCTCAAAAGTCAAATATTCAAATATTAAAATAAAATTTTAATCACTTCCAAAAATCTTTATAGCTCTGACTATGTTTATTAAATTGAATTTGGATCCTCAAAAATTTTAATAACATAAAATCTTAACTCCTTAAAATTTTTAAAAATTGAAATTTATTTCCACTCTTCAAATTATAGATTTAAATCCACATCTATCTAAGTATACATATAAATACTCACAGTCTCTAACACTCAAATGCACCAATTGTCTACAAGCTCAACTGTGTACTAAAATTTGTACTGCCCGGATTACTTGCACTATTACTCCCAATAATTTTCTATCCATATTAACTGATACACCAATCTACTATCATCACACGAGGTACTTATTATTACTAGCACATTGCTCAACTAATCCTTGATATAGAACACTTTATAACTCTTGGTATAGTAACACTAGATTCATTATTAGTTTACCTCGTCATATTGACTAAAACTCATGATCACTTGCACTTTCTATAATTCACATATTTTACTTCACTCTCAAAGATAGGCATATGGTTCCATATCTCGATTGATGTATATGTATCTTCTCTCAAATCTTTTACAGACTGGTACACTAATCAGTGATACACTTTATACCTTTTATAACCAATTTTGATATTTCTCTACTCATGGCATCTCATTCAAACCCTTTATGCATATACATTTCTTTACTCTTGACATACCCAAGAAATCAACCATCAAATTAAATATCATGCTCCATTAATTTTTAATACAATTTCCTCAATACTTAATTATTTACATAGATCATCCAATTACATAAATTTATGACTATCACTGATTGGCATGCTGACTCTGATACTTACTCTTGGAATAATCACTGATACTCTTTACTCCTCCTTCTACCTATAGTACCAATATTAACTATAATGGCACCTATTATAGAACTATTGTTACAAGGTACTACGCTATGGGCTATCTCTAGATTAATGCCTACTGCTCACATGTCCAACTAAGAAATACTAACAACTCACAAGCCATACTCAGTCAACATTGATACAAGACACAAACCCTATTGTAAGTCACCAAATTATCACATTAAATGGGATCCTTAAAGAAATAAAGCTAAAAAAGGAACTGGACTGAGGACTGAAGGTATCTCTACTGCTAGCAAAGAAAATAATGGAACAAGGTCCTATAATAATAGGAGTGGATAAGTAATGAGATGATACTTTAAGAACTAATTTAAGATACAACCTGATAATCATATACGTCTGTCCAAAATTATGACACTTAGAATCCTCGCCACGCCAGTAAGCATAGCTGCGATAAATAATAGATTCCATAACTAAGGTATACAACTCTATAATCATGTCATCTAGGATCCTTGCCACGCCATATGGCTGCGAGAAACTCTAAATTTTATAACTAAGGTATGTACATCCAAGGTCAGGTTCCTACATTTTCATCACGACAGCTAACGTGGCTGCGATAAACTCTAGGCTCCATAACCAAAGTAGACATTTTACCTTTCTCACTGTCCTCATCAATATATGTCATCAGATGATATCGTAAATTTTAGTCTATAAAGTTTATCTCGATATGAAATCAAACTTAACGACGACACCAAGAATTAATTTTATAACTGATCAACAAGAATCAAATTCAATAACAACAAGTGAGAACGGACGGGAACAAGGAAAAAGATCTAAATTAGAAATTATAATGAGATTCTCAGAGGTCATCCCAGGAATCTCTTAAAAAATTTATGATTGAGTATCCTCTCTTATCCTAGTATCCTATGTCCTATATCCTATCACAGGCATGCAGTAATACAACTAAGACGTCGTACTACCACGATATCGTACAACTTACAAAGTCTGACCTGCATGGGCTACCACTAAAAATATGTCACGACCCGCACCTGAAATTTGGGCACGAGTGCGTGAGTACGTTCAGCCTACGCCGCAGCATTGACGGTAGAACGCTGTCTAGGTCAATACTCTATCTAATCAATCTCATACGAATATCCAATTCCATTAGGATACAATGATATCATAATATAATATGGAATACTCAATCACAAAAACTAGAGCATGATAAGATATCGAAGAAAATAAATAAAATACAAGACAAGTCTAAACAACAATAAATAGTCTAACCTGCAATCAATAATATCCAAATCTCCAAGTATGCTGGGAAAAGTCCTCTAAGTCATAGTCTGGAAAAAATATCTAGTCAGAATTGGAGCGAAGTATAAGCACTAACAGCTGTTCCATGTATATTAACAAAAAACTATAATACAGTGTAAAGAAATACAAGATGGATATAAATACCAGAAATAAATAATACTGGAATAATGAGATACTAGAAATAAAAATACTGGAGCATATGTCATCATTAATGGTGCACTAGCAATGAACAGAATATAAGTGTATACTAGAACCATGAACTGGAATATCAGTAGATGCTAGAACAATAACTAGAACATGGAGAAATGCTAGATCAATAAACTAGAGATATATGTATAGACTATCTAGCTAAGTGTGTGAAACATCAACATATCATCTGATCGGCTTGGGACTGATCAGGCTTGCTATGTATGACTAGCTATGATTCATGTAAGGTCAGGCTAACCATCCGGATAGCTATGATGCAAGCAATAGTCAGGCTAATCATACATAACAAGCTATGAGGCATATAATGGTCAGGCTACACCGACGTGAGGTATGGATGAGTTATAATTCATGTAGAGTTGGGTATGATCACATAATCTACTAATATTTTCTCGTTTCCCCCAGCTAGCACGATGGGTTCCAATCATGACTCCTCGTGACCAGTCTCAATGATGCCAACTCGTATATATAATAGTGTCAGAATTATGTACGCTATACAACTGGAATCATGGAGATAATTAACATAATAAAAAATATCAAAGAATGTACTCGCCTGGGGGTCCTCTGCTGGCAATAGCAATATCTAGTCTTGTCTAGATAATCCATCAGTCCTATAGACAGCATTTAATAATAATACAAAATCAGTCTATACACTAACACACAATCATAAATACTCTGAACTCAGGGGCTATGCTAGGTATGACACTGGTCAACTAGGGTCATGTGTGCGTCTAATTGCATGGGTGTTACGTCTGTAATTGCTGTGCAAGATCAGACAGTCAAAATAATATGGTTCTCGCCAGTACGTCAGTGTATATAAGGCAGTCTTCTAACAATTTACAGGGTTATATGGCCAATGTAAATATGAGATATCCATAATTAACACTAGGGTCTCTCAGTATATATATAAATATATATATGGTCTTAATTAGCATAGTATTTAATTGCTACACAGTATATACACATACTAAATATACATATATAGATATACCAAATTGAATAATATATACATACTAAATATATATCTTTATCATATTAAATAATATACACATACTAAATATGTATATATATACCTTATTGAATAATATACGCATACGTGTACGTATGCGTATACGAGTTGGGTTCATTGCAGGGTCTCAAGAAATTGACATCTAATGAATACGTTAAATCCTAATATTTCACACATATGTACATAAAATCATGAAGGAGGAGAGGACAGGTACGAACCTTGGCGGGCACGCACGGGATCGACGATAACGACAATGTTGATGATGACGACGATGACGATGATGATGATGATGATGATGATGATGATGGTGGTTAAGGTGATGATGATGGTGATGATGATGATGAAGGCGATGATGATGGTGAAGGTGATCGTTGCAGGGCTGCCATAGTTAGAGCTCAGGCAGGAGGAGAAGAGGTGGAAGAGAACGACGAGGGGGAGGAGAGGTAAACGGTGGTGGTGGCTGGGAGCAGTGACCGGGGAAGAGGGTGGTCAGGTGGGCTTGGAAGCGGGTGCAAGGAAGGTTGGGAGCAGCAGAGGGTGGTAGTAGGGGTGCTCAGGCTGGTGATAAAGTCGTGGGGAGGAGGAGAACTCAGGCGGTCAATTTTGGGACTGTTGTACAATCGGGTCCGGCGAGGTCATGGTCGAGAACGGTGGCTGTTCGTCGAGGGGAAGGGCGAAGGAAGATGGCCGGAGGGAGAGGACGATGTCGTATAGATGAGAGCACAGGTAGGCTCGGGTGGTCCGGCGAGTGGGAGACACGGTGGTTCAGGCGGGGTCAACAGGTGGTTCAGGGCTGCTGCTCAGGCGGAGGAGGCACTCGGCGAGGTTGTTGGGTGGTCGACGGACTACAGAGGGAGGTGGTAAAGGGGATGGACTGGAGGTTGGGTTTTGGTTTAGGGTAGGTTGGAGTTTTGATGGTGGAGGTGATGAAGAAAATTAATGGAAAGGTATTTTGCATGTGGAGAAGAGGTTGATGTTGACCTCCTAGGGATTAGGGCAGGCCAAGTACATCTTGGGATGGGTTTTGCATTAGGAGAGGGGTTATGAGGGATTATATATATATATATATATATATATATATATATATATATATATATAGGTGAGGGTGTTGTATGGTGAGGATGGCTCTATTTTAAATGGATGGCCATAATTTAACATGGAGAAAAATACATAACAAAAAGGAGGAGAGAGGGGGAGAGAGAGAGAGTTTGAACGGTCAAAGGGGGAGGGGTAATTTTCTCCATTGGTCTTGACCAATAGGATGGTGACATATCATTGCACTTTTATAAATAAGTCCTCAATAATTAAAAAATTGCACAGAAAGTAGGTTTTGGATTAAATAAGGGAAATACCATGTTTGGTGTGATGTATTGGCTAAAAATGATGTGTGGTGTTTAGGATGAAGCTTGAGGGTATAAATGGGGGTTTGGTTTGGTGTTTGGTCGAGTTTTGGGTCAAGTTGGATCCTTACATCAATTTAATTAAAATTAATACAATTGGTGTTCTAAAATTAATTGGAAGTACAAGGGACTAAAATTAAGTAGGATACAAGTGTCATAAAGAAAAAGACTCAGAATAAAATATTACCCTAATTTGAGTTGCTCAAAATGGGTTGAGATTGTGTCTCCAATTTTGATTGGAAAGCACAAGCATACAAAGTTGGATTTACATTGAATTAAATATAGTCGTTTGCGACGAATGTTGTGCGACTAAAATAAAGCACAAGAGAGCATATTTATGAGTTACACCAAGGTTAGAATGGAAGAAGGGTACATCTAGGACAAATATGTGAAATTTGTTGGAAGACAAGCTAAGGTAGTGCTCTAATTATCGAAGCAACGGTAAGGCGCAATAATTAAATAAAATTACCGTAATAAATTATAATACCCAAATAATTAATCCCGAATTAATACAAACTTAAATCATAACCCTATATTTGGTCAGGGGTTCATCTAGTGGGCTTCTAGGTCTAGTCCACTAACTCATGTATTAAAGAACACTATACATATAACATATATATATTATACAATTATTTAAAATAAAAACACCCAATACTTATATTAAATAAAATGACAAAATTACCCCAATTTTTGAGTGCGGTAGTGACACCTGGGCCCGTGCCAATGCTGGCAAATATCTTTTGGTCCCTCTTGGGCCTCAAATTTAGGTCCCTCTAGACCTTGCAAGCCTCTGCAAGAATTGCCACATAAGTCTTATTGCTCAAGGAAATAAGGGCCTTTACGTTCCAGTTCAGGCCCTCCCTAAAGTGGCTCGTCCTGTCCTCCGGACCACGTACTATGTTAACCACATACCGGCTCAGCCTGCCGAACTTTGCGGTGCGCTCTTTAACTGATATGCCCTTTTGTTGAAGGTTCTGAAACTGTCACTCCAGGTTGAGTTTATCCGTATGTGGGAAGAAAAGCTTCTTGAACAGATCCTTGAAGTTTTCTCGTGTCAACCCTAGAGCAGTAATCTGTAGTTTATTCCGGAACCAAGTGCTAGCAATATTAAATATCTGTAATTCGGTCGACTCTATCCTCATATCCTCTGCAAGGGGGATAAGCGCATAATATGCTCGATGAATCGAGCCATTCTTCACCGTAGATAATACCCTCCGTCCCCTTGAAGTTGCGAGGACCCAACTTATTAAAATCTTGTATGTTGCCCAGTTTGGACTGAGCAACCTGTGGTTGGGGTGATGCCACCTTCTCTACTGCAGCCAATGCAACCTGGTGGGCATTCTCAATGCCCTGGCATACTACATCCTCCTGTCTCTGCTTTGCCGCAACTACCAGAATAAGTCAAATTAGCGACGTAAAGAAACGTCGCTAAATGGCCAAAAAATGTCGCTAAATAATTTTAGCGACATAATTAGCGACGTTTTGTTGAAGTCGCCTTTAAACTAGTCGCTAACAAAAAATATCGCAAAACGTCGCTATTTTGATTTTTTCTAGCGACATATATGTGTCGTTATATTAGCGATGTTTAGCGACACAACGTTGCTAAATTAGCGACGTATACTTTTGTCGCTATATGTCGCTAAATTAGCGACGTAGATAGCGATGTTTATAGCGACGTAAATTATGACTTTTATAGTGTCGTATGTGAGACTCATTTAGCGACGTTGTGAGACTAATTTAGCAATATTATTATGACATGGCAATACTGTCATGTCAGCAATTTACTACGGACATTGACTTGTTTAGCGACGTGTATAGCGACGGATTTAGCGACGTATGTAGCAACATATTCAGTTACGTAATTAGCGACGTGGGTGGACGTCGCTAAACGTCGCAAAATTTCGCAAAAAACGTCGCTAAAGATACTGAAAAAATAAAAAAATTAATACTAAATTGTTTCCTAACTATTCTTCCTGTAGTTTATGAATTCATAATTTGTACAAATAGACCCGGAGCAAACCTTCGTTGAATTTGCTTGGTTCATCGACCCCCTTCGATTGAATACAAACTATAATTATTAATTTAATTGTTGAACAAAAACTATAATTATTAATTTATTTTATTTTATGAAGTCTTTTAGAAGGCTGAAAGATTTTTAGATTTGCTAAATAATTTTTTGGAGTTTTTATACTATATATATATATATATATATATATATATATATATAGTATTCATAAGAATGGAAATAAAAGAAAAAAATAATAAAGAACAAAACCCTAAAGAAAAATACCTCTCTAAAATCTAAAACCACTAAGCTAAACCCAATATCCCCAACCCTTAATCCCCAACCGCTGGTGTCACGACCCGCACCCGATGTAAGTGTAACCCCCTGATTTTTCAGAAAATTTTTATTTTGGATATTACACAATTTCTGTAATTTTCTGGAATTAAAACTAAGGTATTTTATAAATTAAATAATTTTTAATTGCTATTAAAATATTATGAAAATAATATTTTTATAGTGTAAAATGGAAAACTGGACATAGGGTAATTTTTCAAAAATTTATTGGACCCCAGAAGCATTTTTAAAGCCCTAAAAACTATTTTTAAATAAACCGAATTAAAAACCTAGAAATAAACCCGGTTCAGTTGAACCAAACCAATCCAAACCAACCCAGACCCGGTTCAGCTGAACCGAACCCAGCCTTATCGGGTCGGGTCAGATCTAAACCCGACCCAAAACCCGACAACCCGTACCGGCACCTAAGTTCGGTAGATCGGGTCGGATCCACCGCTCGACCCGCTGACCCGGACCCATACCCGATCTGAACCCTAAACGGAATCCTAAATCGACTTTGATTCTGACCCGGTGGTGCTCCTATTTAAATCCCCTCGCCGCCTACGCCGGAACCCTAATCCTCCAGCCCCGCTCTGCCACTCTTCTCCCCCGCAGAACCTCCTCGAATACCCTAGCTCCTCTGCCTCAGCGTCGACTACGTCGAACTGCCACCGCCTGCCCTGCCCTAGCCTACTCCCCTCGTCGCCGTCCCCAACTAACCCACCTCCACCAGCACCACCACCTGTCTCCACCTCCGCCTAGTTCTCATTCATCCCTGGCCTTCCCCGTCTCAGCAAAACCACCCCAAAGCCATCGAACCCCTCGACTCCTGCTCCTCCGCCCTGCCTCCATCTCCTTCCTCGACCCACAACCCTCCGGCCAGCCACGACCTTCTCCCCCTCCATCTCTCCCCGCAGCCCTGGCCGGAACGACCCCCTCGCCTGAACTATGCCAGAGCTCCGTCGAATCCTTATCACCACCACCGCCATCATGGTCACTTTCATCGTCCTGACCTCTCCCCTCCCCATCGATTCCCCCTGCTTCGCCGGAACCTCGTCGTCCTCCGCCTGTCCCCGACCCACAGCGTTCCCTCGACCAGAACCTCGACCACCCTCTCCGTGCCCTAGACGCTAGCCCTGGCCGCCCTCTCCCCGCTCGGCCACGACCCCCTCCAACAGCTCTCAGATCAGACACGACTGAACCCTGACCCAGACACGGCCACCCGAACACGGCAGAACCTCAGGACACAGCACTCGGACACAGAACCCTGACACGAGAAACCCGTTCCACGGAGCCCTGTTCAGGTAACCCGTTCTCTCTCCTCGTTGACCCATTTTCGATTCCGTCAGTTATGACGCGAAGGCTGTGTGACCCCCTCGATGCCCGTGCAACCCGCTCGGTGCGTCGCGTCCTGTGGTGATCGTAAACAGTAATCCAAAAATAGGAAAACCAATGCCCCATTTCACCCTGGAACTGAGTGCGTCCCGCCAAACGAGATAACTTGGTTGCGCGCGGTCTTCACTAAAATGTGCGCGCCATTGATACGGACGTGCGGGATTTTGCAGAAGTTGATTTGGATGTGCGTGCACACCGGAATCAACGTGTATCCGCCGACAACGCCCCGTATATGCCTATTCTGGAACACGTTATAAATTTGTGTACACACTTCGGATCGAAACAAAAGTTGTGCCATCGGACTCGTAGCAATACGCTGGTCCTGTGACCCAAGTTTGGTTCGATTCTGCGAACGTTGACAAAATCGCGTATCGTGGGCCCCACAAGCTCCACTTGACGGGCGATTTTGTGATCGGCTCATCGGAATCCAATTCTGAAAGTTCCGTTGGGTTTGTATTATCGTTCCTGACTTGTTGACACTAAGTTTGACAAATTTGGAGACCTTTGACCCTGACACAGTTTTCGGTGCAAAGCGGCCCACATGTGGATCCCGCTTTGACCAAAAACTGTCATTTTTGCCCTTGTGTTCAAATTGGACTTAAGGACAGGCATTTCTAGCTATTTGATATTTTCTGAGACCGTTGGTGATGTTTATTTTAGCTTTTGGAGGAGTACCTACAGGATCCACTGATACAGGGACAGCTGTTGGTATTCAAACCACAGGCAAGTGTACCTTGCCAACATTGCAGTTCTTGTTACTTATTTCCTTGGCATATATATATATATATATATATATATATATATATATATATATATATATATATATATATTATGGTACATGCTTGACCTAGGACCATGTGACTTATTTAGCGTTCGATTAATAGTCGGGTGCCAACCCCGTACGCGAAGTTGTGTAACGTCATCTAGACATGGATACCGAGACCCTATATTTCTCGTACTTGTCTTATCAAGTACATCATAACCCAGGACACTTAACACTATTCATGAGACAGAATCTTTCTGAGATATTCATGGTGATTCTGTGTAGGATACAGGTTTTATGACATAGATATTCTATTCATAGACATTAGATGACTTGCTGCATTAGATATGATCGTGCGTGACATGGACATGAGGCATCGTGGACATGAGACGTGTGATTACATTGGGTGGGGAAAGACACACAGGCTACAGACTGATTTATATATATATATATTATGGTGAGGCCTTAGACTCTATGTCAGAGCTAGGCACTCTACTAGTGTTATATTTATTATGAGGCCTCAGACTCTGTATCAGAGCTAGGCACTCTACTAGTTATATTACTGCTATCGGCTCCCAGACACAGAGCTTGTAGTGGTCTCAGCCTGAGCTTTCGTGATGCTCTCAACTTGTATTTCACATAGATGGTTACATATTTACCCTGTTTATTTTATTTACTATTTTACTGTATTTATGTTGGCTTGTATTATCTGTACCTTGCTATATCCCCTGAGGACCTGGATCCGGATTATGTCCCCAGGATTAGCAGATAAGATCGACCCCGAGGTATACAGGACAGGAGCATTAGCAGGAGCATTATCAGGAGCAGGCACTGGAGCAGCACCAGATCCAGAAGACGAGTGATCACCGAGGCTTTCTTCTGAGTATATACTGTTCCATACTCAGTATTTGCAGTTGTTATCATTATTTATGTATCTTAACTATTGTATCAGACTCATTATCGGGTTTTTTCCTGAGTGTATATTTTATTGAGATTGATCTTGCTTTATGATTCTGATATTTGTTGTATTCATATCTGTGGATGAGATTAGTATATCTAGACCCTTATTGTTGTACTACAGCTTAAGTATGCCTCGATAGATCTATTAAATTGGGTTTGTCCATCGGTGTGTGCTGCTGGCCATTGCCATGTGTCCAGTCCTTCGATATTTTGGGACTGGGGCATGACAGTAAGGGTATAAGTCGAAAATAACGCCCAGCCTACGCCATAGAATCGGCCATAGAACTCTGTCTAGATAATCTATCTAACAATATAATGAACCACCAATAATGATAATATAGTCAATCACAGAACTAAGATAGAAATGAGCAAGAATCAGATAAAGAATAGAATAGTCATAATACAACTCATGAGTCTAAAATAATACATCAATGAGTCTGAAGAAATAATAGAATAAGCTGGAGACAAATCCAATACAAAGAATACTACGAAGCTACAACTCCAGGGTCAACTGTCTCAGTTGGGATAAGTCCCTCCTGAGCCAGGGTCTCAGAATCTAAACCCACAATATTCTAGGGTCCATTATAGGTAGGGTACCACTCCTCAGTGTCATCTGAAAAAAAATATCATGTCAAAAAATAAGAAGAGTATATCTCTAATAGCAGTTCTAATCAATGATAAAAACTATGTAATAGTAAATAGCTGTGGATAAATAAGATGCACAATAGATACAAGAGATATATATATATAATAAGGAAATACTAGAAATAAATTCAATAATGAACAATATGCCAATAAAACAAGGATACTAATGACTAAGTGTGTGAGTACTAGCTTAATATGTGATCGGCTTGGGCAAGATTCAATGCGGCCTGCCTAATCATATGTGCGGTGTATGATCAAAACTATTTAGTAATCATTACTTGATACAATAGGGATATTGATCATATATCTATACTAATACTCCCCACCCCCGACTGGTATAATAGATCAAACCACGGTATGTTATGGTACGAGATTTCCCAAGAAGATAGCTAGTCTTTCCGAGAATCGGTGTCTGTACATGTACAAGATAACCAATGAAACAATACTTGCACCATATACACCATATACCAAGGAATAATATCTTATGACGAGATCCGGATATACCAATCCGTGTAACTATATTATCAAGAGAACATAGATATCTACACTAGATACAATGAATATAGAGGATATCATAAATAAGAAACTATCAGAGAATATACTCGCCTGAAGTCCAATAAATAGTCTCACAAATGTCTGACTCGGTGCCTCGAAGACCTAAATATGGAATACAACATCAATACAAGGTTCCGAAAAGAGAATAAGTTAAACTAGTCAACTTCTAGGCCAATAAGTCAATTCTAAGTCAAAAGTCAACTATGGTCAACTCTAAGGTCAACTATGGTCAACTATGGTCAAACAAGGTCAACTATCTATTTCTAGGTTGCAAAAGTCTAACACAAAAATCTTCGGTCAAGATATTAAAATCTAAGTCATAAAAATCACATCTTAAAATATTAGGATATCGTATCTCCGGATACGTAAATTCCAAGGTAAACATCACAATACATATATATCAAACAATTATGTATGATAATATAGAATATTAATTTATACATTAAATAGGTACCATAGTTTTGAACCAACTTGGAATCCCAACAATAACCACAATCTTAATACCCAAACCCCGTATCTTGTGTATCCCTATTTACCTTGGTCTCCTAAAGGTAATACTCAATACCTTAATATAATAATTACCCTCATATAACACAAGTCCAAATTAAATAAATAACATCTAACAATAATTAAATAATACCACAAATAATTATTTATCAAGCACAATAATTAATTAAATAAAAAATTACTAAAATATTCTTTCCTAGAAAATATGGTAGTGACAAGTCTACCCTCCTTAAAAAAAATTGTTCTCAAAATTCAAAGAAGAAAACTACCCCAAAAAAATAATAGAACAAAACTAAAGAATCATAACTAACTATGAAAGGATATAACAACGAACTGAACATAACTGGAAAATAACATACCTCAAGGTATGGATAACGCTCTTGCATTTCATCCTCTCTCTCCCAGGTAGACTCCCCCGGAGAGTGATGCCTCCATGCGACGTATACCAAAGGAATAGTCTGGTTCCTCAGCACATTCTCTCTCCGATCCAGAATCTCAATTGGCTGCTTTGGATAGCTAAGAGTAGGGCCCACCTCTATCTCCGAGTGATCCAATACATGACTAGGATCTGCCATGTATTATCTTAACTGTGATATGTGAAACACGTTGTGCACTCCCTCCAATGTAGGTGGCAAGTTTAGTCTATAAACAACTACACCGACCCTCTCTAGAATAGTGAAAGGTCTGATGAATCGCAGACTAAGCTTTCCGCCTCCACCGAAGCGAATCGTGCCTCGTGTCAGAGAAATCCTCAGAAATACCAAACCACCCACCTAGAACAAAATACCACCTTAAGAACTTAATCTATAACAACAACCAAGAACAAACACAAAACAAAATCTAAACTATACCTCGAACTCCAAAGGTCTCTGATGGCTATCTGCCCAATGCCGCTGTCTGTCCTGCGCCACTCGAAGTCTGTCTCTGATCAACTGAACCTTCTCTGCTGCATCCATAACCATCTCTGGCCCAAGCAAAACTCTCTCTCCAACATCGTCCCAAGACAAAGGAGTACGATACCTCCGACCATATAGAGCTTCAAAAGGTGACATCTCTATACTAACCTGGTAACTGTTGGTGTAAGCAAACTCTACCAAATAGAGATGGTCCTCCCAAGAACCCCTAAAATCTAGTACACAAGTACGCAACATATCCTCGAGAGTCTGAATAGTCCTCTCTGACTGCCCATCTATCTGGGGATGATATGTAGTACTGAACTTGAGCTGAGTGCGCAAACTCTCCTACAAACTCCTCCAGAAATGAGAAGTAAAACGAATATCCTGATCTGAGACTATGCTGAAGAGAACTCCATGTATCCTAACGATCTACCTTACATACATCTCTGCCAGCTTCTCCGTAGACAAAACTACCTTGAAAGGCAAGAAGTGGGCCGACTTGGTCAACCTATCAACGATGACCCAAATCGTGTCATTCCCTCCTGGAGATCGTGGAAGTCTGGACACAAAATCTATAGTAATGTGTTCCCACTTCTACTCTGGAATGGGTAATGGCTGAAGTAAACCTCCTGACCTCTGCCTCTCGGCTTTCACCTGCTGACACACTAAGCTCTGGATATAAAAGTGCCACTTCCCTCTTCATGCCATACAACCATATACTCTCTCACATATTTCGATACAACTTGTTAGCACCTAGATGCATGGAATACTGAGAGCGATGCGCTTCCTGTAATACCTCCTTACGCAGCTCCCCACTAGGCATACATAATCTATCTCTATGCCTCAAAGATCCATCCTCTGCAATAGTGAAATCATCCTCCAATCCTGCTCTCACCTGAGCTCTGATACTCCTCAAAGATACATCCTTATAGTGTGCTGCCTTGATCCTGTCCATCAAATCTGAGTGTATCTGCAATCTTCGAATCTGCATAGCACAACCAGGAATAATCACCTCAATGTCCAAGCTCTCCAAGTCCTCCAACAAATATCGATCCTGCGTCAAGAACATAGCTACCGAATACCTGCTCAAACCATCGACAACTATATTAGCTTTTTCAGGATGATATTACAAAGATATATCAAAATACTTTATCAGTTCCAACCACCGTTGTTGTCTCATGTTCAACTCCTTTTGTATAAAAATGTACTTCAAGCTTTTATGGTCTGTGAAGATCTCTACACGCTCTTCGTACAAATAATATTTTCACAACTTCAGAGCGAAGATGACTGCTGCCAACTCCAAATCATGGATAAGATAGTTCTTTTTATGAGGACGCAATTGCCTGGATACATAGGCAATTACTTTTCCATGCTGCTAAAGAACACAACCCAAACCCTTCCCCGATGCATCACTATAAATAGTGAAACCTCCGGACCCTGATGGCAACGTCAAAATAGGAGCAGACGTCAACCTCTTCTTCAACTCCTCAAAAGTAACCTGGCAATCCTTCGTCCAAACAAACTCCACATCCTTCCTTTTGAGTCTGGTCATCGGCTCGGTAATCCTCGAAAAATCTTGTACAAACTTTCTGTAGTAACTTGCCAATCCCAAGGAACTCCTGATCTCTGCTACCGAACTCAGAGTCTTCTAAGATTACACTGCTGAAATCTTCTTTGGATCCACGAAAATACCATCACCAGTCACAATATGCCCCAAGAACTCTACTTTGTCCAAGAAAAACTCACACTTGGACAACTTCCTATACAACTTCTCCTTCCTCAGCACATCCAACACAATCCTCAAATGCTCCTCATGCTCCTCCGGTGTCCTCGAGTATATGAGTATGTCTTCGATGAACACCACTATAAACTTGTCAAGGTACTGGTGAAACACCTTGTTCATCAAGTTTATAAATACTGTCAGTGTATTAGTCAAACCAAATGGCATCACCATAAACTCGTACTGAATATACCGAGTTCTAAAAGCAGTCTTCGGTATATCCTTCGGCTTCACATTCACCTGATGGTAGCCTGATCTCAAATCTATCTTAGAAAATACCTTCACACCACTCAACTGATCAAACAGATCATCAATCCTTGGCAAAGGATACTTATTCTTGATAGTGAGATTATTCAAAGCCCTGTAATCAATGCACATGCGCACCGATCCATCCTTCTTCGGTATAAACAATACCGGAGCTCCCCATGGTGAAGAACTCGATCTGATAAACCCTTTATTCTGTAATTCGTCCACCTGCTTCTTCAACTCGACCAGCTCGTTGTTATTTACTCTATAGACATGCTGCAAAATTGGTTCTACACCTGACAACAAGTCTATAAAAAATTTAACATCTCGATCTGGCGGTAATCCTGGCAATTTCTTAGGAAATACATCCAAGAACTCTGCTATCAACGGATGTGGCAACTCATTGTCTTCCACCATAGCTCCACAAATAATTCATTCTTCCTGCTCTGCAGCTCCTCTAGCAAACTCAAACTCTGGCTCTCCTGGCAGACCAAACCAAACTCTACCTCCTCTACAATCTATGCTAGCATGGTGCCTACTTAACCAATCCATTCCGAGTATAATATCGTAGCTCGAAAGTGGCATTACAAGTAGACATGCACTCAACTCTCGGCCTCCCAAAGTAACTTTCCGATCCTTGCAAATATCATTAACCAGGATAATGCCTCCCCCGGTCATGATCTTGCAAGTCCTAAGCAAAGACTCAGCTACCAAACCATGCTTCAGAGCAAAAGAAACAGATACAAAACTATGGAAAGCACCACTATCAAACAAAGCTAAAGCTGGAATGGAATCAAGAAGAATAGAACCTACGATGACATCTCCGGTGGGTTCATCCTTCTCGACGGTCATAGCAAATGCTCGTCCCTGCCGAGCACCTCCTTGCTGCTGATGTTGGACAAAATGCTGCTGCTGTGTCAGAAACGGTCCCCTTGGTTGTGCTGCAAGTGGTCTCATATGTGCCCTCGGAGCTGAAGCTGCTCCCTGAACTGCACGACGAGGACACTCCCTTGATTGATGCCCTTCAGTACCATAATACAAACAAACACCTAGCCTCCTTCTGCAAACTTCCCAGATATGGCCGGGCTTCTTGCAGTAGTTGCATGGAGCTTTCTGTAACTGTCTCTGCTGCTGAGGTGCCTGGTGAAAAGGCACTCTAGCTGGAGTCCGGTTCTGCTATGGCTGCTGGAAAGATCTAGACTAGAAATAAGGATGTTTGGCAGATACTGTACTACCGTTGGCCCCCAGAAAAGAATCACGGTCTCTCTTGGGCTTCAAACCCAACTAACACTCAACCTTGCGTGCCTCCGTAAGTATCTCCGAGTATGTCTCATAAAAAGAAAGAATGAGAATCTTTACTTCCCAGTTTAGACCCTCACGAAAACGAATAGCTCGAACCTCCGGCTCTCTCACCAGATACTCTGTAAATGGGCTCAACCTGCCAAACTTTGCAGCGTAATCCTCCATAGACATGCTCCCCTGAATAAGACTCTCAAACTGTCTCCCCATGTCTAGCCTGTCTTCCCGGGCAAAAAAATTCTTCTTGAAAAGGTCCTTGAATACCTCCCAAGATTGTCCTGCGTCAACCAGAACCGGCTTATTCCTGAACCAAGTACGAGCGACGTTGAATAGTTTAAGTTCTACCGCTTCAACCTTCAGATCCTCAGAAAGACGGAACACCCTCATAAGACGCTCAATGTCCTCGAGCCAATCATCAGCATAGACGATGCCCTCCATCTCCTTGAAAACTCTAGGCTCCAGTTTCTTAAAGTCCTGAATGTTGCTGGCCGAAGATGAGCAACCTAAGGAACATCCTGCTGCTGGATCGAAACTTCTCTCTCAACTACAGCACGAGCAAGCTGATGAGCACTCTCGATGTCCTATCATAGAACGTCGGTCTACCTCTGATGTGCCTCTGACTGGGCCCTCTGTGCCTCGAGCATCTCATAAAATAATATAAACATCTGTGACTCCTCTGCGGGCATAGGAGGTGGAGGTGGAAGCCCCTCAGATATAGCTGGCACAGTCCTCTGAGTAGGTGGTGGACCTTCAAAAGCAGCTGACACTCCAATCACCGGAGAAGTGACTGGTATAGGCCCTCAGGATATCGCAGACCTCTCAGAAACTGCTCTCCCCTACTACGATCTAGTCTTAGGTGGCATCCTGAGATAAAGTGATCAATATGGCACAAGATATAAGACATCAAGGAAAGGACAGTTTAAGAGATCAAGTATCATTATCAAAGGAGAATAGTTGAATCAAAAGAATTTTCCTAGGTGTGATTTAGTATCTCAGCCTATTTCCTATATCCTATTGCAGGCTCGCAGTAGTACAACTAAATTTTCGTACTACCACGACATCACATACTTTGTGAATCTAGACCTGCATGGGCCACCACCAAAAATGTATCACGACCCGCACCCGGTGTAAGGGTACAAGTCAAAAACAACGCCCAGCCTACGCCGCAGAATCGGCGATAGAACGCTGTCTACATAATCTATCTAACAATATAATGTACCACAAATAATGATAATATACTCAATCACAGAACTAAGATAAAAATGAGCAAAAATCAGATAAAGAATAGAATATTCATAATACAACTCATGAGTCTAAAATAATACATCAATGAGTCTAAAAAAATAACAGAATAAGCTAGAGACAAATCCAGTACAAAGAATACTACGAAGCTACAACTCCAGGGTCAACTGTCTCAGTTTGGATAAGTCCCTCCTGAGCCAGGGTCTCAGAATCTAAACCCACAACATCCTGGGGTCCATAATAGGTAAGGTACCACTCTTCAGTGTCATCTGGAAAATTATATCCGATCAGAAAAGGAGCAGAGTACATCTCTAACAGCAGTTCTAATTAATGATAAAAACTATATAACAGTAAATAGATGTGGATAAACAAGATGTATAATAGATACCAGATATATATACACAATAAGGAAATACTGGAAATAAATACAATAATGAACAATATACCAATGAAACAAGGATACTAATGACTAAGTGTGTGAGTACTAGCTTAACATGTGATCGGCTTGGGCAAGATGCAATGCGGCCTGGCTAATCATATGTGCGGTGTATGATCAACTCTATTCAGTAATCAGTACTTGATACAATAGGGATATTGATCACATATCTATACTAATACTCCCCACCCCCGACTGGTATAATAGATCCAACCACGGTATGCTATGGCACGAGATTCCCGAAGAAGATAGCTAGTCTTCTCGAGAATCGGTGTCTGTACATGTACAAGATAACCAATAAAACAATACTTACACCATATACACCATATACCAAGGAATAATATCTCATGACGAGATCTGAATATACCAATCCGTGTAACCATAGTATCAAGAGAACATGGATATCTATACTAGATACAATGAACATAGAGGATATCATAAATGAGAAACTATCAGAGAATATACTCGTCTGAAGTCTAATAAATAGTCTCACAGATGTCTGACTCGGTGCCTCGAAGACCTAGATATGGAATACAACATCAATACAAGGTTTCAAAAAAAGAATAAGTTAAACTAGTCAACTTTTAGGCCAATAAGTCAAATCTAAGTCAAAAGTCAACTATGGTCAACTCTAAGGTCAACTATGGTCAACTATGGTCAAACTAAGGTCAACTATCTATTTCTAGGTTGCAAAAGTCTAACACAAAAATCTTGGGTCAAGATATTAAAATCTAAGTCATAAAAACCATATCTTAAAATATTAGGATACCGTATCTCCGGATACGTAAATTCCAAGGTGAACATCACAATATATATATATCAAACAGTTATGTATAATAATATAGAATATTAATTTACACATCAAATGGGTACCATCGTTTTGAACCAACTTGGTATCCCAACAATAACCACAATCTTGATACCCAAACCCCGTATCTTGAGTATCCCTATTTACCTTGGTCTCCTAAAGGTAATACTCAATACCTTGATATAATAAATACCCTCATATATAATATATAAATATATACTAATATTATACATATAAGGAATATAGCAATAATAGTATATTATCACAATATAAATACATATATATATATAAGTATAAGCATATAAACACATATATATTAATCTGCCAATATGTCGCTGAAAACTATGTTGAAGAACACAGATACACTGAAACCAGGCTTTTAGTGACAGTTCTGGCTGTCACTGAAGCCGACGTCGCTGCTACTGATGGAATTCTGCACTGTTGCTGCTGCTTTGGTGACGGTTTGCAACCGTCACCACTCCCACTATCGCCACTGCTGCTATTTCCCGACGCTACTGCTGCTATTAGTGACAGTGGCGACTGTCATTAAATACCGCCGCCACTGCTACATCGGCTACTGCTGATTTCGCTGCTATTAATGACAGCAGCTCTGTCATTAACCCCTGTTGTCGCCAAAAATAGTAATACATATATATATACATATATATATATATATATATATATATATATATATATATATATATATATATATATATATATATATATATATATATATATACCAAATAGCTATAAATACACCCCATCTATAATAATGTACATATTACAACATAGCCATATGCACACATAATAATTACATCTATACATATATCTACATAATCCTATAACAATTACATATAAAATAATTACCCAATTAAATATACATGTATATATATAATCAACATATATATATATATCCATGTAATATATTATAATATATATATATATATATATATATATATATATATATATATATATATATATATAAATGCATGTAGAAGAAGGCTACATAATATATATATTCTTTTAGTATATATATAGTACATAGATCTATGATAGAATAAATACTATAATAAATACACGTAATATATATATAATAATATATATATAATAATAATATATATATATATATATATATATATATATATATATATATATATATATATATATATATATATATATAACTCAAGAATTAAAGCATAATTAATTAGATCTACACATAAATACACAACAAATGGAGAGTATCATACCGTATCCCACTAGATCTAGGATACGCATGTGATTCGAGTTCACCACACATCCAATTGCACCCTAAAGGACATAAATAAATCACATATATTATTTACGAACAAAACAAAGTATCAAATATAAATCTATGTGTCCGTATCAAAATATGACATGTACAAAGTACCGTGTCGGAGAAAAAACCTATAAAACAACATGTATCACCAAATTATTGGGATACGACCTACACGTACCCAATTATGGATACGACACTAGCCCCAAACACATAAACACATGCTAAATTTATCTATATGATCAATTGACACACACAACAATTGTTATTCTCGGAATTCCCCGAAAATTGACACAAAAAAGTACCATAACTTTCTCAATAGGCCTCCTATGAACACAAAACCAAATCATATGGGTAGTACATGTATATGGGTTGATTTTCTATGATTAAATCTTAGATTTAGAAGCTATTTTAAGGAAGAAAACTGAATTGTACCTATTAGGAGATGGATTCCCAATAAAACCTCCAATAGAGATAAAATTGCTTTCAACTTGTAGATCCTTGCTTTCTCCTTCTAGATCCTTGCTTCTCAAGTCTCTAATAATGATTTAGGAAGAAATTGGAATGAATTTGGTATGGAAATAAAATAGGAATGAAGGAAATTTGGTAGTAGGAAATTCTAGATCTAGATTTGAAATAAAAAAAAAAAGAATTTTTTCCCTCTACTTATATAGGCCGGTCCCTATTCCTCTTCCTCAAGTAATCATATAATATCCATTATACCCTTTGGGGCCTCTCATAAAGAAATAATTAAGGAAGGAAGCTTCTAGTCTAATAATTTAATTAATTTAATCCATCTCCTTAACAATGGGCTTTCTAAATGGGCTAAGTCTAACTAATTAATTCATGTTGGTCAATGGGTCCAAACTAAACTAGTTAGGTCCACTAACACAAGTCCAAATTAAATAAATAATATCTAACAACAATTAAATAATGCCACAAATAATTATTTATCAAGCACAATAATTAATTAAATAGGAAATTACTAAAATATCATTTCCTAGAAAATGTGGTAGTGACAGCTGGCAGCCCAACCCCAACCCGTGCGGCCAGGCCGAGACCCCCCTGTTTCCTTCTTTTCCTCTCTCTCTCTCTCTCTCTCTCTATATATATATATATATATATATATATATATGTATGTGTGTGTGTGTGTGACATCATATAAACCCTAACCCTAAACCTATCGCCACCCCATGACCCAGCGCCATCGTCGACCTCCAGCCAGACCGTACCGCCGTCCGGAGCACCGTCGCAGCACCGCCTGGACCTGTCGTCGCATCAACACCCGCACACGCCGCGATAGGAAACTACAACAACGAACCTCCCTTCATGTTCTATTTTTTGCTCCATCTTGTGACCAAGTTCTGATTCATCTTCACCGGTATGTTCACGACCTATCCCTCTTCCAACCCTGTTAATTAGTTTCCTCCGATCAGTGCATAACCCAAGGTAAAAATCGAGACCAAGTTGGAGAAAAACCATAACTTTTAACTTCAAAAAAACTGTTACGATGGTCCATGTTTAGGGACCGATATCTTCCTCCACAAATATCAAAACTTAAAATTTATTTTTTCTTTGTGAAGACCATATAACCAAGATTATTTCCTGTCAATTATATTATTTTATTAGGTGTTATATGCTGAATAAAATTGGGTTAAAAATCCTAAAAAATTGTGTTCGAAATCTTTAAAAATTTGCGATACGGAGCATGCTCCGCCAAACGGGACCACCTCGGCGCGTACCAATTATACCAAAAGGTGTGTATGATATGTCCTGACATGTGGGCTTTCGCAAAAATTGATTTGGACGCGTGTGCCTGTCGGAATCAACCCATATCCGTAAAAAGTCTCTATATCATAACTTTTGCAAAACACCGTACCATTTAGTGTACGCTCGTCGAAATACGACAAAACTTGCACTATTGGATTTGTGGTATCACGCTGGTCCTGTGACCCAAGTTTTACCCAATTCCGAGATAGTTAACCAAGTCGCCTATTGGTGGGCCCCACGATTGACTTTTTGGACGAATTTATATTCGGCTCACCAGAATCCAAAATTGGACATACCGTTGAGTTCGTATTGATGTTTAGAATTTATTTGACCTATAATTTGTCCCATTTAGAGACCTTTACCCCTGGCATACTTTTTGGTGTAAAGTGGGCCACATGTGGACTCCGCTTTAACCCAAAATTATCGTTTTGCCCCTGTATCCAAATTGGACGAAAGGGTAGTATTTTCTAGCTATCTTGCTTATTCCGAGAATGTTGGTGATATTTATTTCAGCATCCGGAGACGTTTACACTTTACAGATTGCTTGCCAGGCAAGTATACATTGCCATTGTACTGTAATTTATATTCTATATGATGCATGTATTTTATTTTTGTCCATTAGTTCATATATTTTAAACTGCTATATAAACTGCGTGTCCAAGGATAACTTGGGTACAACGACGGTGGCGTCGTATTCTATTTTTATTATATATATGCATGTTGACCTAGCTTATGAGACCACCCCATTTTTATGAGGTATTTATGTTTCATTGGCCATGACACAGTTATTACATGAGTGTGAGTCACATGTAGAACACGGACTTGCATACTCGGCTGGCCACTGGTACGTATAGGTCGTGCGATGGATAGGGATAACTGACGATAGAAACTTTTTTTGCTAGAAGACCTAGCAGTTATTTAGAGGCATTATCGTGTCATAGATTTGACATACTTAGAGCATGGGGTGGAGAGAACAACAAGTAAGGAATTTGGGCTCCTTTGCACTTTCCTTCTGTAATCCGTACGCTCCGCCGGAGATGCGCAGTCATGATGACCACTATATATTATATATTATCAGGCAGCCTCTGGCATTCAAAAGATGACATACTTTTTAGGCCCCTGAATCTCCTTAAGAATCATGCCAATCCCATTTTAGCCAGATAGCCTACTTGTTGTGAAGTTGTTCTCAAACTTCATTCACATAGATGGTTAAGTGACCCATTTAATGTTTATTTTCAGTACTTTATTGGCATGCTTCTATGTATCTTGTTATGTCCCTTTGAGGACCCGGTCCCTTTCCAGGTATAGACTTATAGGAGTACCCATAGGAGTACGGACCCGGACTTGACGCTTCATAACAGACTGAGGAGGTCTTATATTCAGAGTGCCTTTGATTCATCGTAGCTGATGGATATTCTAGTTGTTATTTTCTTATTGACATTTACCTTATATTAGAGTTTAAACTCTTCTCTCATTTGGTAGTTTTAGTATAGTCGATTTGCAGTGGATTTATTTCCATCCGACTATCATACTTTGAGACTTCATATTGATATTTAGTTATTTATTCCTATTTATTTACTTTTGCTATGGATGAGATATAGATTGCGTGTGACTTGTTGACCGTATATTACCACTTATCGATTTGATATTCATGTACATCATACGCGTATGTATGGTTTCCATATATTAGAGTTCGTATACATACGACTGGCGTGTTACGTATTCCTAGTTCTACGTATTTTGGGACTGGGGCATGACATATTTTTTTGGTGGCCTATGCAGGTCTAGAATATATTGTCTCGGTTACATTACTATACCGAACAAGCCTATGTATAGGAATAGAGTATAGGATCTCATCCATGCTTGACTAAAACTCATCTTCCCTTTTAACTATCCTATTTTAAATGCTTGAATCATGTTTGATTCCTGTACTCCTTCTAATTGTTTCATCCACCACTTGTAGAGTGATGGATATGCGTAGTGGATGTACTGCTGTCGATGGCAACACACCTTCAGGAGTCAACGGCTAAACTTGAGGGGATACCTCGACGACTCCTAGACTTTCGGGGCCGGATGGACAGACTCACAATCCAGTTCCATATGACCTTTTGTATCACCTAATGGGACCCTTCTAGCTTTATCAATGCCACAGGATGGCCAGAAATAGTTGTTCCAATTCTTTCAAATGATGATACAGGAACATAGATAGTAGGTAGCCATACTAGCTGCAGAACAGAAGCAGTAAGCGGCAGAGCAGAGGCAAGAATTTTTGGCAGCACTTGAGAGGATGGCTGCACAGGCTTCTGTACCAGCTCAGGCACTAGTACCAGTACCGCGAGCTAGAGCTGGTTCAGTCAAGGACTTTATATAAATGGGTTCCAGGCCATATAAAGGAACTGAGAGCCCAGAGGAGACTACAAACTGGATTACCCATACTCAGAAGTTATTAGAAGCATCGCAGCTACCTACAGATCTATGGATGACAGGCATAAGGATGCTGCTAGATGGTAACGCTCATCACTGGTGGAAATCAATGGAGCGCCAGTTGGGTACAAATCAGACTTGGGAATAATTCTTAGAGTGCTTTGAGAGGAAGTACTTTTCGGACACTGTAAGGGATGCATTATACGATCAGTTTCTTTATCTGGAGCAGGAGAACAAGATAGTTGACGAGTATGATGCAGAGTTTAGTCGCCTTAGTAAATATGGCACTACCCTGATACCGAATGAATTAGTGAAGGCTAAGAGGTTTCATCGCGAACTGACTCAAGAGCTCCAACACTACACTAGCTCACAGTTCCGGATCTTTTATGCCAAATTATTGACAGAAGCTAGGTTACAAGAGACCATCAGCAAGGAAAACTGAGGCCAACTGAAGATACAGCAAGGACCAGCAAGGATACAGCAAGAAGGACCTATCGGACGTTATTTGGCATAGCGACAACAGTATCAGCACAGAGTAGGACCATACCAGAATTCGGAGAAGCCCCACTACGGTTATTGTGGGAAACATGGGCATATTTTGAGAGACCGTCGAACCCGTTTAGGACAATATATGAGGTGTGGTTCCGGACAGCATATGGAAAGAGACTGTCCAATGCAGCAGACATTGACACTTCCACCCAGTACAGAGGCTAGCACTTTCAACACCGAAGCCAGCTCAGCAGATGACTAGACCAGGAGCACCTCGACCTCCAGCAGTAGGAGGATTTCAGCGAGGACCACTGCTACCTACTCAGGAGGATCACTACACGAGGGCCAGTCATGACTTCCACAGAGGAATGGATAAGCTTTTGTACTAGAAGTGGATGACTTGGATCAGGAGATTGATGTCATAGCAGGTATTACTCTTGCTTTTACTTTTTTTGCTATGACATTATTTGATACGGGAGCCACCCACTCGTTCATATCTTCTAGTTTTATTGCCAAACACAACATTGCCACTACACCTTTACCTAGTTGTGTTAGAATTCTCACCGGCGGAGGAGTTGTACCTGTTAGTCGGATTTATAGATCGTGTCCTGTAGTAATTTGGGGCAGAGAGATGAACGCCCGACTCTTAGTCCTTTCTATACCAATTTTTGATATTGTGCTTGGAATAGACTGGCTAAGCAAGTACCACGCTTTTTTGACTATTTTGGAGGAAACATTCTTTTTAAGGTACCAGGCCAGCCAAAACTTGAGTTTGCACAAGGATCCTCGAAAGCCCTTGATGGTGTTCAGCTTGCAATGGACAACGTTATCTATCACCCCATCATTTTAGAATTTTAAGATGTCTTTCCAGAGGAATTGCCAGGACTACCTCCAGAATGAGACGTATAATTCTTAATTGAATTAACACCGGAAGCAATACCCATAGCGTCGCATGCTTATAGATTGGCAAAGAAGAAGATGGATGGGCTGAAGGCATAGTTGAAAGAATTAGAGGAGAAATGTTTTATCCGACCAAGTGCATCACCCTGGGGAGCACCAGTGTTGTTTGTACCAAAGAAGAATGGGTCAGTGCATATGTGCATTGACTATAGAGCCTTAAATATTGTGACCGTGAAGAATAAATATCCATTGCCACACATTGATGACTTATTTAATCAGCTTAGTGGAGCCAAGGTATTCTCGAAGATAGACTTGAGATCGGGATAACACTAGGTGAAGGTACGGAAGCAGGATATCCCGAAGACCGCATTCAGAACAAGATATGGACACTATAAGTTTCTGCTCTTGCCATTTTGATTAACCAATGCTCCAGCTATCTTTATGGACTTAATAAATCGAGTCTTCCATTAGTATTTGGACCAGTTTGTAGTCGTCTTTATAGATGACATACTTGTCTATTCAAAGAGCCATGAGGAGCACGAGAAGCACCTGTGGATCGTCCTAGAGACCTTGAGGAGAGAGCAGTTATATATGAAGCTTAGTAAATATGAGTTTTTCTTGGACATAGTCTCGTTTCTTGGGTATGTCGTTATAGAAGATGGTATTTCTGTTGATCTAGAGAAAATCTCGGCAGTCGAGACATGGCATATTCCTAAATCAGCATCGGAGGTGAGGAGTTTCCTTGGACTTGCGAGATATTACCGACGGTTCGTGGAGAATTTCTCAAGGACAGCATCACCTATGACTCGATTGACATGCAAGGATCAAGAGTTTGTATGGACCGACGAGTCTCAAGCCGCTTTCGAGGAGTTAAATAAGCGATTGACCACAGCACTAGTATTGACTATTCTATCAGGATCAGGAGGTTATGTGATTTATAATGATGCATCAGAGAAAGGCTTGGGATGCGTGTTGATGTAGCATGGCAAGGTGATCGCATATGCATCTAGACAGTTACGAGTATACGAGAAGAATTATCCAACTCATGACTTGGAGCTTGCAGCCGTTGTCTTTGCTCTGAAGTTATGGAGACATTACTTATATGGGGAACGAGTAGAGATTTATACAGACCACAAAAGTCTCAAGTATGTCTTCACGCAAAAGGAGTTAAATATGAGGCAACGACGGTGGCTTGAGTTGATGAAGGATTTTGAGATAGAGCTACATTATCACCCAAGCAAGGCTAACATTGTAGCAGACGTGTCAAGCCGAAAACAAGCAGCTTACTTCTTGACGACACAAAGAAAATTATTAGAGGACTTGCAAAAACTTGGCATAGAAGTGGTATTACCTGGAGCAGATGGGACATTAGCCAACTTGCAAGTACAGTCATCACTAGTAGAGAGAATCAAGGCAGCTTTGCCTACATACGCTAGATTCAGGAGATTAAAAAAAATGACAAAGGCCGGAGAGCAGACAGGATTGTGCATTCATGATGATGGGACATTATGATGTGGTGATTGTCTATATGTTCCTAATAGAGAGATTCGATAGGAGCTGGTGGCAGAAGCTCATAGTTTATTATATATTCTATTCATCTTGGAGGCATCAAGATGTACCGTGACTTACGATAGCACTTTTGGTGGCATAGGATAAAAAGAGAGATAGCTCGCCTTGTAGCCAAATATCTAGTATGTCAGCAGGTAAAGGCAGAGCATCAGAGAACAATAGGGCTACTGCAACCACTTTTGATTCCTAAGTGAAAGTGGGAGCACATCACTATGGACTTTGTCACGGGTTTTCCCAAGAGTCCAAGTGGGAGAGATGCAATATGGGTAATAGTGGATCGACTCACCAAGTCAGCCCATTTCTTTTCGTTTAGAGTTGGACAGTCTACAGAAGCTTTGGCTGACTTATACATGAGGCATATCGTGAGATTGCACGGTATTTCGGTCAGTATTGTGTCAGACAGGAATTCACATTTTACATCTCACTTTTGGAGAAGCATGCAAGAAAGTCTTGGGACTCGTCTGAAGTTCAGTACATCTTATCACCCGCAGACAGATAGACAGTCCGAACATACTATTCAGACACTGGAAGATATGTTAAAGGCTTGTATGTTAGACTTTGGAGGATCATGGGAGGACCATCTACATCTTGTGGAGTTTTTTTACAATAATAGCTATCAAGCGAGTATCCAGATGGCTCCGTTTGATGCATTATATGAAAGAAAGTGTAGGTCTTCCGTGTGTTGGAGTGACGTGGGAGAACATCAGATTCTGGGACCAAAGTTGGTAGTCAACACCGTAGAGACAATGAAGAAGATACAAGGGCACTTGCGAGCAGCGCAAGACAGATAGAAGCAGTAGACAGACCTTCATCGTCGTCCCTTGTAGTTCAAAGAGGGCGATCATGTCTTCTAGAGGATATCACCTGCTAGAGGCACCATTCGATTCGGAGGGTGTGGCAAGTTGAGCCCAAGGTATATTGGACCATTTGACCTGCTAGAGAGAGTGGGAGAAGTGGCGTATCGACTTGCACTACCACCTTCACTTGAGAGAGTACATGATATATTCTACGTATCACAACTTAGGCGATATGTTACAGATAACAGTCATTTTCTCGACCATTCTGAGATCACCATTGGGCCGAGCTTGTCATACCAAGAGCAAACCGTAGGGATCCTTGATCGTCGAGAGAAAGTATTGAGGAACCAGTCTATCCCCTTGGTCCGTATGGCATCGAACCATGGCGCGCCTGGAGAATCCACTTGGGAGCGCGAGGACGACATGCGCAAACATTTTTTGTACCTATTCGTAGATCAAGGTATAAATTTGCTCTGTTCAATTCTACCTTATACCATCTTTGATATTTCTATCATAGCTGAGTTTTAATTTCGAGGAAAAAAAATTTATAAGTTGGAAAAAATATAAAACCCCCCTAATTTTAAACATAATAATTATTTAATTAAATCTCTTAATTTAATTGTAGTATCTCTTAGTTAATAAGAAACTAGAATTTATTGAATTTTAATTACTAGGTAGCTATTCATTTAGAAATTGTTGAACAAAAACTATAATTATTAATTTTATTTTAGAAAGTCTTGTAGAAGGTTGAAAGATTTTTAGATGTGCTAAATAAATTTTTGGAGTTTTTATACTATATATATATATATATATATATATATATATATATATATATATATATATATATATATATAATAGTATTCATAGGAAGAGAAATAAAAGAAAAAAAATAATAACAAAGAACAAAACCCTAAAGAAAAATACATCTCTAAAATCCAAAACCACTAAGCTAAACCCAATAGCCCCAACCCTTAATCCCCAACCGCTGGCAGCCCAACCACAACCCGCGCGGCAAGGCTAAGACTCCCCTATTTCCTTCTCCTCCTCTATATATATATGTGACATCATATAAACCCTAACCCTTATCTATCGCCACCCTACGACCCTGCACCGCCGCCGACCCCCAGCCAGACCGCGCCATCGCCCGAAGCACCACCGTAGCACTGCCGCAGCACCGTCTGGACCTGCCGTCGTGTCAACACCCGCGTACGCCGCGACAAGAAACTACAGCGACGAACCTCCCTTCATGTTCTATTTTCTGCTCCTTCTTGCGACCAAATTCCGATTCATCTTCAACAATATGTTCACGACCTATCCCTCTTCCAACCCTGTTAATTAGTTTTATCCGATCAGCGCGTAACCCTAGATGAAAATTGAGACCAAGTTAGAGAAAATTATAACTTTTAACTTCAGAAAAACTGTTGCTATGATCCATGTTTAGGGACCGAACATCCAAATTAAAATTTTCTTTTTGCTTTGTGACGACCATATAACTGAGATTATTTTTTGTAAATTATATTATTTTATTTGGTGTTATATGCTGAATTAAACTGGGTTAAAAATAAAAATAAACTGTGTTTGAAACCTTCAAAAATTTATGATACGGAACGTGCCCCGCCAAACGGGACCACCTCGTCGCATACCAATTGTACCAAAAGGTGCGTATGGTATGTCTTGACATGTGAGCTTTCGCAAAAATTGATTTGGACGCGTGTGCGCGTCGGAATCAACCCGTATCCGAGAAAAGTCTCCGTATCGCAACTTTTGAAAAACACTACACCATTTAGTGTACGCTCATCGGAATGTGATGAAACTTGCACCATTGGATTCGTGATATCACACTGGTCATGTGACCCAAGTTTTATATAATTCCAAGATAGTTGACAAAGTCGCCTATTGGTGGGCCCCATAATTGACTTTTTGGACGAATTTGTGTTCGGCTCACCGGAATCCAAAATTGGATGTACCGTTGAGTTCGTATTGATGTTTAGAATTTATTTGAGCTATGATTTATCCCATTTAGAGACCTTTACCCCTGGCATACTTTTCGATGCAAAGTGGGCTATATGTGGACTCCACTTTGACCCAAAATTACCGTCTTGCCCCTGTGTCCAAATTGGACGAAAGGGTAGTATTTTCTAGCTATCTCGCTTATTCCGAAAACGTTGGTGATATTTATTTCAGCATCCGTAGACGTTTATTCGGAGGCCTTAGTTCCTGATCATGTGTACTTGACATCGAGACGCTTACACTTTACAGATTGCTTGCCAGACAAGTATACCTTGCCATTGTACTATAATTTATATTCCATATGATGCATGTATTTTATTTTTGTCTATTTGTTCATATATTTTAAACTGCTATATAAACTGCGCGTCCAAGGATAACTTGGGTGCAACGATGGTGGCATCGTATTCTATTTTTATTATATATATGCATGTTGACCTAGCTTATGAGACAACCCATTATCATGAGGTATTTATGTTTCATTGGCCATGGCACAGTTATTACACGAGTGTGAGTCACATGTACGATACGGACTTGCGTACTCGGCTGGCCACTGGTACGTAAAGGTCGTACGATGGATTGGGATAACTGCCGATAGAAACTTTGCATGCTAGAAGACCTAGCAGCTATTTAGAGGTATTATCATGTCATGGATGTGACATGCTTAGTGCATGGGGTGGGGAGAACAACAAGTAAGGCGTTTAGGCTTCTTTGTACTTTTCCTGTATAACCTGTATGCTCCGCCGGAGATGCGAGGTCATGATGACCACTATATATTATATATTATCATACGGCCTCTGGCGTTCAAAAGACGACATGCTTTTTAGGCTCCTGAATCTCCAAGAGAATCATGCCAGTCCCATTTTAGCCAGATAGTCCACTTGTTGGAAAGTTGTTCTTAAACTGCATTCACATAGATGTTAGGCGACCCATTTAATGTTTATTTTTAGTACTTTATTGGCATGCTTCTATGTATATTATTATGTCCCTCTGAGGACCTGGTCCCTTTCCAGGTATAGACTTGCAGGAGTACCCACAAGAGTACGGACCCGGATACGATGCTTCATACCAGACCGAGGAGGTCTTATCTTCAGAGTGCCTTTGATTCATCGTAGCTGATGGATATTCTACTTGCTATTTTCTTATTGACATTTACCTTATATTAGAGTTTGAACTCTTCTCTCATTTGGTAGTTCTAGTATTGTCGATTTACAGCGGATTTATTTCCATCTTGCTATCATACTTTTAGACTTTGTCATACCCTAGTCCCAAAATACGTAGGACTAGGATACGTAAGCATGCCAGCCGCATAGTTATGGTAACTCCAATATATTGAAACGATAACACACGCGTATGCTGTATTATGAACAATAATCCACAAGTGGTACATATGTCACAATCACAGGGTATAGTCTAAATCTCATCCACAGAAAATCAAATGTAAATAAATAACCAATATCTATGAAAATAGATCTCAATACAAAGTATCTAAAGATGATAGTTGGATGGAAATAAATCCACTACCAACTCGAATATATAAGTGCAACACAACAACCACAATATAAGAATATTAACTAGCAATCACAAGGCTCGAAGAGAAGACCTTCTCGCAAATATAAGTAACCAGTCTGGATCTGCGCTCCTGCGAATACTCATGACATCTACACCTGGAAAGGGACCAGTTCCTCAGAGGGACATAACAAGATACATAAAAGCATGCCAATAAAGTACTGAAATAAATATCCACTAGGTCGCCTAACCATCTATGTGAATGCAGTTTGAGAACAACTTTCCAATACGTGGTCTATCTGGCCTTAAATGGGATTGGCATAATTATTTCAGAGAATCAGGGGCCTAAAAAGTATGTCATCTTTTGAACGCCAGAGGCCGCCTGTAATAAATAGGGTCATCACCACCCGTCGCTTCGACGGAGCGTCTGGGCGAACGAAAGAAAGTACAAAGGAGCCCAAACTCCTTACTTGTTGTTCTCCCCACCCCGTGCTCTAAACATGTCACATCCATGACACGATTTGGTTCATAGCCTATCTTTAGTACAATAGCCCAACCCTCCATCCAAACAAGGACAAGGATTGGACCACCGTACTACAATAGGCTATATCCATGACTACTAATAACTGCTAAGTCTTCTAGCATGAAAAGTTTCTAACAGCAGTTATCCCTAACGCACGGCCCATACTTACAGGAGGCCAATCCAATACGCAGTCCATGATCTATATGAGACTCACAACTCATGTAACAACTGTATCACGATAAATGAACCTAATGATGTTTCATGATAATGGGGCGGTCTCATAAAAAAGGTCAAATACATATACATAATAAAAATAATCACGATGACACCACCACGCGCATTTTATATAACAGTTAAAATATATGAACTAAAGACAGAAAATAAAGATGCATACAACATATGGAATAAGAATAATAGTACAATGGCAAGGTATACTTGCCTGGCAAGAGAGCTACAAAATATAACCTCCAGATATCAACACCAAGAGTCAGAAACTATGATCTCAGAATGAACGTCTCCGGATGCTAAAATAAACATCACCAACATTCCTAGAATGAGCGAGATAGCTAGAAATCACTACCCTTTCGTCCAATTTGGACACAGGGGCAAAACGATAATTTTGGATCAAAGTGGGATTCACGTGTGGCCCACTTTGCACCGAAAAGTGTGCCAAGGGTAACAGTCTCTAAATGGGATAAATTATAAGTCAAACGAAATCTATAAGTCAGTACGAACTTAATGGTATATCCAAATATGGATTTCGGTAAGCCGAACACAATTTTCCTCAAAAAGTCAACTGTAGGGCCCACCAATTGGCGACTTGGTCAACTATCTCAGAACTGCGTGAATATTGGGTCACAGGACCAGCACGATACCACGAGTCCAGTGGTGCAAGTTTCTTCGAATTCTGACAAGCGTACACTAAATGGTGCAGGGTTTTGCAAAAGTCACGACACAGGAAAATTTTGCGGATACGGCTGATTCCGACGCACATACGCGTCCAAATCAGTTTTCGTGAAAGCCCACACGTCTGGGAATACCGCACGCACCGTTTGGTACTCTTGGTACATGATGGGGCAGTCCCGGTTTGCGGGGCGCGCTCCGTATCACAATTTTTAGAAGATAAAAAAAGTACATTTTCTTGATTTTTAACCTATTTTAATTTTACATACAGCAACAAATAAAATATTATAAATAACAAAAATTAAACTAGGTTATGTGGCTTTGCATACCAAAAAAAAACTCGATTCAAATCTCTATAGTGGGAGATACGAGTCCGTGAATATGGGTCATCGCAACAAAATTTCTAAATTTAAAAGTGGTCATTTTTCCTCGACTTGGCATCAATTTTTGCCTATGTTTACGCATTGTTCGAAGTAAACTAATGCACATATATGGAAGGGGAATAGGTCGTGAACATACCGGTGAAGACGGGTTAAGTTTGGTCGAGCTCGAGACATGAACATAGGTAAGTTGCTGTGTAAGCGCGGGGTTGTGCACGGTCACGCGATCACGATGAGTGGGCGGCTGTGGCTCGGCGGTGAACTCAGGGTTCTGGCGGCGGACGTCGAGGGTGGGGAGTCGTGGAGATGAAGAAGAGATCCAGGTTTAGGGTTTATAATAGGATTAGGGTTTATATATATATATATAAGAGGATATGAGCGGGTCTCGTTAAACGCGCGGGTGGGTTTTTACACGCGGGGGGGGGGGAACTCAACGTTGCACGGGTGTGAGTTGTAACTGCTGCTGCTGATGATTATTTCTTAATGGGTAGGTTAGTTTAGAGTAAGGGTTGCGGGTAATGGGTTTTGATCCATTAGCAATTCTTTTTTTCCTTTTTCTCTCTTTATTCATTCTAATTTCTATTTTCTTTTCTTTTATAATTCTTTTCTATTTTCTATTTCTAATTCTTTTTGAATAATATATATATATATATATATATATATACATAAAAAAATTTAGAAATTATAATAATGCATTCAATTAATCTGTCAGTCGTCCACAGGGTCTCCTACGTGGAATAAATTAGGAAAATTTTATAATTGCCCCATAAATCTCCTAAATGCACAAATACCTAAAATAAAATAAAAATCTATTTCCTCTAATTAGCTACTAATTACTATAATTTAAATAAATAAATAATTATATAATTAATATAATTTTTAAAATTAGGGGTTTTATATTCTACCCAACATATAAAAATTTTGTCCTCGAAATTAAAACTAAGCCACGATAGAAAGTCAAGGGATGGTATAAGATAGAAATTTATAGTTTATTCCGTACCTTCCTCCATCCTAACCTCCATGATTTTTCAATTGCCATGGGGATGTTCGGAGGGCTAAAATTTGTATTGTTTAAATGCAAGGGCTAGGTTTAAATGAGGGGCGATGTTGTGCGTCGCACATTCTGAAAATCATGAAGAAAATCCACATGAACGAAAATAGGTTTCTTCATGTGTCATGTCCAATGGTGTGGACACCTTATTGCATTTTTGCATAAATGTGCCCAACAATTAGAAAATTGCACAAAGATGGAAATTGGGTTAAATTAATCAAAATTAATGCGCAAGGTGTTCTTGAATTAATTAGAAGTACATGGGGATAAAATTAGGTGAGATACAAGTGTCATGGACATAGAGAGCTCTGAGTAGAGTATTATTAAAATTTGGGTTGCATATAACGGGTCAAGATTGTGTCTCTAATTTTGATTGGAACGCATAAGGACACAAAATTAGAATTAATTTAGAATTAAATAATAATATCCATGATAAATATTGTGCGACTAAAATATAGCACAAGAGAGAATAATCATAAGTTACGCAAATGTCAGAATAGATGGCGGGCATGTCTAGGACAAGGATGTAAAGTTTGTAGGTAGGCAGTGGCTAGTGTAGTGCTCCAATTAGCGAAGCAACGATATGGTATGCTAAGCGATACAATGTTGTAAAATTAAATAAAATACCGTGTTCTATTTCTAATTGGATACAAACTAGTCCTAGTTTCACTATCTAAGCCAAGTAGGCCTAATTTTTGGGTGAAGGAGTTTATAATCTACCCAACTTAAAAATAACTTCATCCTCGAAATTAAAATAAGGCATAATTTGTTAACTCCTTCACATTTGCATTCGCACGTTGAGTGCAAATAATAAATTCAAAAATAATCCCTATCAGAGGTAGGTTTTGTGGATAGTAAGGACATCCCACTGGGGGATCTTTGGTGGACCTATTACCCTTTTGCGCACTTGGGGTACGAGTAGTAGATTTGGAATAAACCCTATCAGAGGTAATATGGACGTGATTGGTTTTGTGGATCCATTACTTTTTGCGCATGTAAGTGCAAGTAATAGGTTTAAGACAAGCCCTGCCAGAGGTAATATGGACGTGGCAGTTTTTATGGAACTAACACCACTAGCGTACTTAGAGTTAAGTATGCATGCTAAGTTAAGATGACAACCGATATTAGAGGTAATATGGACATGATAATCGATAGCCGAACCCAGAAGGTTTGCTCAGAGGTAATATGGACATGGCAAACTCGACCAAAAAAATATTAAGACAACAGTTCAGAGGTAATATAGATGTGAACCAGTGTTCAATAAACTCACTAAAGAGTGGTATGGTAAGTGTGGTCTATCCGAAAATGAGGATAGACCTGAAGGTTGCTTCGCTAGGGAGACTTTGGGGACTGATCATCCGGTACTTCTTGAGGGAAAAAATTGCCAAATTAGAATAAGATCATATTTGCAGTGACCGTCTTCTCATTATAATGCAAAGTGATGACTTTGGCATCGATCAACTCCTGAATTTTCCTTTTCAGTACATAGCATGTCTTTGTGGGATGATGAATGTACCGATGAAAGAGACAATATTTTGGGTCATCGACCTTGTCAGCCTTTTCAGGGCATCTGATGTTGGGTAGCCAAAGTTTGTTTTCCTTCATCAATATATTGAAGATTTCAATGATGTCATCATCATTGAAGGAGAAAGTCCCTTTTGGATTTAGGGCTTCCAATACCTGAGTCGTACGGTCCTTAGGGAAGACAGTCATAGTTGCATCATCTTCGGACTCAGAGGAAATTTTACCCCCAGCTTTGGATGCTGCTCTATTTTGTCGAGGAAGACTACCCCTAGACATGTCATTGTCTGGTTCTTGGGGATCACCATCCTCACGGCATGACAGGTTGGTGTGGATCACCAGAAGATTGATACTCCCGGCTTGTAGAGTTACTGTGGGCCCTGAGGGCGGCAGGACCATGTTTGCCTTGAGGGCCAGAGTCTGCATTGTGGCACTCATGGTGTGTATCATTACCTCAAGAGCATCGAGTCGTTGGCGGTCGCTGAGCCCTTCTGCCTTGGGTTTTTGAGTCGCACTGTCCTCAGGGAAGACGGTCATAGTTGCATCATCTTCAGACTCAAAGGAGATGCTACTCTCAGCTTCAGATGATGCTCTGACTATTTGAGGGTGACTCCCCCTCAGCCTATCATTGTTTATTCCTTTGATGTGATCAAAGGGCACATCTGCCTCATCATAGACGGAAGATATAATTTTACGCACATGGCGTATTTGAAATTTCCTAATTGGCATTAAGGCCTTGCCAGAAATTTTGTCTACCATGTCACAGACGGGAGACGAAGGTTTACGCGCAGGGCATGTTTGAGACTTCTGGATTGGCACTGAGGCATTGCCAGAAGTTTTATCTACCACGTCACAGATGGAAGACGAAGGTTTACGCACAAGGCATGTTTGAGACTTCTGGATTGGCACTGAGGCATTGCCAAAAGTTTTTTCTACCACGTCACAGACGAGAGACAAAGGTTTACGCACAGGGCATGTTGGCTGTGTTGTCACAACTTTGTTGATCAGTGAATGAGAGCTTACAGGAAGGATAGAGGACGTCTTAAGCATCCACACTTTACACAGCTTCCTGTTATTATGGACAGAGGAGGAATGAGAACTATCCCCTGCATGAAGCATGTCTTCATAGGCAGATTGGTCGAACTGGACGACCAAAGTCTTCTTTGTCGATCCGATGGATAAAGCATCATGTTGAGCAATTGCTTTCTCGTTAGAGGAGAAAGTCGTTCCCAGTAGAGTCGCCATTTTTGTTTGGATAAACAAAGAGTTTGTACAAAACTTTTGCTTACAAATGAGAAAAGAGAAAAGTATAAGTAATCCTATACGAGGATATTAAGTACAATAAAATAATTCTGGGAAAGTATTGCTATGGAAGTCTGATCTACAGTCGATCACTTTGTTCCTTGGACTACACGATGATGAAGAAGTACTATAGAAGAAGCTTCAAACTTTCTCTGAACTGAAGGCAAAAGCCAGCCAAAAGAAAGTTGCAAGTAGGATAGAGTTCTCGTTGCCAAAGTTGTCAGCCAAAACCTCTATCTCCTCAGTTTTCAAATTAGTTGAACATATCTATTCAGAGGTAATATGAACATGATAGAATATGATTCAACTCATTCCCCCCCCCCTTTTACCTTGTGATGAGGGTTCTCTATTTATAGAGATCAATCAAATAACTGCCTGGTTGGCATAAAAGCCAAATAACTGTTATGTTGGCGTAAAAGGCCAAACTGTGAAGAAGATTGCCTCCTTTACGCTGCGATTATGACAACTTCTACCCACGTTCAAATAATCTTCGGAATCTGTGTATGACATGTGTCCCTTTATAAGGTAACGCGTATAGCTGCTTCTCGAATATTATGGCATGCAAGCCACGTAGGTAACTGCCCCTGCATAAAATGGTTGGCGTAAAAGCCAAATAACTATCTTGTTGGCATAAAAGGCCAAACTGTGAAGAAGATTGTCTCCTTTATGCTACGGTTATGATAACTGTTACCTACATTCAAATAATCTTCTGAATCTGCGTATGACACGTGTTCCTTTATAAGGTAACGTGTATAACTGCTTCTCGAAGATCATGGCATATAAGCCACGTAGGTAACTGCCCCTGCGTAAAACTTGATGATTCATGAATAATAGATAACCAGCAAAAAATAGCCAATTATCCTTCACGACTGAGGTCTTGAGCGTATTCTGGACTAAAGAGCCTTATCAACGTACCTTTGCAAATATAACTGAGTTGGCGTATTTCGAGGAGATAGCATACGACGTACTCCTATAGTTGAAAATAGCCTGGTTGGCATAAAATACAAGGATGGTGATATGAGCGTATTAATTATAGTCTTAGCTTTCCCAGTCATGACAAATTTTAAAATTAGAACAAAATCTCGTGCATTAAATATAGAGATATGCCTCGATCTCTGTACAAGAAATAGCTTTTGATGTGGCGTCTGATTTTGTCTTGTCTTGAGCGTAAAATCTTATTTCTGGGTCTCTGTGCAAAATCATCATCAGAAACGTGCAGTACTTTTATCAGATGTCAGGTTCACTAATTTGACTGACAAATTCATCCGAGGAATACGAAGAGTTCCTCGTACAACTTTACGCCGCATTAAAAACAACGTATTTTAAACTGTACACAGGAAGGTATAGCAACCTTTTACGCCAAACAGCCTTGAATCTCTGCTTTACGCGTATAGATCTGAAGCCCAATTTTATGCCACACAGCCTTGAAGCTCTGCTTTACGCAGACAGCTCTGAAACCCTATTTTACGCCAAACAACCTTGAAGTTGTTTTATGCAGACAGCTCTGAAGCCCTATTTTACCCCAAACAACCTTGAAGTTGTTTTACGCAGACAGCTCTGAAGCTTTAATTTACGCCGACAGCTTTGAAGCTCTGTTTTACGCGTATAGCTCTGAAGCTTTATTTTACGCCGACAACTTTGAAACCCTATTTTATGCCAAACAGCCTTGAAGCTTTGTTTTGCGCAGGGAGGGACTTCATGTATGTTGGGGGTTTGGACTGTAAAATATGCGGATAATTCCCAGTATTTTTTATGCTTCTACAACGGTGAAGCTGAAAAACATTGGGGTTAATACTATAATCCATCAGTCAATCCTAGGTCAAACGGTCCTAAGTGTCTCAATCACAAGCAGATAAGCAATATGCAAGAAATAAGATCATCATGTGCAAAAATTAGTAAAGCATCCCAAACCAAATATACATAGATGATCATGAAGCTAGTAATACAAAATGAAGAACTAGCAGAATATAGGTCATACATGATCAACTCTAGCAATGGTCTAGAATATGCTAATCATGCCATTGCCCATAGACAGAATGTCAAGTCCAAAATATGAGCTAACACATGCTCGGTGGCTAAATGCCTCAAAAGAATATATATATATATATATATATATATATATATATATATATATATATATATATATATATATATATATATATATATATATATATATAACGAGATTTGGTGGGGATAGAAGGAAAACCCACTCAGGCTATCTAGTGCTCCGGATAGTCACCATACGCGAGAATTAACGTAAGATCCTTGGGCTCTGCTACTGGATCTGGCAAAGCAAAACCAGTGGGGTCAGGCCCCCAAATAACAAGTACCACAAAGAAAGCCAAGAGCTATAAACTAAAACCCAACATCTCAAGCAGTTCTACAATACTAAACAACAAGAATAAATAAAGGCGGATAATAACATATATCTACTAGGAATATATAGAGCACCATGTAAACACAAAAATTAACTGGGAACATAAAACACAAAAAATAACCGGGACATACCAAGAAGTCAAGAACATGCAAGTAACCATAGCCAAGGAAGAAAAGAAACATGAAAAAAAAGATAAGTCGGCAAGCAACAGGAAGATTAGGGAACTCCTCAAAATAGGAACCGTAACCCTTAAACCAAATAAGGACCAGGATTATAATTCTTTTCCCTAGTCAAACCTAGTCTCAAGTCACTTACCGATACAAATCACTAAGAGAGGAATGTAAAGACACAGGCAGCCTAAGTAAACATCGCAACTACACATGCACAAGATGGAACAACCACAACTACACAGGTAAACGCAGAGCTAAGGTGCACAACTCAAACCATAACATAAAATGCCACGAACAGGGAACATAAGAACGTTACTACTAGCCACGACCTACTATACACTGCTCAAATATACATAGGGTATAATCGCCCCCTACTAATACAAATGTTCGGGTCAAGTCAAGTATACATAGAGGGTAAATCATCCTCAACTAATACAAATGGCAGGTCATGTCAAATGTACATAGAGTGTAAATCATCCTGTAATAATACAAATATATGGTCGTATCTAATGTACATAGAGTTTAAATAATCCTCTACTAATACAAATACATGTTCGTGTCAAATATACATAGAGTGTAAACCATCCTCTACTAATACAAATGACTGGTCATGTCTAATGTACATAGAGTATGAATTATATTCTACTAATATAAATGTCTATGTCGAGTCAAATGTACATATAGTATAAATTACCCTCTACTAATACAAATATCTGTTTATGTCAAATGTACATCGAGTGTAAATTATCCTCTACTAATATAAATGCATGGTCGTGTCAAATGTATATAGAGTATAAATCATCCTCTACTAATACAAATGTCCGAGTCGAGTCAAATGTAAATAAATTATAAATCATCCTCTACTAATACAAATTCTTGGTCGTGTCAAATGTACATAGAGTATAAATTATCCTCTACTAATAAAAATATTCAGGTCGAGTGGTATCGATAGGAAGACGTACTGGGCGGGAGTATATAGGGTGGAAGGCCCATAACTATACAAAATACCGTATCGTGACAATAAAGCATGAAATAGACATGCAAAGCAATAAATACAAGAAAGCCAGATACAAAAAATCAAGGAGCACAAGAAAAGAAATAACATGTAAAAGAGAGAACAATCGGTATACTGTCGGTATTGATGCTCCAGAGATAGGAAATAGACAACAAGCAAAAAATTCTAATAAATCGGTATATCCTCGATATACTGTAGTATACCGTCGGTATATCGATCAAACAAATATCCAGGAAGTCGGTTAACAAGGTTGGCCAAGATCGGTATACCATCGATATACTGTAGTATACCGTCGGTATGCCGATAAATATTACAGCAGGTTTCTAGGATTCCAAGTCAGGGCATTATCGGTATACCGTCTGTATACTCCAGTATACCGTCAGTATGCCGGTCCACAGAGATAATTCTAAGGAAAGTCCAATCATGACGGGTGTACGAAACAGAAATCATGTTCCATAACTTAACAGAAATTGGTCCGGTAAGATGTCAAGAGTAAGGGTAAACGTCACATAGGATGTATACTAAGTCTCATGGCAATCACTACGGTAATCATTTTCGACACCGAGTTTCCTAACCATTAAATATCAAGATTTCTATCGAAAAGTCAAAACAAGCTCAAAATAATTTTTGAATGATGCACACGGTTGGAAATCACTAGCGAAACATTATTAACAAAGCAAGTACCATAAAATTCTAAGCCAATAAAATCAAAGGAAGCAAAAACTATATTAAAATAAAGTCGATCCTAGTTTTTGGCAATATGTACTTGCCTCAGGTTAAGCTCCCAGCCTATTCTTTAACTCCACCACCAAGAGGGGCTCATAAACCATGCTCCTAGGCCTCAATACCAAGCTCCAAGCTTCCATAAAAAATTTGGAGAGTAAATAAAGAAGGAATAATGAAAGAAAAGATAGGAGAGAAAAAATCAAGTTGTATATATAGAGGGTGGGAATTAATCATTATCGTTGGATCTGTCATGTCACAAATCCACATAACAATTCAAATCAATTCTAACTATTCAAAATAAAACCATATATCCAACGGGTAAAAGGGTGAGTCAACATTATTTACGAAAATATCTAAATATTATTCACGAAAATATCTCACAAAAATATCTCAAAAGTAAAAGTAATATCTGTCGATCGGTATACACTTGGTATGCCGTAGTATGCCGGATAAACAAAATATGCAGTATAAAATATGTATCCATATACCGATATGGATACTTTGAGACATAGTCTCACAACTCTCCCTTCCTAAATTTTGTCCTCAAAATTTAACTAAGGCACCAAAACCAAGAAGCTCCAGAAAATACAACTAACTCAATAAAGCAAGCATGGCATATAGTCAGAAAATAAAAGCATTCAATAATATAAATAAATTCACAAGCAACTCTACTACCAGGAAGAAGGGCTAGAGGAACAAGGATAAATATGCCTCTCGAATCAGCTAAATAAAATCCGTCCTCGCTAGCTTACGCTGATTCCCAAAAATAAACAAAGGTCAAGTCTCGAGATATGAAAGTACCAACGACTCAGTCGAAGATTTGACTCTGTGTAAACCCCCTCACCCAAACATAGGTATTTTGTGTATATTTTATTTTTATTTAGATTATTTTAAAATTAATTGAAATCCAATTGTTGTATTAGGATACTTCACCGTAGCTTGAACACTAATGACATAGGACGACCCCAAAATCTAAATTGCCCTTTGTAGGAAGTAACCTACATTGGAGACACTACTTGTAGGATCTTTGCATGACATAAAATTTGATCATTTAATATTAGTATGGTACTAGTGTAACAACCAAAGTTTCTTGTGTGTAAAATTTAGATATTTTTATATATATAATTTATTTGTGAGTATTTTTCAATCCAACCTTCTTCAATAAGCAACCCATAGTTCCTTCATGTCAATTTTGGCCACTTCTCTCTTTTTTTAGGATTTATTTATGTATTTATTTTTATTATCTTATTCTTTTAGAATCTTAATCAAATCTTGGTTATTAATATCTATTAGGATTAGTGATTTATCTTAGATTGCTACCAACCAAATTAGAAAATAACTTAAACTAATTCTTATCCTACCCATAGTTGAACCCTATCATGGCCCGCAAACGGTGTAGGAATACAAGTCGGGAACAACACCCAGCCTACTTTATAGAATCGGTGGTATAATATTGTTTGGGTAATCTATCTAGCAATATAATAAGCCACCAATAATATCAATATACTCAATCACAGATCTAAAATAGAGAATAGCACGAATATGATAAAAGAATAGAATAGTCACAATATAACTCATGAGTCAAAATAATAACATCAATGAGTCTGAGAAAAATACAAAATAGTAAGCTGGAGACAAATGCAATACAAGAGAATAACTAAGAAGCTACAAGTCATGGGTCATCAGTCTCAGTCGGGATGAGTCCCTCCTAAGCCAGGGTCTCTGGCTCTAAGCCCACAATATCCTGAGGCCCATAATGAGTAGGGTACCACTCCTCAGTGTCATTTGAGAAAATATATCCAGTCAGGAAAGAAGCAGAGTACATCTCTAACATCAGTTCTAATCAATAATATAAACTATATAATAGTAAATAGATATGAATATACAAGATGCAATAATAGATACAAGAGATATACAATAAAAAATACTAGAAATAAATACAAGAATGAACAATATGGCAATGAACAAGAATACTAATGACTAAGTGAGTGAGTACTAGCTTTAACATGTGATTGGCTTAGAAACTTTCACAAAGAACTTATACAAGGATAAGGGCCTGGCTAATCATACGTGCGGTATATGACCAACACTCATAAGGAACAAGAAATGCACAAGAAAGGTATGATCACATATCTACACTAAAATACTCTTCACTTCCGACTGGTATAGTAGATCCAACAATGGTACGCTATGGCACGAGATCCTCTAGGAAGGTAGCAAGTCTCCCCGATAATCAGTGTATCGACATGTACAAGAAAAATAAGGAACAAGGCTTGCACAAGATACACCATATATATCAAGGAACAATATCTCATAACGAGATCCGGATATACCAATCCGTGTAACCATCGTGTCAAAAAATTAAGGATATCTACACAAGATACAAGAGACAAAGGATATCATAAATAAAAAACTATTAGAGAATGTACTCTCCTAAAACCTAGTGCACAGTATCACAGATGTCCGGTACGGTACCTCAAAGACCTAGATATGGAATATAATATCAATACAAGATTTTAAAAAGAAAATAAGTTAAACTAGTTAACATCTAGGTCAAAAAGTCATTTCTAAGTCAAAATAGTCAAACTAGGTCAACTTTAAGTCAAACCGGTCAAACTTGGTCAAACTACCTATTTCTAGGTTGTATGAATCCATCTCTATGATATTGGGTCCATATACTAAGAATCCAGGCCATACAAGCTAAACTAGGATACTAAGATACTGTATCGCAAGATACGCAAATAAGAGATATGGAAATAACATATATGCATATTCAATCAATATCAATTAAACTAATATTAATTACAAATGCTAAGTGGATACCTTAGCTTAGAACCAACTCGGTATCGCACCACTAAACACCTATTGTGATACTCAAAACCAATACCTTGAGTATCGGCCAATACCTTGACATTTATCTTAGTATCTCAAGGTAATGTCAAATCCTCATTTATAGCATGCCCAATATTAACCATATGCTAATCAACTAACTACTAAAATATAACATACTAATACATAGATACTAACCTACAATATAATACTTATATGATATATATAGTTTAAGAATCTAGCTAATACCTATCTATCTATATATCATACATATAGATACTTACCAAAAACTTACATACATAGGTATATATATAGTTACTAACTATTACACATATCTAACTAATTATTATACTAATAATGTATATACTACTAATCAATTAAACTCACTGAAATCACTACTAAGCAACCACTAACCGTACTAATAAACTCACACCTTGCTATCCCCCCACCGATATATGCTGATGCTGCTCCTTGGCTTGCACCTGCTGTTGTTATTGCTATTTGCTGTCATTGTTGCTGTTTGCTGTTGTTGTCGCTGTTGTTATCACTGTTTGTTGTCGTTGTTGCTGTTTGCTATTGCTGTCGCTGTTTGCTGTCACTGATTGCTGTTTGATGTGGCTGTCGTTGTTTGTTGTCGCTGTTTGTTGTCGTTGTTGCTATCTCAATTTCCTGTTACTGTTGCTGTCTCCGTTTTTGGTTTACCCGAGCCCTTTATCACACACATATCCTCAAGCACCTACATACATACATATATAACTAAATACATATATATATATAACCATTTACACACATAACACCTATATATATATATATATATATATATATATATATATATATATATATATATATATATATATATATATATATATATATCAAACTATATATATAAACACTCCTCTCAACATATCTAGAGATAGATAGCATCACACACATAAATAGATATATACAACATACATGTATACATATAACATAACTATTATATATATATATATATAAACATATGTATATAGATACTTGATACACTAGTACATCCACATCTACATACATATATTCTTACATATATACATAGCTATCTATATACATATACATAACAATATATACATATACATATGAATATATATGTTACCAATAGCTATGAACAATGGAAATTGGATCTAGAAAGGCAACACAATAAACACGTAGAGTGTATCGCACCCATATCACACTAGATCTATGATACACTTGCGATACGAGTCCACCAGATAACCAAACATACCCCAAATGATACGAGCAAGTCTAAATTACTATTTATAAACAATATAAAGAGTAAAATATATATCTACGTGTCCGTGTCAAAATGTGACATGTACAAGGCCCTAGTGTCGGAGAAAAACTTCCAAATCAACACGTATCACCAATTTATTGGGATACGACCTACATGTATCCAATTATGGACATGATACTAGCCAAAAATAAACAAACATATGTCAATTTAGTTTATATGACCAATTAACAAATACAATAACTGTCAATCTCGAAATTCTCCCAAAATTGATACAAAAAGTATCATAACTTTCTCCATAGGCCTCCTATGAACCTAATTCCAATTCATATGGGTAGCCTATGCATATGGGATAGTTTTTTATAGTTAAATCTCATATTTAGAACCTAATTAAATGGGAAAAACTGAATTATACCTATTAGGAGATGGATTTTTAATGCAACCTCCAAATTGATAAAATGGCCTTCAACTTGTAGATCCTTGCTCCTCTTTGTAGATTATTACTTTCTCCTTCTAGATCCTTGATCTACTAGCCTACAATGGTGATTTAGGAAGGAATTGGAAAAAAAATTGGTAGAGAATTGATGTGAGAATGAAGGAATTTGGTTGAGAAAAATTCTAGATCATGTTTTGAAATAAAAAGAGGAGAGAGAAACTTTCTCCCCTCTTTTTTATAGGACGGCCCCCTTTAGCCCCTCCCCGAAGCTACTATGTAATATCCATTATACCTCTTGGAGCCTCTCATAAAGACATAATTAAGAAGAGAAGATTATAGTCTAATGGTTTAATTAAATTAATCATCCTCCAAATGAATTGGCTTCTAATTGGGCTCAATTCTAACTAATTATATATGTTGGTCCATGGGTCTAAACTAAACTAGTTAGGTCCACTAACATAAGTCTAAAATAATAATCTAACATCTAATAATAATTAAATAATATAATAAATAATTATACAATATGTACAATATTTAATTAATTATAAAATTACCAAAATACTCTTTTCTAGAAAATATGGTGATGACAAGTCTACCCTCCTTAAAATAAATTTTTTCTTAAAATTCAAAGAAGAAAACTACCCCCAAAAAATAAACAGAACATAAATGAAAAGAACATAACATAACTAGGAAAGAACATACCTCAAGGCACAAACAAATATGGGTAACGCTCTCGCATTTTATCCTCTCTCTCCCAGGTAGACTCCCACGGAGAGTGATTCCTCCATGCATCGCATACCAAGAGAATAGTCTGGTTTCTCATCACCTTCTCTCTTTGATCCAAAATCTTAACTGGCTGCTTTAGATAGCTAAGAGTAGGGCCCACCTCTATCTCTGAGTGATCCAACACTTGACTAGGATCCGCCATGTACCGTCTCAACTGCGACACGTAAAACATGTTGTGCATTCTCTCCAATGCAAGTGGCAAGTCTAGTCTATAAACAACTACACTGACCCTCTCTAGAATAGTGAAAGGTCCGATAAATTATGGACTAAGCTTCCCGCCTCCACCGAAGCGAATCGTGCCTCGTGTCAGAGAAATCCTCAGAAATACCAAACCACCCACCTCGAACAAAATACCACCTTAAAAACTTAATCTATAACAAACAACCAATATCAAGCACAAAACAAAAATCTAAAACTATACCTCGAACTCCAAAGGTCTCCGATGGCTATCGGCGCAATGTCGTTGTTTGTCCTGTGCCACTCGAAGTCTGTCTCTGATCAGCTTAACCTTCTCCGCTGTATCCATAACCATCTCTGGCCTTAGCAAAACTCTCTCTCCAATATTGTCCCATAATAAAGGAGTACGATATCTCCGACCATACAGAGCCTAAATGGTGATATCTCTATACTAGCCTGTAGCTATTGTCGTAAGCAAACTCTATCAAATAGAGATGGCCCTCCCAAGATCCCCTAAAATCTAGTACACAAGTGTGCAGTATATCCTCGAGAGTCTGAATAGTCCTCTCTGACTGCCCATCTGTCTGGAGATGATATGCAGTACTAAATTTGAGCTGAGTGCCCAAACTCGCCTACAAACTCCTCCAAAAATAAGAAGTAAAATGACTATCCTGATCTGAGACTATGCTGACGGGAACTCCATATATTCTGACGATCTACCTCACATACATCTCCACCAGCTTCTCCATAGACAAACCCACCTTGAAAAGCAAGAACTGGGCTGACTTGGTCAACTCCGTAGACAAATCCAAATTACGTCTTTTTCCCTTGAAGATCGTGGAAGTTCGGACACAAAATCCATAATAATGTGCTCCCACTTCTACTCTGGAATAGGTAATGGCTGAAGTAAACCTCCTGGCCTCTGCCTCACGGCTTTCACCAGCTGGCACACTAAGCATCTGGATACAAACTGTGGCACTTTTCTCTTTATACCATACTACCACACACTCTTCTGCATATCCCGATATATCTTATTGGCACCTGGATATATGGAATACTGAGAGCGATGCGCTTCCTGTAATACCTCCTCACTCAGCTCCCCATTCGGCACACACATTTTAACTCCATGCGCAAAGAACCATCCTTAGAAATAGTGAAATCATCCTCCAATCCTCCTTTCACCTGAGCTCTGATGCTCCTCAGAGATACATCCTCATACTGTGCTGCCTTGATCCTGACTAACAACTTTGAGTGTATCTGCAACCCCCATATCTGCATAGCACAACCAGGAACTATCACCTCAATGTCCAAGCTCTCCATGTCCTCCACCAGATATCGATCCTGCGTCAAAAATATAGCTACCGGATACCTGCTCAAGGCATCAGCAACTACATTAGCTATCCCAAGATAATACTGCGAAGATATGTCAAAATCCTTTATCAGTTCCAGCCACCGACGCTGCCTCATGTTCGACTCCTTCTGCATGAAAACGTACTTCAAGCTCTTATGGTATGTGAAGATCTTCACACGCTCTCCGTATAAATAGTATTTTAATAACTTCAGGGCAAAGATGACTGCTGCCAACTCTAAATCATAGGTAGGATAGTTTTTCTCATGAGGACATAATTGTCTTGATGCATAAGCAATCACTTTCCTATTCTACTGAAGAACACAACCCAAACCTTTTCCCGATGCATCAATATAAATAGTGAAACCTCCTGACCCTGATGGCAATATCAAAATAGGAGCAGACGTTAACCTTTTATTTAATTCCTCAAAAGTAACTTGGCAATCCTTTGCCCAAACAAACTCTACATCCTTTCTGGTGAGTCTGGTCATCGGTTCGGCAATCCTCAAAAAATCTTGCACAAACTTTCTGTAGTAGCCTGCCAATCCCAAGAAACTTCCGATCTCTACTACTGAACTCGGGGTCTTCCAAGACTCCACTGCTGTGATATTCTTCGGATCCATTAAAATACCATCACCAGTCACAACATGCCCCAAGAACTCTACCTTGTCCAGGAAGAACTCACACTTGGACAGCTTTCTATACAGCTTCTCCTTCCCCGGCACCTTCACCATAACCCACAAATGCTCCTCATGCTCCTCCGGTGTCTTCGAGTATATGAGTATGTCATCGATAAATACCACCATAAACTTATCAAGGTACTGATGGAACACCTTGTTCATCAAGTTCATAAATAACACTGGTGCATTAGTCAACCCAAACGGCATCACCATAAACTCGTACTGACCATACCGAGTTCTAAAAGCAGTCTTCGGTATGTCCTCCAGCTTTACTTTCACTTTGTGGTAGCCTGATCTCAAGTCTATCTTAGAAAACACCTTGGCACCACTTAACTGATCGAACAGATCATCAATCCGTGGCAAAGGGTACTTATTCTTGATAGTAAGATTATTTAATGCCCTGTAATCAATGCACACGCACACTGATCCATTATTCTTTGGTACAAATAATACCGGGGCTCCCCACAATGAAGAACTCGATCTGATAAACTCCTTATCCTGTAATTCATCCACCTACTTCTTCAGCTCGACCAGCTCGCTGTTGTTTACTCTGTAGATATTCTGTAAAATTAGTCTTACAACTGGCACTAAGTCTATAGAGAATTTAATATCTCGATCTGGTGACAATCCTAGCAATTCCTCAGGAAACACATCCAAGAACTCTGCTATCAACGGATGCGACAACTCCTTGTCTTCCACCATAGCTCCACAAATAATGCCTTCTTCTTGCTCTGTACCTTCTCTAGCAAACTCGAACTCTGGCTCTCCTGACAAACGAAACAAAAATCTACCTCCTCTATAATCTATACTAGCACGGTGCCTACTCAACCAATCCATCCCGAGTACAATATCATAGATAGAAGTAGTATTACAAGTAGATATGCACTCAACTCCTAGCCTCCCAGAGTAACTCTCTGATCCTTCCAAATAATATTAACCAGGATAATGCCTCCCCCAGTCATGATCTTGCAAGTCCTAAGCAAAGACTCAGCTACCAAATCATGCTTCAGAGCAAAAGAAACAGATACAAAACTATGTGAAGCACCACTATCAAACAAAGCTAAAAGATATAATAGAATCAAGAAGAACAGAACCTGTGATAACATCTCCGGTGGCTCATCCTCCTCATCAGTCATAGCAAATGCTCGTCCCTGACGTATACCTCCCTGATGGTGATACTGGACATAATGTTGCTACTGGGTCAGAAGCGGTCCCCTCAGCTGTACTGCAAGTGGTCTTGCCTGTGTCCTTGGAGATGAAGCTGCTTTGTGAACTGCATGACGAGGACACTCTCTCATCTAATGCCCTTCGGTACCTCAATACAAAAAAACTCCCAACCTCCTCCTACAAACTTCCCAGATATGGTCGAGCTTCTTGCAGTAGTGGCAAGGAGCTTGCTATAATTGTCTCTACTGCTGTGGTGCCTGATAAAATGGTGCCCTAGCTGGAGTCTGGTGCTGTTGTGGTTGCTGAAAATGCCTGAACTGAAAATAAGGATGTTTGGCAGATATTACACTACTGTTGACCCCCAGAAAAGAATTATGATCTCTCTTGGGCTTCAAACCCAACTCCCGCTCAACCTTGCATGCCTTAGCAAGTATCTCCGAGTATGTCTCATAAAAAGACGGAATAAGGATCTTCACTTTCCAGTTTAGACCCTCACAGAAACGAATAGCCCGAACCTCTGGCTCTTTCACCAAATACTATATAAATTAGCTCAGCCTGTCGAACTCTGCATCATACTCCTCCACAGACATGCTCCCCTGAATGAGGCTCTCAAACTATCTCTCCAAGTCAAGCCTGTCTGTCCGAGCAAAAAACTTTTTCTTGAAGAGGTCATTGAACACCTCCCAAGACTGTCTTACATCAACCAGAATTGGCTCATTCCTGAACCAAGTGCGGGCGATGTCAAAAAGTTGAAGTCCTTCTGCCTCAACCTTCAAATCCTCATAAAGATGGGACACCCTCATAAGACGCTCAATATCCTTGAGCCAATCATCAGCATAGACGATGCCCTCCGTCCCCTTGAAGACCGTAGGCTCCAGCTTCTTGAAGTCCATAATATTGCCTGACCGAAGCTATATCCTCGATGGTAGAATATTATTTGGGTAATCTATCTAGTAATGTAATAAGCCACCAACAATATCAATATACTCAATCACTGATCTAAGATGGAGAATAGCACAAATATGATAAAAGAATATAATAGTCACAATATAACTCATGAGTTAAAATAATAACATCAATGAGTCTGAGAAAGATACTAAATAGTAAGCTGGAGAAAAATCTAGTAAAAGAGAATAACTAGGAAGCAACAAGTCCTGGGTCATCTGTCTCAGTCGAGATGAGTCCCTCCTGAGCCAGGATCTCTGGCTCTAAGCCCACAACATCCTGAGGCCCATAATGAGTAGGGTACCACTCATAGTGTCATTTAGAAAAAATATATCCAGTCAGAAAAGGAGCAGAGTATATCTCTAACAGTAGTTCTAATCAATGATATAAACTATATAACAGTAAATAGATATGAATATACAAGATGCAACAATAGATACAAGAGATATACAATAAAAAAAATACTGGAAAAAAATACAAGAATGAAAAATATGGCAATAAACAAGAATACTAATAACTAAGTGAGTGAGTACTAGCTTTAACATGTGATCATCTTGGGAACTTGCACAACAAACTTGCACAAGGATATGGGCCTGTCTAGTCATATGTGTGATGTTCGACCAACACTCATAAGGAACAAGACATGCACAAGGAGGGTATGATCATATATCTACACTAAAATACTCTTCACTCTCGACTGGTATAGTAGATCCAACCATGGTACGCTATGGCACGGGATTCTCTAGGAAGGTAGCAAGTCTCCATGAGAATCAGTGTCTGTACATGTACAAGAAAAAAAAAATAAGGCTTGCAAAAGATACACCATATATATTACAGAATAACATCTCATGAAGAGATCCGGATATACCAATCTGTGTAACCATTATGTCAAGAAATCAAGGATATCTATACTAGGTATAAGAGACATAGAGAATATCATAAATAGAAAACTATCAGAGAATATACTCGCCAGAAACCTGGTGCACAGTATCATAGATGTCCAGTATGGTGCCTCAAAGACCTAGAGAATATAATATCAATACAAGATTTTGAAAAGAAATTAAGTTAAATTAGTCAACATCTAGGTCAAAAAGTTATTTCTATGTTAAAATAGTCAAACTAGGTCAACTCTAAGTTAAACTGGTCAAACTACCTAGTTTTAGGTTGCATGAGTCTATCTCTATAATATTAGGTCCATACACTAAGAATCTAAGCCATACAAGCTAAACTAGGATACTAAGATACCGTATCGCAAGATACGCAAACAAGAGATATGAAAATATCATATATGCATATTCAATCAATATCAATTAAACTAATCCTAATTACAAATGCTAAGTGGATACCTTGTTTTTGAACTAACTCAATATCGTACCACTAAACACCCATCTTGATACCCAAACCCAATACCTTGAGTATCGGCCAATACCTTGACATTTACCTTGGTATCTCAAGATAATGTCAAATCCTCATTTATAGCTAACACCCAATATTAACCATATGCTAATCAACTAACTACTAAAATATAACATACTAATACATAGATACTAACCTATAATATAATAAGTATAAGATATATATAGTTTAAAAATCTAGCTAATACTATCTATCTATATATCATACATATAGATACTTACCAAAAACTTACATACATAGGTATATATATAGTTACTAACTATTACACATATCTAACTAACTATTTTACTAATAATGTATATACAACTAACCAATTAAACTCACTGAAATCACTACTAAGCAACCATTAACCCAACTAACTAATTCACACCTTGCTAGCCCCTAACCGATACACGTTGCTGCTACTCCTTGGCTTGCACCTGCTGCTGTTGTCGCTGTTTGCTATCATTGTTGCTGTTTGCTATTGTTGTCACTGTTGCTGTCGCTGTTTATTGTCGATGTTGTTGTTTGTTTTTGTTGTTTGCTACTGGCATTGCAGTTTACTGTCGCTGATTATTGTTTGTTGTGGCTGTCGCTGTTGCTGTCTCAGTTTCCTGTTACTATTGCTCTTGGTTTCCTGTTTACCCGAGCTCCCTTATCACACACATATCCTCAATCACCTATATATATACATATATAACTAGATACATATATATATAACCATTTACACACATAACACCTATGTACATATATATACCAATATATATATATCAAACTATATATATAAATACTCCTCTCAACATATCTAGATATAGATAGCATCACACACATAAATACATATATAGAACATACATGTATACATATAACATAACTATTCAAATAGCTATATATATAAATGTATATCTACATATATATATAAATACATATGCATATAGATACTTGGTACACTAGTACATCCACATCTACATACATATATCCCTACATATATATATAGCTATCTATATATATACACATAATAATATATACATATACATATGAATAAATATGTTACCAATAGCTATGAATAATGGAAATTGGATCTAGAAAGGCAACACAACAAACACATGGAGTGCATCGCACCCATATCACACTAGATCTATGATACGCTTGTGATACGATTCCACCACACAACCAAACGTATCCCAAAAGACACAAAAAAAGTCTAAATTACTATTTATAAATAATACGAAGAGTATAATATACATCTACGTGTCTGTGTCAAAATGTGACATGCACAAGGCCCCATATCGGAGAAAAATCCCTAAATCAATATATATCACTAATTTGTTGGGATATGATCTACACGTATCTAATTATGGACATGATACTAGCCACAAACAAACAAATACATGTCAATTTGGTTTATATGACCAATTAACAAAAAAACAAGTGTCAATCTCGAAATTCTTCCAAAATTGACACAAAAAGTACCATAACTTTCTTCATAGGCCTCATTTGAAACTAATTTTAATTCCTATGGGTAGCCTATGTATGTGGGGTTGTTTCTCATAGTTAAATCCTATATTTAGAACCTAATTAAAGAGGAAAACTGAATTATATCTATCGGAAGATGGATTTCTAATGCAACCTCCAAATTGATAAAATTGGCCTTCAACTTGTAGAACCTTGCTCCTCTTTGTAGATACTTGCTTCCTACTTTTAGATCCTTACTCTACTAGTCTCCAAAGGTAATTTAGGAAAAAAAATTGAAAAGAAATTAGTAGGAAATTGATGTGGAAATGAAGAAATTTGGTTGAGGAAAATTCTAGATCTAGTTTTGAAATAAAAAGAGGAAAGAGAAATTTTTTTTCCCTCTTTTATATAGGTCGGCCCCCTTTAGCCCCTCCCTCAAGCTACTATGTAATGTCCATTATACCCCTTGGGGCCTCTCATGAAGAAATAATTAAGGAGGGAAGGTTCTAGTCTAATGGTTTAATTAAATTAATCATCCTCCTAACGAATAGACTTCTAATTGGGCTCAATTCTAACTATTTATATATGTTGGTCCATGATTCTAAACTAAACTAGTTAGATCCACTAACACAAGTCCAAAATATTAATCTAACATCTAATAATAATTAAATAACATAATAAATAATTATATAATATGTACAATATTTTATTAATTATAAAATTACCAAAATATTCTTTTCTTGAAAATGTGGTAGTGACAAACCCCCCATACCCGCAGGTTCCTCCCTCTCAATCCGCGATCCCCTCTCCCTCTTTATATATATATATATATATATATATATATATATATATATATATATATATATATATATATATATATATATATATATATATACATACACACACACACACACACACACACACACACATATATATATATATATATATATATATATATATATATATATATATATATATATAAAAAAACTAATCATAATCCTACCCATAGTCGAAAACCCCAAACCCGCGGGTTTCCATGTATCAATCCACGACCAGCCTCTCCCTATATATATATATATATATATATATATATATATATATATATATATATATATATATATATATATATATGTATATATATATATATATATATGTATATATATATATATATATATATGTATACATATATATATATATATATGTATACATATATATATATATATGTATACATATATATATATATATATGTATACATATATATATATATATATATATATATATGTATATATATATATATATATATATATATATATATATATATATATATATATATATATATATATATATATATATACATATCTTTATCTTAAACCCTAACCCTAATCTAAAATCTACCTCCACCTCCTCAAAGCCGCCAACCTCCCCCCATAGACCCCCTCACGTGGACAAGTCCAAGGTCACCTCCCCCATCCAAGAACCCTATTACATCTTCCTCCCTCTCTCTAGTAAGTTCTTATTTAATCCTTCTCCCATTCTTCCTCCAACCTCTCTTATGTATATGAATGCATGAATAAATATTTATATATATAAATAAATATTTTATGTGTTTACAATCTATTGCTATGTTCTTCATTATAGGATTTTATTTTTGAGTTTTTTATGTAGAGTTTTGAATCCATGAATGCATGTATGCACCCAAAGGTAGAAACTTTGATTTAACCATGTTAATAATAGAGAATTATGATGATTAAAATTATTTTATCCATATTTTTACTGTTTATGTCAGAATATTAGTTTGATAATTTTTTGTTAAAAATTGCATGTACAATATGTAGGGTGACCTAGTTTAATGTTCTATCAAAATCCTCGCATCGAACCCTTCTAAAACTTTATAAATAATTAAATTATGTTGTTATTAAGCTATATTAAATTCAGTTTTTAAAATATTTCTCCAAAAATATTACTTTTGATTTAAATAAATTTTATGCGTAAAAAGACACATAGTTGACCTAATTTGCATGTAAACTTATTGTAACTTGTTCTTTGGTCATATATGAATATTTTCCCTATTATTTTTTGATTAAAAATTATTTTTTCAGAATTAAATATAATTTATGATTTTCATGCAAAGCATAATAGTATGGTTATAATGGCAAAATTTTGCCAATACTATTGCTAGAAGACTAGTATGTGTCCAACGGAAAGACTAATAAGTAGACTTGATAAATATGTATGTAGGAACTCACTAAATAATTATTTTCTAGTATTTTAGAATTATTTTTAGATTTAATATTTTTTATGAATTCATCTTTTGAGAACTTGTATGTCGGAGAAAACCTATTTAGCACCCATATTTGCATGACTAGTTGTCAACCTTCGTAGAAACCCGTTGTGGGATAAAAATCATTAATTTACTTGTGTTTATAATTAATTTTAGAATTAAAAGTTTATTAAATAATATTTTTAAAATAATTTTGGTAATGTTTGAAGGCTAGTAATAATTTGTTGTGTAGTTACTTTCATGTGCAACCAACGTAGGATTAATAACTAGATAATAACTTAATTTAACTAGAAAATAAGAGTCTAATTAGAGTAATAATTAATTAGTAGGTATTCGTGACGTTTCTATGGAGAGCCCTGAACCAGATTTATTGTGCTCGCAGCTTGGCTTGGAAGGCAAGTACACCTTGCTTGATTGTATTGTTCGGTTTAAATTATTCCTAGTTCTCTTATTTGTTGGTTATGTGCACGCATCTTAGAGGACCAGACTTACCTGGTATATTATGAAGGTATATGGTATCTTCTGACCTGACACATGTTCAACACGATCACTGAGTGAGTGAATGCATGGACTAGCATATTAACTAATCATCAATACTTTAGTTTGCGTCTTGTATTGTTAGTTAGTGTTGGGCAAGCTGCCTATATTTATTGATGTCGTTAAATTATTTCTACACCGTGTATACGGTTCGGATAGTACATTGGAAGGTGAGAATCTACTAGTGAGCATATGGGATTTATGTTTCTTACTGTGTATATGGTGTGACTGGTGTACCTCTGAGTTCTATCGAATGCCTGGTGGGATAACTATTATTCTATTTCTCCCCCCTCATGTTCCACTAGTGATATCTCGAGTGTATATCACATAGATGGTTTAGTTACCCTATTTATTGTTACTTCTTTACTTTTATGCATGTTGATTTTTTTTGTACTTGTTATGTCCCTATAAGAACCTGCAACCTATTCCAAATCCAATCGAGCACTTGTACCGGAAAGATTACGAAGTTAGAGATTTTGCAGACGAGGACTTTGAGGTGGAGCCACAGGAGTTTCCTTGAGCATTCATGGACGATAGTTGCTTAGTGTTCTTGGTGTCTTTACCTATTTAGTTGAAGCCCGGCTATTTTTTTATTGCTTAGTTGTATTCTTTTAATATTCTTTTGTACTTATTTTTCGTGGATTATTCTCCACTAGATTCTATTTTGTAGTGTATTCTGAGACTTATCTATTCATTCAATTTCTTGCTTTGTGATATTTGTGGATGAGACTCAATTTTACATGCATGTGATATTGTGACTTAGATATATTTTACAGCATACTATGACTTGTTAGGTCCATTAAATTGGTTTTCTATACTTGTTCATACATATGGCATGTGTACGTATACCTGGTCCTACGTATTTTAGGACTTGAGCATGACATGTTAGTAGTGGCCCATGCAGGTCGAGTTAGCCATTTCGGTTACATAATTGTACTGAGCGGGCCTGCACTTAGGATTAGAGTTTTAGGTCTCATCCATATTTGACTATAACTCACCCTCCTTCCAATATGTTCTATTTAAATAAATGTTTGTATCCTGCTTGATTCATGTACTCTTCCTAATCTTTCATCCATCTCTTGCAGAGAGATAAATTTGTGTAATAGACGTACCTGTAACTAGTACCTTTAGGACTTGTTCATTTATTGTTTGTGGCCGAAAGATGAGGGCTCGACTTTTGGTATTTTTAATGCCAAATTTTAATGTAGTATTGGGGATGGATTGTCTTAGTCAATACCATACAGTATTAGATTGCCATAAAGGTTGTGTTATCTTTAAGGCGGCAATCCAGCCAGAGTTTGAGTTCATAAGAGAAACTACAGATAAGGGAGTAGGCCAGTATGGTGGAGCTTGCAAGGTGATGGAAGTTATGCCGCCACTGATTATTCAGGAGTTTGCATATGTCTTTTCAGACGAGTTTTTGAGTCTGCCACCGGATAGAGAAGCCGAGTTCACTATTGAGTTAGTGCGGGGAGCAGTACTGATATCTTCTAATATGTATCGCTAGCAAAGAAGTAGCTAGATGAGCTGAAGGTGTAGTTGTAAGCATTGCAGGACAAGGGATTCTTTAGGACAAGTGGATCACCTTGGGGAGCCCCAGTGTTGTTTGTGCCAAAAAAAGATGGAACAGTACGCATATGCATCAACTACAGAGCCCTTAATATAGTGATCATCATGAATAAGTACCCTCTATCATGGATTGATGACTTGTTCGATCAACTGACAGGAGCACGGGTGTTTTCTAAGATTGATTTGAGATCGAGATACCATCAAGTGAAGGTGAGGCATGAGGATATTCAGAAGACGGCTTTCAAGACTCGCTATGGTCACTACGAGTTCTTGGTATTGCCCTTTGGATTGACAAATGCGCCAGCTGTGTTTATGAATTTAATGAACTGAGTATTCCATCAGTACTTGGACTAGTTTGTAGTGATATTCATCGACAATATTTTGATGTACTCAAAGAGCCATGAGGAGCACGAGGAATATTTGAGGAAGGTGCTAGAAATATTGAGACATCATAAGTTATATGCTAAGCTGAGCAAGTACAAGTTTCTCCTATATCATGTCTCTTTTCTTTGGCATGTTATCTCGGGGAAAGGCATATCAATGGCCCCAACTAAGATATCAACAGTAGATACATGGCCAACCCCAACCGATGTCTCAGAGGTACAAAGTTTTCTAGGACTTTCCTGATAATACCTGAGGTTCATGGAGAATTTTACAAGGATCGCAGAGCCTATAACAAGGTTGACCCACAAGGTTCAGGAGATTATTTGGACAGAGGAGTGTCATATAGCATTTGATGAGTTAAAGAAGCACCTAACTACAACACCAATCTTGACCATACCTACTGGACTGGAAGGATTTATTATTTATAGCGATGCTTCCGAAAAGGGTTTAGGTTATGTCTTGATGCAGCACTAGAAGGTGGTAGCATATGGTTCTCGGCAGTTGAGGATCCATAAGAAGAACCCACGTATTACTTGGAGCTGGCAGCAATAATCTTTGTTTTGAAGCTTTGGAGGTACTATCTGTCACGACCCGCACCCGTAATTTGGGCATGAGTCGTGGGTACGTCCAGCCTACGCCGCAGCATCGGCGGTAGAACGCTGTCTAGGTCACAAACATAGTATATCCTGTCAATAGTCTCAACTTCGTACGGAGGACAATGATAAATAACCACAGTTCTATTATATACTCAATCACAACTATAAACATAATGGCACGATGAGAATTGAAAAGAGTTCTAATAAAACCAACCACAATAAGTCCAACTCAAGTCCTGGGTCTAAAAGACCTCCCAAAGTCACAAATAAATAAATACTACTCAGTCTCAGTCTAAAACAATAAATGCAGAAAAGTAATCTAAGAACAGGCTGGTAAGTTCTCCTCTAGGATAGGCACCTCCTCTGGGATTTCTGGAGTGAATTCTCCCTCTATTCCTGGGCCGTAATGAGTAGGGCAAAAGTCCTCCAGGTCCTCTGAAAATGTTGTTATCCAGTCAGGATTGGAGTGAAGCACAAGCACTAACAGCAGTTTCATTAAATTGACAAAATCTATAAACAGTGTAAGAGATACAAGATGGAAATAAAAGCTGAACATGTAAAGTACTGGAGAAATGAAATAGACAATAGAGCATCTAGCAATGAGCAATAAATAGTGAATGCTAGAACAAGTAAATCTGAATAAAGATAAAACATCTAACTAAGTGTTTGAAATATTAGTTTATTATGTGATCGGCTTGGGACTGGATCAGGCTGGTTATATATGATTAGCTATGATTCTTTTAGGTCAGGCTAACCGCATGGTTAGCTATGGTGCATATAGTGGTCAGGCTAATCATATATAACAGCTATGGAGCATATAAATGGTCAGGCTGCACCCGACGTGAGAAGTGGGGTGAGCTATGGTACATATAATGTTTGGATATGATCACATAATCTACTAATAGTTTCCCATTTCCCCCAGCTAGCACGATGGATTCCAATCACGACTCCTCATGATGGGGATCTAGGGTGCTAACCGTGTATCCACAGTATCGGAATCAAGTATGTAATACACTACAATTTATAGAAGTAATCAACCATGAAAACTGTCAGAGAATGTACTCGCCTGTGGTCCTGAGCAAAATGTGAGGATCGATGTCCAAAGTGGGATCACAATGACCTAATATGGAAATTCAATGTTAATTAATGAATTAAAAGAATAATATGTTTAACAATAAAAATGAGGTTTCTAGGTCATGTCTAAGGTTTACTGGTCAATACTAGGTCCAACTAAGTCAATTGGTCTAAATTTGCCACTAACTAGCTAACACTAGCTATTCTAGGTATTTACCTAAGTTTCTAAGTGATACTAGCTTATTAGTTGTCATTCTTAGTTATAAACACTAGGGTGTACTCATACTACCTCTATACCTATTTTATCTAGGTATTACCTTAACTATATATTACTACATTACATTAACAATAACTTCACATACCTTAGCTAGACTTAAAACTCTGATCCTAGTTCTACCTTAACCTATGGCTTGACATTATAGTACCTATATCCTAATTACAACTGTTACTTCAACTTGGACCCAACTGATACCAATGTCCAAACTGAACTCTTGGCTGTGTACTAACTACACAACCATACTCTGCTGCTATCCAGGTCTCCCTAATTGAACACTCATCTAAAACTGAACTTACTATCCTTATCAATTGCAACCTTTAGTTAACATGCATACACAGACACATAAACATATACCTACACACAATCTGCACACAGTCACATATAGGTTTTAACTGTCACAGGTACACCTAGGTTCAAACACACAGGAACACACAGTACACAACTGCCCTCTCTCCCTTCCTTCTCACAGAATCTGCACCTAGAACTCACACACACCACATTCTATCACCTAACTGATACTCATACATAGGTTCAAGCACAAATCTGGATACACAATTCTCCCACACACACACACACAGTTTGCTGACACAGGGACTCACACCTATGTATATTATCTCACAGTTAACTACACCTCAAGTATTACACTGCCCTGCACATTCCCCTCAGGAAGAAAATACCCAGACACATGACTGAACTGATACCTACATACATACAGTCACATCTATACACTTACACACTGGTTCTCATGAATTAACCCCCAATTCAAATGCACTGGTATATAAACCCCCCAACTGATCCACCACTCATAATACTTACTACCCCTTGACCCAAATAACTGATATACACCTCACCCCACACTTGCACTGATACACAACTACACATAACTGATACATCAGTTTTCACCTAGGCACACAGACACAAGTGACTGAACTGACACAGTACACACACACACATGTGCACACAGTACAGTTAGCTAAAACATATGCACAACACTTACCTGGGAATTCTCATACACCACACTGCAGTACATAACTGAACACAAGACTCAACACTGATACATCACATAAACTGACACACACAACAGGAAACTCACATCTAAATCCTAGATACAGCCCACACAAAACTGCTTACTGATACATAAAACTCACAGTTCCCAGTTCAATGCAGAGCCTAACTTTACACACACACATATATAGACTGATACATAAACACACCCATGGTAAAATGCTGCCACAGAACACAAAAACTGCCCAGACCTGGCCCAACCTCCTTCCTGCTCTCACTAATGAACACACAGTCTGTTATCTAATACCCTTAATTTCACACACTGCACACAGTCCTCACAACCCATCCCCCAAATACTGAGACATACACGTTTCTCTAATGCACACAGGATACCTAGCTATAATTCCTAACTGATACATCACCCAACCACAGGAAACTAACCAATGCACAGCCACATACACACAGAATCCTAGCTAGCACTGCACAGTTCTGGCCAAAACCCGACTGTGCAACTCTAATCAAAACAACAACACATCTACACATATGCCTATATATATATATACATCAACAACAAAACAGATTCAAAATAGATTTAAAACTAAACACAGATCCTACACTAAGACCCAACCCGAATATGCCCCAAAAGAACCCAAAATACACAGGTTTACAAATTACCCGACTGTGTACAGTGGGAAAACCCTAAATCCGGATGTCTAGACTACACGTAGGGGATGTAATCATGCTTACACGAAGTCCCCAGGATTAGGGTTCCAGAATTTTGGGGAAAACCAAATAAAATTCACCAAAGCCCTAGATCTCCTAGGTTTTCATGTAGAAACCCTAAAATTCGAATTCTAACCCTTAGGGTGGGTTCCTATTGGCCATTATCATCTGAAAACAGAAATTAAAGGAATGAAAACTAGGGTTTTACCTGCAGGGAAGGTTTCTTCAATGAGGTTCTTCTTCTCCAAGGCTTCCTGACCCACGTTCCTTGCTTCCCTTGCTTTGGAGGAGGAGAAAATGGAAGCCCTAGGTTTAATCTCGAAAAATGGGGTGGGGAGATGGTTTCTCTAGATGGAGGCTAGGGTTTCTCTTTTCTACATGAAGGATGGCTTTGTGAGAAGCTTCCTTTTTATATTAAACCTAGTTTTAGGGTTTCCATGCATAGTTTTTAGGTTAAACTCCCTGGCCCTCTCATGTAGGACCTAATAGACTCAGGTTAAGTCAGTCTAGGGTTTTGAGGGTTCACCCTAAAATTCGTATTCTAGGGTTTCACTAGAACTGGGTTCACAATTAGAGTTGACTCACTAGGGTCTGTCCTAATGAGTTCTAGGGTTAGACCTAAAACTAAACATTCTAATAATAATATATAAATAGTAAAAAATCTCAGCAAAACAAATTAAGCACACAATTATTTAAAATGGTGAATTTACACAAATGCCCTTATGTGGAAAAGTGGTAGTGACAAGTCTACCCTCCTAAAAGAAATTTCGTCCTCGAAATTGGACTGAACTACAACAAGAATGAAATCAGAAAGGGAATATACCTCAAGTCTGGAAGAGATAAGGGTATTGCTCGCGCATTTCGTCCTCTCTCTCCCAGGTCGACTCCCCTGGAGAGTGATGTCTCCATGCTACACGAACCAAAGGAATAGTTTGGTTCCGCAACACCTTCTCTCTGCGGTCCAAGATCTCTACGGGCTGCTCAGGGTAGCTGAGCGTCGGACCAACCTCAATCTCCGAGTGATCAAGTACGTGACTAGGGTTGGCCACGTACCGTCTCAGCTGCGACATGTGGAACACATTATGCACTCCCTCCAATGCAGGCAGCAAGTCTAGTCTATACGCCACTGCACCTATCTTCGCAAGAATACCGAAGGGTCCGATGTAGCGTGGGCTAAGCTTTCCGCCTCTACCAAAACGAATCGTTCCACGCGTCGGAGAGATCCGTAGGAATACTAGATCGCCAACCTAAACAAAACAGTCTCAGCACGCAGTCTAAACAAACAAACACAAACCAAAATGACAACAATCTATACCTGAAACTCAAGGGGTCTACGGTGGCTGTCGGCCCAATGCCGCTGTCTGTCCTGCGCCACTCGCAGTCTGTCTCTGATGAGTTTCACCTTTTCTGCTGCATCCACGACCATTTCTGGTCCTAGCAAGGCTCTCTCTCCAACGTCGTCCCACGATAGCGGTGTACGACACCTCCGTCCATAAAGAGCCTCAAACGGTGACATTTCGATGCTGGCCTGGTAACTGTTATTGTAAGCGAACTCTACCAGATGCAGATGATCCTCCCAAGAACCTCCGAGATCTAGAACGCAAGTGCGTAGCATATCCTCGAGAGTCTGAATAGTCCTCTCAGACTGCCCGTCTGTCTGGGGGTGATATGCGGTACTGAACTTGAGCTGAGTGCCCAAGCTAGCCTGCAGACTCCTCCAAAAGTGGGAAGTGAAACGACTATCTCGATCTGAGATGATGCTCACTGGAACTCCATGAAGCCTAACAATCTGTCGCACGTACATCTCTGCGAGCCTCTCTGTCGACGTGCCCACCTTGAAAGGTAAAAAATGGGCTGATTTGGTCAACCTGTCCACAATGACCCAAATCGCGTCTTTCCCTCCTGGAGAACGTGGAAGCCCTGAAACGAAATCCATGGTCACATGCTCCCACTTCCATTCTGGAATCGATAAAGGTTGAAGCAAACCACCTGGCCTCTGTCGGTCTGCCTTTACCTGCTGGCACACTAGACATCGGGATACGAAGCGTGCTACCTCGCGCTTCATCCCATACCACCATACATGCTCCCTCAAGTCTCGATACATCTTGTTGGCACCGGGATGCATCGAGTACTGAGAGCAGTGTGCCTCCTGCAAAACCTCCTCGCGCAGCTCCCCGCTTGGTACACATATCCTCGTGCCGTGCCGTAAGGAACCATCATCTGCGATAGTGAAGTCGTCCGACAATCCCATCTGAACCTGTGCTCTGATACTCCTTAGAGTCTCATCATCGTACTGCGCAGCTCTGATCCTGTCCATCAGCTCGGACTGTATCTGCAATCCCCACATTTGGATTTCGGTACCGGGAACTAACACTTCAATCTCCAAGCTTTCCAGATCAGCCAACAAATATCTATCAGTCGTCAAGTACATAGCCGTCGGATACCTGCTCAAGGCATCGGCGACCACGTTAGCCTTCCCTGGATGGTACTGCAATGAGATGTCGAAGTCCTTCATCAGCTCCAACCACCTCCTCTGCCTCATATTCAGCTCCTTCTGTGTGAACACGTATTTCAAGCTCTTGTGGTCTGTGAAGATCTCCACACGCTCTCCGTACAAGTAATGTTTCCATAGCTTTAGAGCGAAGATAACTGCTGCCAACTCCAAATCATGGGTGGGATAGTTCTTTTTATGAGGGCGTAACTGCCTGGAAGCATAGGCGATTACCTTCCCGTGCTGCTGAAGAACGCATCCCAGACCCTTCCCTGAAGCATCACTGTAGATGGTAAAACCACCTGTCCCTGCTGGCAACGTCAAAACTGGAGCTATTGTCAACCTCTTCTTTAGTTCATCAAATGCAGCCTGGCACTCCTCCGTCCAGACAAAATCCACATCTTTCCTAGTTAATCTGGTCATTGGCGCTGCAATCTTGGAGAAGTCTTGTACAAACCTCCTGTAGTATCCTGCTAGCCCGAGAAAACTCCTGATCTCAGCTACCGAACTGGGGGTAGCCCATGACTCCACTGCCTCAATCTTCTTTGGATTAACCGAGATTCCGTCACCCGACACCACATGCCCAAGAAATTCGACCTTGTCAAGGAAGAATTCACACTTAGAGAGTTTTTCGTACAGCTTCTCCCTCCTGAGAGTCTCTAAGACCAACCTCAGGTGCTCTTCGTGCTCCTCCGGAGTCTTGGAATACACAAGGATATCGTCGATGAACACCACCACGAACTTGTCAAGGTACTGGTGGAACACCTTGTTCATCAGGTTCATGAATACTGCCGGTGCATTGGTTAAACCAAATGGCATCACCATGAACTCAAACTGGCCGTATCTGGTCCAAAAAGCTGTCTTCGGCATGTCTTCTTTCTTTACCTTCACCTGGTGATAGCCTGACCTCAAATCAATCTTTGAAAACACCCTCGCCCCGTTCAACTGATCAAAAAGATCATCTATCCTCGGCAACGGGTACTTGTTCTTGATGGTGATATTGTTCAAAGCTCTATAATCAATGCACATGCGCACCGTGCCGTCCTTCTTCGGTACGAACAATACCGGAGCTCCCCATGGTGATGAACTGGATTTGATGAAGCCTTTGTCCTGCAGCTCCTCAACTTGCTTCTTTAGTTCTGCCAGCTCGCTGTTGTTGACTCTATAGACATGTTGTGAAATGGGCTCCGCTCCTGGAACCAAGTCTATAGAGAATTCAACATCTCTGTCTGGCGGCAAGCCTGGCAACTCTTCTGGAAATACATCCAGGAACTCCGCTATAAGAGGATGTGGCAACTCCTCTTCTTCCGTCCTGGCTCCGCAAAATGTGCTCCCTCTCTGTTCCGCTGCTTCTCTGACGACCTCAAACTCCGGCTCTCCTGGTAGTCTAAACAATACTCTGCCTCTATAACAATCTATAGTAGCATGATGCCTACTCAACCAGTCCATTCCGAGTACAATATCGTACCCCGGAAGTGGCATGACGAGTAAACTCACGCTCAAGTCTCGGCCTCCTACTGACACTCTTCGGTCCTTGCAGTGATCACGGACTAGGATAATACCTCCCCCAGTCAAGATCTTGCAAGTCCTAGCTAATGGTTCTGTGTCTAAATGATGTCGAAGTGCATATGATACAGACACAAAACTATGGGAAGCGCCAGAATCGAATAAGGTAAATGCGGGAATACAATCGAGAAGAACCGAACCTGTGATCAAGTCTCCTGCTGGCTCGATCTCCTCGACTGCCATGGCGTACGCTCGCCCCTGGGGTGCACCTCTCTGCTGCTGATGCTGGGCAAACCTCTGATTTTACGGTAGAAGCGGTCCCCTCTGCTGTTGGCCTACTGGTGCGGCAGGTACCCTGTCTGGTCCTCTCTGGGCGGCTGCTCCACCCTGCCTTAGACGAGTCCGAATGGTAGGGCAATCCCTCAGCTGATGTGTCGTCGATCCACAGGACAAACATGAGCCCAATCTATGCCTGCAGATCTCTCTAGTATGTCCCATCTTCCCGCAGTACGCACACTGGATGGCGGGCTGAGTCTGCCTCTGCTGCTGTTGTCGCTGGACCTGCCCTCGGGCTGGTGCCTGGTGCTGCTGGTGCTGCTGCTGGAAGGGCCTCTGCTGCTGCTGATAGTGTGGACGCTTGCCTGGTCCTGCACTACTGTTTGCTCCTCCGGAAACATCGCGTCCCCTCTTGGGCCTGAGGTCCAAGTCATCCTCGGCTACTTGGGCATCCATCAATATGCCTTCGTAGGTAGCTGTGCGACGTCCCGACGTGCGAGACTTGATCTCTCTTGTCAGCCCCTTTCTAAATTTCTGGGCCCTGTCCCCCGGATCTCTAATCATCGATGGCGCGAAGCGGCTCAGGCGGGAAAACTCCGCGGCATACTCGTCGACGGACGAGCTCCCCTGGGCTAAGTCATGGAACTGACTCTCCAAAGCTCCCAGGGCGACATCAGGAAAGAACTTTTCTTTGAAGAGCTCCTTGAAAGCTTCCCAAGTGAGTCCCCCGCGCAAGAGTCTTGGCTCCGTGCGAAACCATGTCAAGGCGATGTCGAACATCTGACTGCCAGCGGCCTCGATCTGAAGCGCCTCTGGAAGCTGCGCCAAACGCAAGTTCCTCTCGATGTCCTCTAGCCAATCATCGGCGTAGAGTATCCCTTCTGTCCCCTTGAACTCCTGAGGCATCATCCTCTTGAAGTCCACAATGGTGCCCGGCCTCTGTTGTTGCTGACCAGGATGTTGCTGCTGCTGAGTGACTCTCTCCACAGCTTGGAGAGCCACTTGGTGAGCATTCTCCATGTTCACCCTCATCATCTCTGTCTGGGCCTGATGTGCCTCAGCCTGCACTCTCTGGGCCTCTGCCGACGTCCTCTGGGCGTCGACCATGCCCTGAATCAAAGCGAACATCTGTGCCCCATCGGCAGGCACACCTCCTGGATGCTGAACTGGTGGTGGTGGTGCCGTCGTAGCTGTGGGGACCCTCTGAACTGGTGGTGGAGGACCCCCGAATGCTGCAGACACTCCCACATGTACTGGAGATGTAGGAGGTGCTGCTGACGTCTGTCCGGCAGCGCGAGAGGTGGCAGACCTCTCTGAATCTGCTGCTCCGAGTCTCTGGGACCTTCTTGGCGGCATCCTGAAGACAGATCGAAAGATTCAATTAAGGCAATAGATACGATATCATCCAGGAAGGACAGTAAAAATTTCTAAAGGAATTAATCATTAAGAGTAGTATTATAAGAATCAGAAATTTCCTAATTGTGATTGAGCATATCCTCGGCCTAATTCCTATTTCCTAAAACAGGCTCGTAGTAATACTCTAAGCGAGCACCACTACGATATCACTCTAATCTGAATCTAAGACTACTGACTGGACCTGCATGGGCCACCACTAAAAACGTGTCACGACCCGCACCCGTAATTTGGGTATGAGTCGTGGGTACGTCCAGCCTACGCCGCAGCATCGGCGGTAGAACGCTGTCTAGGTCACAAACATAGTATATCCTGTCAATAGTCTCAACTCCGTACGGAGGACAATGATAAATAACCACAGTTCTATTATATACTCAATCACAACTATAAACATAATGGCACGATGAGAATTGAAAAGAGTTCTAATAAAACCAACCACAATAAGTCCAACTCAAGTCCTGGGTCTAAAAGACCTCCCAAAGTCACAAATAAATAAATACTACTCAGTCTCAGTCTAAAACAATAAATGCAGAAAAGTAATCTAAGAACAGGCTGGTAAGTTCTCCTCTAGGATAGGCACCTCCTCTGGGATTTCTGGAGTGAATTCTCCCTCTATTCCTGGGCCATAATGAGTAGGGCAAAAGTCCTCCAGGTCCTCTGAAAATGTTGTTATCCAGTCAGGATTGGAGCGAAGCACAAGCACTAACAGCAGTTTCATTAAATTGACAAAATCTATAAACAGTGTAAGAGATACAAGATGGAAATAAAAGCTGAACATATAAAGTACTGGAGAAATGAAATAGACAATAGAGCATCTAGCAATGAGCAATAAATAGTGAATGCTAGAACAAGTAAATCTGAATAAAGATAAAACATCTAACTAAGTGTTTGAAATATTAGTTTATTATGTGATCGGCTTGGGACTGGATCAGGCTGGTTATATATGATTAGCTATGATTCTTTTAGGTCAGGCTAACCGCATGGTTAGCTATGGTGCATATAGTGGTCAGGCTAATCATATATAACAGCTATGGAGCATATAAATGGTCAGGCTGCACCCGACGTGAGAAGTGGGGTGAGCTATGGTACATATAATGTTTGGATATGATCACATAATCTACTAATAGTTCCCCATTTCCCCCAGCTAGCACGATGGATTCCAATCACGACTCCTCATGATGGGGATCTAGGGTGCTAACCGTGTATCCACAGTGTCGGAATCAAGTATGTAATACACTACAATTTATAGAAGTAATCAACCATGAAAACTGTCAGAGAATGTACTCGCCTGTGGTCCTGAGCAAAATGTGAGGATCGATGTCCAAAGTGGGATCACAATGACCTAATATGGAAATTCAATATTAATTAATGAATTAAAAGAATAATATGTTTAACAATAAAAACGAGGTTTCTAGGTCATGTCTAAGGTTTACTGGTCAATACTAGGTCCAACTAAGTCAATTGGTCTAAATTTGCCACTAACTAGCTAACACTAGCTATTCTAGGTATTTACCTAAGTTTCTAAGTGATACTAGCTTATTAGTTGTCATTCTTAGTTATAAATACTAGGGTGTACTCATACTACCTCTATACCTATTTTATCTAGGTATTACCTTAACTATATATTACTACATTACATTAACAATAACTTCACATACCTTAGCTAGACTTAAAACTCTGATCCTAGTTCTACCTTAACCTATGGCTTGACATTATAGTACTTATATCCTAATTACAACTGTTACTTCAACTTGGACCCAACTGATACCAATGTCCAAACTGAACTCTTGGCTGTGTACTAACTACACAACCATACTCTGCTGCTATCCAGGTCTCCCTAACTGAACACTCATCTTAAACTGAACTTACTATCCTTATCAATTGCAACCTTTAGTTAACATGCATACACAGACACATAAACACATACCTACACACAATCTGCACACAGTCACATATAGGTTTTAACTGTCACAGGTACACCTAGGTTCAAACACACAGGAACACACAGTACACAACTGCCCTCTCTCCCTTCCTTCTCACAGAATCTGCACCTAGAACTCACACACACCACATTCTATCACCTAACTGATACTCATACATAGGTTCAAGCACAAATCTGGATACACAATTCTCCCACACACATACACACAGTTTGCTGACACAGGGACTCACACCTATGTATATTATCTCACAGTTAACTACACCTCAAGTATTACACTGCCCTGCACATTCCCCTCAGGAAGAAAATACCCAGACACATGACTGAACTGATACCTACACACATACAGTCACATCTATACACTTACACACTGGTTCTCATGAATTAACCCCCAATTCAAATGCACTGGTACATAAACCCCCCAACTGATCCACCACTCATAATACTTACCACCCCTTGACCCAAATAACTGATATACACCTCACCCCACACTTGCACTGATACACAACTACACATAACTGATACATCAGTTTTCACCTAGGCACACAGACACAAGTGACTGAACTGACACAGTACACACACACACATGTGCACACAGTACAGTTAGCTAAAACATATGCACAACACTTACCTGGGAATTCTTATACACCACACTGCAGTACATAACTGAACACAAGACTCAACACTGATACATCACATAAACTGACACACACAACAGGAAACTCACATCTAAATCCTAGATACAGCCCACACAAAACTGCTTACTGATACATAAAACTCACAGTTCCCAATTCAATGCAGAGCCTAACTTTACACACACACATATATAGACTGATACATAAACATACCCATGGTAAAATGCTGCCACAGAACACAAAAACTGCCCAGACCTGGCCCAACCTCCTTCCTGCTCTCACTAATGAACACACAGTCTGTTATCTAATACCCTTAATTTCATACACTGCACACAGTCCTCACAACCCATCCCCCAAATACTGAGACATACACGTTTCTCTAATGCACACAGGATACCTAGCTATAATTCCTAACTGATACATCACCCAACCACAGGAAACTAACCAATGCACAGCCACATACACACAGAATCCTAGCTAGCACTGCACAGTTCTGGCCAAAACCCGACTGTGCAACTCTAATCAAAACAACAACACATCTACACATATGCCTATATATATATACATCAACAACAAAACAGATTCAAAATAGAATTAAAACTAAACACAGATCCTACACTAAGACCCAACCCGAATATGCCCCAAAAGAACCCAAAATACACAGGTTTACAAATCACCCGATTGTGTACAGTGGGAAAACCCTAAATCCGGATGTCTAGACTACACGTAGGGGATGTAATCATGCTTACACGAAGTCCCCAGGATTAGGGTTCCAGAATTTTGGGGAAAACCAAATAAAATTCACCAAAGCCCTAGATCTCCTAGGTTTTCATGTAGAAACCCTAAAATTCGAATTCTAACCCTTAGGGTGGGTTCCTAATGGCCATTATCATCTGAAAACAGAAATTAAAGGAATGAAAACTAGGGTTTTACCTGCAGGGAAGGTTTCTTCAATGAGGTTCTTCTTCTCCAAGGCTTCCTGACCCACGTTCCTTGCTTCCCTTGCTTTGGAGGAGGAGAAAATGGAAGCCCTAGGTTTAATCTCGAAAAATGGGGTGGGGAGATGGTTTCTCTAGATGGAGGCTAGGGTTTCTCTTTTCTACATGAAGGATGGCTTTGTGAGAAGCTTCCTTTTTATATTAAACCTAGTTTTAGGGTTTCCATGCATAGTTTTTAGGTTAAACTCCCTGGCCCTCTCATGTAGGACCTAATAGACTCAGGTTAAGTCAGTCTAGGGTTTTAAGAGTTCACCCTAAAATTCGTATTCTAGGGTTTCACTAGAACTGGGTTCACAATTAGAGTTGACTCACTAGGGTCTGTCCTAATGAGTTCTAGGGTTAGACCTAAAACTAAACATTCTAATAATAATATATAAATAGTAAAAAATCTCAGCAAAACAAATTAAGCACACAATTATTTAAAATGGTGAATTTACACAAATGCCCTTATGTGGAAAAGTGGTAGTGACACTATCTATACAAAGAGACTGTGAAGATTTATACAGATCATAAGAGCTTAAAGTTTGTCTATACTTAGAAGGATCTGAACCAGAGACTAAGGCGATGGCTCGAGTTGATGGCATATTTTAACATCGAGCTGCATTACCATCTGGGCAAGGCTAATGCAGTAGCGGATGCATTGAGTAGAAGACTGATGGTATACTTCTTGACAGCACAGAAGAAAGTATTATATGATTTGGAGCAGCTGGGCATAGAGGTGGTTATGCCAGAAGAAGTCACAGAGTTGATGAACCTTTAAGTGCAATCATTATTGGTGGAGCGTATCAAGGCAGTTCTAACATTCGATGCAAGATTTTATCGACTTTGATAGAGGACCAAGGCTGGATTGTAAACTGGACTGAGGATACATGAAGATGGGACTTTGAGGTGTGGGGATCACCTCTATGTTCCTAATAGGGATCTTAGGCAAGAGCTAATGTCGGAGGCTCACAGTTCAGCATACTCTATTCATCCGAGTGATACGAAGATATATATAGAGATTTAAGGCAGTATTACTGGTGACACAGGATAGAACGAGAGATTGTACAATTTATTGTGAAGTGCTTGGTGTGTCAGCAAGTTAAGGCTGAACAACAAAGATCAGCAGGATTGCTCCAACTGCTTACAATCCAGGAATAAAAATGGGAGCACATCACCATGGACTTCGTTCCGAGTTTTTCGAGGAGTTCAGGTAGCCAAGATACAGTTAGGGTGATTGTGGACAAATTGGCCAAGATGGCACACTTTTTACCCTTTAGAATTGGGCAATCTACAGAAGTTCTGGCAGAAATGTACATAAAGAAGATCGTATGCCTATATACAGTACCAGTCAGCAGAGTATTCGACTGAGATTCGAGGTTCACATCACACTTTTGGAGGAGCATACAGGAGAGCCTAGGAACAAGATTAAAGTTTAGCACTTCCGATCACCCGCAAAAAGATAGACAGTCAGAGCACATCATTTAGACATTAGAGAACATGTTGAGAGCGTATATGTTTGACTTTAGAGGATCTTGGGAGGATCACTTGCATTCGATGGAGTTCTCTTATAATAATAGCTACTAAGCAAGCATTCATATTAATCCTTTTAAATATTATACAGAAGGAAGTATCGATCGTCAGTATGTTAGAGTGATATGGGCGAGAAACAGATTCACGGACCGGAGTTGGTGACTCACACAGTGGAGAAGGTCAAGCAGATCCAAGGTTACCTTCGAGTAGCACAGGATAGATAGAAGCAATGGGCAGATACTCACAGTCGACCCCTAGAGTTGAAGTCGGCAGCTCATGTAGTTATAAGGATCTCCCTTACTAGAGGAACAATTATATTTAGATGTAGAGGGAAGCTTAGTCCGTGGTAAATCAGACCGTTTGACGTATTAAAGCGTATTGGTGAGGTTTCTTACAAACTAGCATTACCGTAGACCTTGGAGGGTGTCCATGATGTATTCTATGTCTCATAATTGAGAAGGTATGTGACAGATCCTAGCCATGTATTGGATCATTCAGAGATTACCGTGGGACCGAATTTGTCTTATGACGAGCAGCCGGTTGAGATTCTTGACCGCAGGGAGAAGGTGCTAAAGGGAAAGACCATTCAACTAGTTTGTGTTGCTTGGAAGCATCATTCACCGGACGAATCGACTTGGGAACGGAAGGATTCTATCTTAGAGCATTTTTCTCACTTACGTGAGTCCTCAGGTATGACTTTACATAACGTATTATTGTTTTCCTAGATCGTGCCATATTCTTAATTTCGAGGACAAAATTTTCTAAGATGGGTAGGTTGTAAATTCTCTCACCAAAAAATAGGTATTTTGTGTGTATTTTATATTCATTGTATTTATTTAGATTATTTTAAAATTAATATAAATCTAATTGTTGTATTAGGATACTTCACCATAGTTTGAACACTAATAACATAGGACGATCCCAAAATCTATATCGCCCTTCGTTGGAAGTAGCCTATAATGGAGACACTACACGTGTGATCTTTGCGTGACACAAAATTTGATCATTTAACATTAGTATGACACTAGTGTAATAACCATAGTTTTTTTTTATAATATTTAGATATTTTTATATATATAATTTATTTGTGATTATTTTCCACGCTAACCTTCTTCAATAAGCAACCCATAATTTCTCCATGCCAATTTAGGCCATTCCCCCTTTTTGTAGGATTTACTTATATATTTATTTAATATTATCTTATTCATTTAGAATTTTAATCAAATCTTAGTTATTAATATCTATTAGGATTAGTGATTTACCTTAGATTGCAACCAACCAAATTAGGAAACAAGTTAAACTAATGTACATCTTCCTCTCTTCTAGTAAGTTCTTCTTTAATTATTCTCTCATTCTTCCTACAACCTCTCTAATGTATATGAATGCATAAATAAATATTTATATATATAAATAAATGATTTATATGTGTTTACAATCCATTGTCATGTCCTTCATTATAGGGTTTTATTTTAGAGTTTTTCATATAGAGTTTTGAACCAATGAATGTATGTATACACCCATAGGTAGAAACCGTGATTTAACCATGTTAATAATAGACAATTATGATGATTAAAATTATTTTATCCATATTTTTACTGTTTATTTTAGAATATTAGTTTGATAAACTTTTGTTAAAAAATTGTATGTACAATGTGTAGGGTGACCTAGTTTAATGTTCTATCCAAAACCAAGCTTCGAATCCTTCTAAAATTTTGTAAATAATTAAATTATATTGTTAGTAACCTATATTAAATTTAGTTTTTAAAATATTTTTCCATAAATATTACTTTTTGATTTAAATAAATTTTATGCATAAAAAGACACATAGTTGACCTAATTTGCATGTAAACTTATTGTAACTTGTTCTTTGGACATATATGAATGTTCTCTCTATTATTTTGTGAATAAAACTTACTTTTTTAGAATTAAATATAATTTAAGATTTTCATGCAAAGCATAATAGTAGGGTTATATTGGCAAAATTTGCCAATACTATTACTAGAAGACCAGTATATGTCCAACGGAAAGACCAATAAGTAGACTTGATAAATATGCATGTAGGAACTCATTAAATAATTATTTTCTAGTATTTTAGAATTATTTTTAGATTTAATATTTTGTATGAATTCATCTTTTGAGAACTTACATGTCAAAAAAAATCCTATTTAGCACCCATATTTGCATGACTAGTTGTCAACCTTCGTAGAAACCCCTTGTGGGATGAAAATCATTAATTTACTTGTGTTTATAATTAATTTCAGAATTAATAGTTTAATAAATAATGTTTTAAAATGATTTTGGTAATGTTTAGTGGCTAGTAATAATTTGGTGTGTAGTTAATTGCATGTACAACCAACGTAGGACTATTAACTAGATAATAACTTAATTTAATTAGAAAATAATAGTCTAATTAGAGTAATAATTAATTGGTAGGTGTTAAAGACATTTTTGTGGAGAGATCCGGACCAGATTTGTTATGCTCACAGCTTGGCTTGTGTCATGCCCCAGTCCCAAAATCTATGGGACCAGACACGTGGCAATGGCCAGTTGGTACGACTCCGTAAGGCTTTCTAATTTAATGGATCCGACGAAGTGCACTTACGCTGTCCATGGTCAAGTGATCCAAGTAATAAACTATTTCTAACATACAACAACTAAATCTAAATCCTAATCCATGGTAAATAATCTCAAGAAAGAACGATATGCATCATCAGTCTGCAGCCCAATGATACATTCGTTCGAATAGACCAAAAGAATAACACAGGTCTATAAACACTAGGCTATAAAAGCAAAATAAAAACGGAAAGTAGTACATGACTGTTATAGCTAAAAAAGTAAAGATACCTGCAATGATGTCTACACTCCAATATATATATATATAACATCCTGCAACTGTACAAATAACCTGAAAGGGAACCAGGTCCTCAGAGGAACGTAACAAGATACAAAAATATATGCCATAAAGTAAATACTGTGAAAACTCAAGGGTGAACTAACCAGCTAAGTGAAATGCAATTTGAGGACAACTTAGTACGTATGAGAAAGTGTAGGCTAGACATATGCTGACGTAATTCACCAATCGTCGTGACTGGCTAGTATATGCCACATATGCGCCCATTCGAGGGCACTCTGCAATATAATAACGTCTAGCTCCGAGAAGCATGGTATCTGTATAATAACGTCCAACGTTATATAGAGTGTAGTATCTGCAAAAATCACAAGTAACGTCCAACACTCTAAAGAATGTGGTATCTGCATAAATATATACGTCTGTATCACTCCGTCAAGTGCAGTATCTGCATAACGGAGATGGGTGTCCCATACGCCTACTAGTCGTCCTCCCCGTCCAATACAAATGTACAAGTCATGAACACGACGTGGACATCTCGTACTAAAATGCAAGTCTCTATAGAAATAAATGACTAAGCTAAATATCGTTACACGTGTTGCTCACACCGATGGCCAGTCGATTATGAGGCACGCATCCCTACATGAACTCACTCTGTGACGTGAAATGATACATGTTAAGGCTTGGGAAGTCATACCGATAACTCCATAACTTTAGTTAGGTCTACTAGACACTAGGTCAGACACAAGTCCTAACGTCAACGCCTTCGTTGACTGCCCCCGAGTCTCTCTCGGACATGCATTAGTTATATAATACTAAAATAAAATAAATATGCAACTAATAATACAGAATTTAAACAGTACAACAAGACAAGGTATACTTGCCTGGAATCCAGGCGAAAATGCGAACACGAACTAGCTATGGAAGTAGCAGTACAACAATGGAAACTGGAGCTGATATCCCCGGATGCTATCACAAATATCACTAATAATCATGGGATGAGTGAGATACTCAGAAAAATATATACATACGTCCAATTTGGACATAGGGGCAAAAATGCAGTTTTTGGTCAACACGGGTCCACAAGTGGGCCCGTCTTACACCGAAAAATGTGCCAGAGACAAGGTTGTCCAAATTCGTCAAACTTAGTGTCAACAAATCCAGAACGATGATACGAACCCAACGGAATGTCCAGAACTGGATTTTGATCAGTCGATCACAAAATCGCCCGTCAAGTGGAGCCGTGGGGTCCACGATACGGTATTTTGTTAACGTTCTCAGAATCAAACCAAACCTAGGTCACAGGACCAAGTATCACTACGAGTTCGATGGCGCAAGTTTTGTTTCGAAACGACGAGTACACACGAAGTTATAATGAGTTCCAACACAGGGCCGATACGGGGTATCGTCGACGGATACACGTTGATTCTGGTGTACATGCATATCCATATCAACTTTCACGAAATCTCACACGTCCATATTGACAGTTAGCACCTTTTGGTAAAATCGGTATGTGACGTGGATGCCCGAATTGACGGGACCCACTCCGTACCGGAGAATTTTAATATTTTAAAAACTATTTTTATTCGATTTTGGATCTTAATTAACAAACAATAAAATTAAAACAAATTATTCTAAATGAAGACTATGAAAAAGGGTTACACGGAGAGTATACCAGAGAAGGCATTTCGAGAATCGGTTGAGCGTGGAGGGAGAAATCTGCTCTTGAATCGGGGAGGTTGAACTCGAATTCACGAACTCGGGTTCGAGTCGCGGTTCCTCGCAGCCGCGGGAAGGTGATGTTCAGTCCCGGCGTGGCTCGGGGACACTCGAGGGAGGCCGGCCAGTGGGGGGTGTCCGTCGGTGGTCGGGGGTCGTCAGCGGCACGGTGGCAGCGGCCAGGTCGGCAACGGCAGCAGGTACAACAGCAGTTGGAGCAGCAACAGCAGCAGTGGGTGGCGGTGGCTGCTGCTCCTCGAGGGGGTTAGCTCCGGCGGTGGAGGGAGGTGGCAGTGGTCATGATGTCGGGGGGAGAAGTAAAGGAGAAATCAGGTGTCACGACCCGCACCCGAAAATCGGGCATGAGCCGTGGGTACGTCCAGCCTACTGAGCCTGCTCTGGCTGTGGCTGGATCTGAGCCACTCTGTCGACCGCTGTCAAAGCCACCTGATGAGCATTCTCAATGCCCATCCTCATAACATCTGCCTGGCGGTGCTGCGCATCCATCATCTCTCGGAAGAATGCGAACAACTGCGTAGCATCCACTGGCGCAGGCGGTGGTGGAGGAGGTACCACCGGGACAACTGGGGTGGCTCTCGGATCAATGGGAGTAAGGGGATCTCCGAGAGAAACTGACGCTCCCTCAACCGCAGGAGTGGCGAGTGGAGCGGTAGCGGCTGCCGAAAGTCGAGCAGGTCGAGAGGTGGCAGACCTCTCGGTGGCAGCTGCTGGGGCGGTACGCTGAGATCTGGTCTTCGGAGGCATCCTGAACACAGACCAAAAGAAGTCAATACAGTGCAAGAAACGATAACATCAAAGAAGGACAGTGATATTGCAAAAGAAAACAATTTCAGGAAAATTAAGATAGCAAGAAAAATCAGGAGGGGTCCTAGTTGTGATTGAGCACACTCTCTCTCAGCCTATCTCCTATATCCTACTGCAGGTAACCTAAGAAGCCGACCTGCATGGGCCACCAACAAAAACGTGTCACGACCCGCACCCGAAAATCGGGCATGAGCCGTGGGTACGTCCAGCCTATGCCGCAAAATCGGCGGTAGAACGCTGTAAAGGTCCGTTCTAGGTCAACCAACTATCTAGATAACTCACAGAAAAATCCGGCATGACCTCTCCAAAAAGGAGGGCAAAACTACGCAATATATATATGTGAATAAAATCCTCTCCAACAGGAGGGCAACCACGCAATATATATATGACAATAATCTCAATCACAAAACTAGAGGAAGAATATAAGCACGATATGATATAAACAAGAAACAGAACCAAGAGAGCAAGGCAATCCAAAATGATACAGTCCAAGTCTAAAAGCTACAACATCTCACAGAAGCACAAAAGAATAAGTACAGTCATCCAAAATACAAACCACTGAAAATAACCCAGGAAACCCACCTAGCTAACTAGGGTGCTATCGGCGTCTCCTCGGCGCACTCCTCCTCGGGGTCACAACAGTCGTCAACACCAGGCCCGTAGAACGTAGGGCAATAGTCCTCAGGATCCTCTGGAAAAAATATGCCCAGTCAGGACTGGAGCGAAGTACATAACTCTGAAAGTAACTCCAAATACATGGTAAGGTGTATATGACGAGCAATAGAAAAGTAATCAAGATGCACAGGAAATAAATATATGCTGGAGCACAAGAAGTAGCTGCAATGTAAACTGGAGAACAATACAAGTAGTGGAAAAGTAACTGCAGGTGAGAAACATGAATACTAGCTAAGTGCCTTGAGCACAAGTTCGTTATGTGATCGGCTTAGGTTGCACATGAAAAACACTAAGATAACTCCGTTATGCGTGAGTTGCATAACCGACATACACATGAATACTGTTTGGCTTTGATCACATAACCAACTCACTACTCCCCTCCCCCACTAATACCATTGGATCCAACCACAACACGCTACGTACATGATAATAGCTCGCGCACACGAAGGCGAGAGCACAATAAGCACATGATAGCACATGATAATCAATACCCGAAGCACATGATGAAATACACGTGATAGAGTACCCGCTGAACACGGTAAGGGGGATAGCACCTCATGACGGGATCCACTAGTACCAGCTCGTGTAATAAAGTGTCAGAATCAAGTATTACAGTTCTAGAACAGGTGATATAAACGCTATCATGAAATGGAAACTATCAGAGGTAGGTACTCGCCTGATGTCCTGAGCAACTGATGAGGATCGAGGTCCGGACCGGTATCGCAGGGACCTAATGCGAAAAGCAAGGATTAAACAGGGTTCTAAGCATTTAAACTGATATAAAATAATTAAAAACAGGCTTCTAGGGCTATTCTAGGTCGAACGGGTCAAACCGGTGAAAATCGGGTCAAAAAGTCAACCCGGGGTCCAAAAAGTCAACTCTAGGTCAAAACTAGGTCAAACGTTGACTTTTGCAGTCAACGGGGACAATTATGGTCAAAGCTAGGTCAAACTAGGGTGCCCCTGAAATTCTAGGTCAATCCGAGCTCATTAAGCTACTAAACTCTCAAACTCGCCTAATCGAGATACCGAGATACCCTCGGTATCCGATACCTCGCCCTAGGCCACGCACCCCGCCTAAACCCGCTAAAACCTATGCTAGCACGCGTAATTATATACATATAAACATATAAAAATCACTCCCAAGCATTTCCTAGGCTAATGCTCAAATACCCCGCTCGAAACTCAATACCTTGAATATCTCAAGGTATCGAGATACCTCGGTATCTCAAGGTATTGAAGTTTCGCCCTAAGGCCCTCTAACTAGCTATCTAGCTACTAATTATATACCTAGTTATTAATCTAGGCTAGGTAATATATATATCTACCATATTTATATATATCTAAGTAGGTATATACCTATGTATATAGATATCCACACACATTTACCCGATACCCATTACCTTACCTAATCATAACATATATATATATATATTACCTATCAAGATATCTATATATATATAACTAACTATAGATATATAGATATCTATCTCCTAGATAGATAAAACTACCTATCTACCTATCTACCTATCTAGTATCTATCTATCTATCTAAATACCTAGCTATCTATCTATCAATATCTATCTATCAATATAATTATCCATAACTTATCTATCTAACATATACTCTAACTATTATCTATTACCTAACACCCCTCGCTAACACCCCTCGCTACTAGCCTTGCCAACGCGCTGCTGCTGCTGGCTCTACATGCTGATGATGCTGCTGCTGGCTGCTGCTCCTCTATGCTACTGCTGCTGCTCCTCTATGCTACTGCTGCTGCTGATTCTGCTGCTGCTGTGCTGCTGCTGCAGTGCAGCAGCAGCTGCAGCCACTGTTTGCTGTCCTCCCCCCCCTTTCCTCTCACATAAACACACAGACACACCCATATATATATATATATACATATATATATCACTATCTATATATATATATATACATACATATATATCTATATATTATATCTATATATATATACACTCATCTACACACTCTAACACACACACTAACACACTCACACACTAATACACACACACGCTCACAACACTAACAACACACACACACAAATATATACATAGCTATAAATATATATATAAACACACATATTAATATATATATACACACATACAAATATATATATATATATCAATACACACACACTCTAAGATATATACACACACACACATATTCAAATATATATATACATATACACACGAGCACACTTACACATATACATATATATATATACACACAGACATATACATATACAAGTACATAAATATAAATACACTCATATATATATAAATATATATACGTAAACAAACATACATATAAATATATACATATATTTATATATATATATAGACACATATACACAACCACCACACAATGCACACAACACACAAACAACACGCCCCTCGCACGCCCAACGACCCCGACACTCACCAATACCCTAAAATATATAAAATATAGCCCGAAAACTCTAGCACACACTCCCCGATACTAACCCAACGCGCGCACAAAGCCGAAACGAGGAAACCAAGTCGAAATGGCCGTTCGGTCATTTCGACGAACACGTGGTGCGCGGCTCGGAAAACCTCCTGAAACGCACACCAAACGAACTCGGAATCGGCCCAAAATTTACCCACGCGCTCTACACGATGTCTAGATCCTAGAAAATGTGCTCCCACGTCGATTCTAGGCCCGTGGCGGAAACGCACACAAACTTAGAATCGGCGACGACGAAAAGCCCCAATTTCGCCCGAAACGCCCGTTTCTCCGCGATGCGGCTTCCCGTGTCCAAACGGAGACACGCACTCACCCTCTAGACACCCGACAACGTCTACCTAGGTCCATCTAACCTAGGGCATCACCCAAAATTGGGCCAAATTCGGATTCCACCCGAATTCGACACAAAACCTAATGTCAAAGTTTCTAAACTCACCCAAACTAGTTCCAACTTCCTCCTACGGGTAGGGTTAGGGTCTAGAAGGGTTCTACAACACTAATTACACTACACAAAAATAATTAGGAAGGGGAAAGTTAGGTTTTACCTCTTGGGAGTTGGAATCCCAAGGCCAAAGTCCTAAATTCCCTCCAAATCAACTCCCTCAAGCTCCAAGCTACCAATTCTAGCTCTCACACTAGATCTAGGCCCCTCACACCTAGGTTAGAGAAAATGTAAGGTTAGGGTTAGCTTAAGGAAGAAGGAATGAAGAAGAAAGAAGAAAAATGGAAGAAAACTCACTTGGAGAAGGAAGGAAGAAGAAAGGAGAAGTGGAGAAGAAGAAGGAATGAAGAAGAAGAAGTAAATGAAGAGGAGGGGGCTGCTGTGGCTGTTCTCACGGGTGGGGGTGGTAGGTAGGGCCGGCCAATGCTAAATAAAGGGGGATTTACAACTTTCCAAATTCCCAAAACGCCCCTATTCACTCGGTTTTGGGTTCCGGGTCTCCAAATGCACTCAAACTAGTTCCAAATCTCACCAACTAACCTCCTAAAAATAAAATAATAATTCTAAGCCCCAAAATAATTCTCACAAGGGTGTGGGCTGGGTCGGACATGGGTCCACTAGGGTCTGACATGGGTCCAGGCTAGCCAAAACCCTAAAACAATCAAAATAAAAAATAAGACAAGCACTAATTAATTATAAATATAAATAATTAAATACAATACACTATTTATCAAAATATAAAAAAAAATAACCCTATTTTCTAGAATTGGGTAGTGACAAGCCTACCCTCCTTAAAATAATTTCGTCCTCGAAATTAAAAGACGAAACTAGGACAGGAATGCAAGAAAGAACCATACCTCAGGGCTCGAAGAGATAGGGGTATCGCTCGCGCATTTCATCCTCCCTCTCCCAGGTCGACTCTCCTGGAGAGTGATGCCTCCACGCGACGCGAACCAAGGGAATAGTCTGGTTCCTCAACACCTTCTCCCGCCGATCCAGAATCTCCACCGGCTGCTCTGGATAGCTAAGGGTGGGGCCCACCTCGATCTCCGAGTGATCCAATACGTGACTGGGATCCGCCACGTACCGTCTCAACTGCGACACGTGGAACACATCATGAACTCCCTCCAGCGTAGGCGGCAACTCAAGCCTATACGCCACGGCGCCGACCCTCTCAAGAACACGGAAGGGTCCGACGAAACGTGGGCTAAGCTTCCCGCCTCCACCGAAGCGAATAGTGCCCCGCGTCGGAGAAATCCTCAGGAACACCAGATCTCCAACCTAGCACAAACAAGGTCTGTGCACTTAGTCTAAAATAAGCAATCACAAGCAAACACAAGAACAAAATCTAGATTCTAAGCTATACCTCGAACTCCAAAGGTCTCCGGTGGCTATCGGCCCAATGCCGCTGCCTGTCCTGCGCCACCCGAAGTCTATCTCTAATGAGCTTGACCTTCTCCGCTGCATCGACCACCATCTCCGGGCCAAGCAAAGCTCTCTCACCTACATCATCCCATGACAACGGAGTGCGACACCTCCGTCCATACAACGCCTCAAAAGGTGACATCTCGATACTGGCTTGGTAGCTGTTGTTGTAAGCAAACTCTACCAAGTGCAAGTGATCCTCCCAAGAGCCTCTGAAATCCAAAACACAAGTCCGAAGCATGTCCTCAAGTGTCTGAATGGTCCTCTCTGACTGACCATCTGTCTGTGGGTGATACGCACTACTAAACTTGAGCTGGGTGCCCAAGCTAGCCTGCAGACTCCTCCAGAAATACGAAGTAAAGCGACTGTCCCGATCTGATACTATGCTCACTGGAACTCCATACAGTCTGACTATCTGGCGCACATACATCTCTGCTAGTCTCTCTGTAGACGTACCCACTTTGAATGGTAGAAAGTGGGCCGATTTGGTCAACCTGTCCACGATGACCCAAATCGCATCCTTCCCGCCTGGAGAACGGGGAAGTCCAGAAACAAAATCCATGGTCACATGCTCCCATTTCCACTCCGGAATGGGTAACGGCTGGAGTAAACCTCCTGGCCTCTGCCTCTCCGCCTTCACCTGCTGGCACACTAAGCATCGGGATACGAAGCGTGCTACCTCCCGCTTCATCCCGTACCACCATACATGCTGTCTCAGATCTCTATACATCTTATTGGCACCGGGATGCATAGAGTACTGGGATCGATGCGCCTCCTGGAGAACCTCCTCGCGCAACAACCCACTCGGCACACACAACCTGGTACCGTGCCGCAAGGAACCATCATCAGCAATGGTGAAGTCGTCTGCTAAACCCATCTGAACCTGCTCCCTGATGCTCCTCAGGGACTCATCCTCAAACTGTGTAGCCCTGATCCGGTCTACCAACTCTGACTGAATCTGCAGTCCCCACATCTGCATCTCAACTCCAGGCACTATCACCTCAATGCCCAAGCTCTCTAGATCTGCCAGAAGATAACGATCTGTAGTCAGGCACATAGCTACCGGATACCTGCTCAATGCATCCGCAACTACGTTCACCTTCCCTGGATGATACTGCAATGATATGTCGAAGTCTTTCATCAACTCCAACCATCTCCTCTGCCTCATGTTCAGCTCTTTTTTGGGTAAACACATACTTCAAGCTCTTGTGGTCTGTGAAGATCTCCACACGCTCTCCGTATAAATAGTGTTTCCACAACTTAAGAGCAAAGATGACCGCTGCCAACTCTAAATCGTGGGTAGGGTAATTCTTCTCATGAGGACGTAATTGCCTGGAAGCATAGGCAATCACCCTCCCATTCTGCTGCAACACACAACCCAATCCCTTTCCCGATGCATCACTATAGATAGTGAATCCTCCAGAACCTGATGGCAACGTCAACACTGGAGCTGTCGTCAACCTCCTCTTCAGCTCATCAAAGGCGATCTGGCACTCCTCTGACCAAACAAACTCCACGTCCTTCCGGGTCAGCCTGGACAACGGCTCTGCAATCCGGGAAAAATCCTGAACAAATCTCCTGTAGTAGCCTGCCAGTCCCAAGAAACTCCTGACCTCGGCTACTGAACTCGGAGTACTCCATGCCTCAACTGCCACGATCTTTCTCTGATCCACCGAGATACCCTCTCCAGTCACCACATGACCAAGGAATTCAACCTTGTCAAGGAAGAACTCACACTTCGAAAGCTTTCCATAAAGCTCCTCCTTCCTGAGAGTCTCCAGTACTATCCTCAGATGCTCCTCGTGCTCCTCTGGGGTCTTCGAATACACCAAGATGTCATCTATAAACACCACCACAAACCTGTCCAGATGCTGATGGAACACCTTGTTCATCAGATTCATGAACACTGCCGGGGCATTGGTCAACCCAAACGGCATCACCAAGAACTCATACTGTCCATATCTGGTCCGAAAAGCTGTCTTCGGAATATCCTCCTTCCTGACCTTCACCTGGTGGTAGCCTATCCTCAGATCAATCCTGGAAAACACCCTCGCTCCGCTCAACTGGTCAAATAGATCATCAATACGCGACAGCGGATACTTGTTCTTGATTGTGAGGTTATTCAGAGCCCTGTAGTCGATACACATCCGTATCGACCCATCCTTCTTCGGCACAAAAAGTACCGGAGCACCCCACGGAGAAGAACTAGATCTGATAAATCCCTTGTCCTGAAGCTCATCCACCTGCTTCTTCAACTCTATCAGCTCACTGTTGCTGACTCTATAGACGTGCTGGGATATCGGCTCCGCGCCTGGCACCAAGTCTATAGAGAACTCCACGTCTCTGTCCGGAGGTAACCCTGGCAACTCCTCCGGAAAGACATCCATATACTCCTCTATCAGTGGATGTAGCGACCTCGGCTCTACCACCAGGGCTCCGCAGAAGACTCCCTCGGTCTGCTCCGCTGCTCCTCTGGCAAACTGAAACTCTGGCTCACCCGGCGGACTAAACAAAACTCTGCCTCCACGACAATCTATACTAGCACAATGCGTACTCAACCAATCCATCCCGAGTACAATATCGTAGTTCGGAAGTGGCATTACGAGTAGGCACACACTCAACTCCCGGCCTCCCAAGGTAACTCTCCGGTCTCTGCAGACATCACGGACTAGGATGATACCACCCCCGGTCGTGATCTTGCAGAGTCTAGCTAAAGGTTCAGCAACAAGATGGTGTCTAACAGCAAAAGATACAGACACAAAGCTATGGGAAGCACCGAAATCAAATAAAGCAAGTGCTGGAATGGAATCAAGGAGAACAGAACCTGAGATAACATCACCAACTGGCTCGGCCTCGTCCACTGTCAGGGCAAAAGCTCGCCCCTGCTGTCCTCCTCGGTGCTGCTGCTGGTGCTGGGCGAACCTCTGCTGCTGAGTCTGCAAAGGCGGTCCTCTCTGCTGCGCTGCAGGTGCTCTGGCTGGTGCCCTCTGAGCGGTTCCTCCGCCCTGAGCTGTACGGGCAAGCGCTGAAGGACAATCCTTCAGCTGGTGGTCTGCGGCGCCACACAATAAACATCTGCCCAGCCTCTTTCTGCATATGTCCCATCCGTGCCCTGGCTTCTTACAGAAAGGGCAAACGATGGGCTGCCTCTGGCCCTGCTGCTGACCCTGCCTCTGCTGCTGGGGCGCCTGCCGGAAGGGCGCCCGACCCTGACCCTGGTGCTGCTGGGTCTGCTGGAATGGCCTCTTGGCCGGGCCTGCACTGCTGCCTGCTCCGGAAGTGTCTCTGCCCCTCTTCGTCTTCAGCTCCAAATCATCCTCAGCCCTCTGAGCGTCGCTGACAATCTGCTCGAAGGTCGCCTCGCGGTCGCTCCTAGTCAAGGACTTGACCGCCATGGCTAAGCCCTTGCGGAACTTCCGCGCCTTCGCTGCCTCTGACAACCCCTCAACAAATCTGCCCAGACGGCAGAACTCCGCTGCATACTCATCCACTAGCATACTCCCCTGGACGAGCGCCTCGAACTGACTCTCTAAGGCACTGAGAGCCACGTCCGGGAAGAACTTCTCCTTGAAAAGCTTCTTAAAAGCCTCCCAAGTCAATCCCGGAGCTGCTATCCGCGTATCCGTGCGGAACCAAGTGAGGGCAAGGTCGAACATCTGGCTGCCCGCTGCCTCTATCTGCATGCTGGCTGGGATCATCGCCAGCCGAAAGATGCCCTCTATATGCTCGATCCAGTCGTCGGCATACAGGATCCCCTCTGTGCCGCGGAACTCCTTAGGCCGCATCCTCTAAAAATCGATGATAGTACCCGGCCTAGGATACTGAGCCTGCTCTAGCTGTGGCTGGATCTGAGCCACTCTGTCGACCGCTGTCAAAGCCACCTGATGAGCATTCTCAATGCCCATCCTCATAACATCTGTCTGGCGGTGCTGCGCATCCATCATCTCTCGGAAGAATGCGAACAACTGCGTAGCATCCACTGGCGCAGGCGGTGGTGGAGGAGGTACCACCGGGACAACTGGGGTGGCTCTCGGATCAATGGGAGTAAGGGGATCTCCGAGAGAAACTGACGCTCCCTCAACCGCAGGAGTGGCGAGTGGAGCGGTAGCGGCTGCCGAAAGTCGAGCAGGTCGAGAGGTGGCAGACCTCTCGGTGGCAGCTGCTGGGGCGGTGCGCTGAGATCTGGTCTTCGGAGGCATCCTGAACACAGACCAAAAGAAGTCAATACAGTGCAAGAAACGATAACATCAAAGAAGGACAGTGATATTGCAAAAGAAAACAATTTCAGGAAAATTAAGATAGCAAGAAAAATCAGGAGGGGTCCTAGTTGTGATTGAGCACACTCCCTCTCAGCCTATCTCCTATATCCTACTGCAGGTAACCTAAGAAGCCGACCTGCATGGGCCACCACCAAAAACGTGTCACGATCCGCACCCGAAAATCGGGCATGAGCCGTGGGTACGTCCAGCCTATGCCGCAGAATCGGCGGTAGAACGCTGTAAAGGTCCGTTCTAGGTCAACCAACTATCTAGATAACTCACAGAAAAATCCGGCATGACCTCTCCAAAAAGGAGGGCAAAACCACGCAATATATATATGTGAATAAAATCCTCTCCAACAGGAGGGCAACCACGCAATATATATATGACAATAATCTCAATCACAAAACTAGAGGAAGAATATAAGCACGATATGATATAAACAAGAAACAGAACCAAGAGAGCAAGGCAATCCAAAATGATACAGTCCAAGTCTAAAAGCTACAACATCTCACAGAAGCACAAAAGAATAAGTACAGTCATCCAAAATACAAACCACTGAAAATAACCCAGGAAACCCACCTAGCTAACTAGGGTGCTATCGGCGTCTCCTCGGCGCACTCCTCCTCGGGGTCACAACAATCGTCAACACCAGGCCCGTAGAACGTAGGGCAATAGTCCTCAGGATCCTCTGGAAAAAATATGTCCAGTCAGGACTGGAGCGAAGTACATAACTCTGAAAGCAACTCCAAATACATGGTAAGGTGTATATGACGAGCAATAGAAAAGTAATCAAGATGCACAGGAAATAAATATATGCTGGAGCACAAGAAGTAGCTGCAATGTAAACTGGAGAACAATACAAGTAGTGGAAAAGTAACTGCAGGTGAGAAACATGAATACTAGCTAAGTGCCTTGAGCACAAGTTTGTTATGTGATCGGCTTAGGTTGCACATGAAAAACACTAAGATAACTCCGTTATGCGTGAGTTGCATAACCGACATACACATGAATACTGTTTGGCTTTGATCACATAACCAACTCACTACTCCCCTCCCCCACTAATACCATTGGATCCAACCACAACACGCTACGTACATGATAATAGCTCGCGCACACGAAGGCGAGAGCACAATAAGCACATGATAGCACATGATAATCAATACCCGAAGCACATGATGAAATACACGTGATAGAGTACCCGCTGAACACGGTAAGGGGGATAGCACCTCATGACGGGATCCACTAGTACCAGCTCGTGTAATAAAGTGTCAGAATCAAGTATTACAGTTCTAGAACAGGTGATATAAACGCTATCATGAAATGGAAACTATCAGAGGTAGGTACTCGCCTGATGTCCTGAGCAACTGATGAGGATCGAGGTCCGGACCGGTATCGCAGGGACCTAATGCAAAAAGCAAGGATTAAACAGGGTTCTAAGCATTTAAACTGATATAAAATAATTAAAAACAGGCTTCTAGGGCTATTCTAGGTCGAACGGGTCAAACCGGTAAAAATCGGGTCAAAAAGTCAACCCGGGGTCCAAAAAGTCAACTCTAGGTCAAAACTAGGTCAAACGTTGACTTTTGCAGTCAACGGGGACAATTATGGTCAAAGCTAGGTCAAACTAGGGTGCCCCTGAAATTCTAGGTCAATCCGAGCTCATTAAGCTACTAAACTCTCAAACTCGCCTAATCGAGATACCGAGATACCCTCGGTATCCGATACCTCGCCCTAGGCCACGCACCCCGCCTAAACCCGCTAAAACCTATGCTAGCACGCGTAATTATATACATATAAATATATAAAAATCACTCCCAAGCATTTCCTAGGCTAATGCTCAAATACCCCGCTCGAAACTCAATACCTTGAATATCTCAAGGTATCGAGATACCTCGGTATCTCAAGGTATTGAAGTTTCGCCCTAAGGCCCTCTAACTAGCTATCTAGCTACTAATTATATACCTAGTTATTAATCTAGGCTAGGTAATATATATATCTACCATATTTATATATATCTAAGTAGGTATATACCTATGTATATAGATATCCACACACATTTACCCGATACCCATTACCTTACCTAATCATAACATATATATATATATATATTACCTATCAAGATATCTATATATATATAACTAACTATAGATATATAGATATCTATCTCCTAGATAGATAAAACTACCTATCTACCTATCTACCTATCTAGTATCTATCTATCTATCTAAATACCTAGCTATCTATCTATCAATATCTATCTATCAATATAATTATCCATAACTTATCTATCTAACATATACTCTAACTATTATCTATTACCTAACACCCCTCGCTAACACCCCTCGCTACTAGCCTTGCCAACGCGCTGCTGCTGCTGGCTCTACATGCTGATGATGCTGCTGCTGGCTGCTGCTCCTCTATGCTACTACTGCTGCTCCTCTATGCTACTGCTGCTGCTGATTCTGCTGCTGCTGTGCTGCTGCTGCAGTGCAGCAGCAGCTGCAGCCACTGTTTGCTGTCCTCCCCCCCCTTTCCTCTCACATAAACACACACACACACCCATATATATATATATACATATATATATCACTATCTATATATATATATATACATACATATATATCTATATATCTATAACTAGATATCTATATATATATACACTCATCTACACACTCTAACACACACACTAACACACTCACACACTAATACACACACACGCTCACAACACTAACAACACACACACACAAATATATACATAGCTATAAATATATATATAAACACACATATTAATATATATATACACACATACAAATATATATATATATATCAATACACACACACTCTAAGATATATACACACACACACATATTCAAATATATATATACATATACACACGAGCACACTTACACATATACATATATATATATACACACAGACATATACATATACAAGTACATAAATATAAATACACTCATATATATATAAATATATATACGTAAACAAACATACATATAAATATATACATATATTTATATATATATATAGACATATATACACAACCACCACACAATGCACACAACACACAAACAACACGCCCCTCGCACGCCCAACGACCCCGACACTCACCAATACCCTAAAATATATAAAATATAGCCCGAAAACTCTAGCACACACTCCCCGATACTAACCCAACGCGCGCACAAAGCCGAAACGAGGAAACCAAGTCGAAATGGCCGTTCGGTCATTTCGACGAACACGTGGTGCGCGGCTCGGAAAAACTCCTGAAACGCACACCAAACGAACTCGGAATCGGCCCAAAATTTACCCACACGCTCTACACGATGTCTAGATCCTAGAAAATGCGCTCCCACGTCGATTCTAGGCCCGTGGCGGAAACGCACACAAACTTAGAATCGGCGACGACGAAAAGCCCCAATTTCGCCCGAAACGCCCGTTTCTCCGCGACGCGGCTTCCCGTGTCCAAACGGAGACACGCACTCACCCTCTAGACACCCGACAATGTCTACCTAGGTCCATCTAACCTAGGGCATCACCCAAAATTGGGCCAAATTCGGATTCCACCCGAATTCGACACAAAACCTAATGTCAAAGTTTCTAAACTCACCCAAACTAGTTCCAACTTCCTCCTACGGGTAGGGTTAGGGTCTAGGAGGGTTCTACAACACTAATTACACTACACAAAAATAATTAGGAAGGGGAAAGTTAGGTTTTACCTCTTGGGAGTTGGAATCCCAAGGCCAAAGTCCCAAATTCCCTTCAAATCAACTCCCTCAAGCTCCAAGCTACCAATTCTAGCTCTCACACTAGATCTAGGCCCCTCACACCTAGGTTAGAGAAAATGTAAGGTTAGGGTTAGCTTAAGGAAGAAGAAATGAAGAAGAAAGAAGAAAAATGGAAGAAAACTCACTTGGAGAAGGAAGGAAGAAGAAAGGAGAAGTGGAGAAGAAGAAGGAATGAAGAAGAAGAAGTAAATGAAGAGGAGGGGGCTGCTGTGGCTGTTCTCACGGGTGGGGGTGGTAGGTAGGGCCGGCCAATGCTAAATAAAGGGGGATTTACAACTTTCCAAATTCCCAAAACGCCCCTATTCACTCGGTTTTGGGTTCCGGGTCTCCAAATGCACTCAAACTAGTTCCAAATCTCACCAACTAACCTCCTAAAAATAAAATAATAATTCTAAGCCCCAAAATAATTCTCACAAGGGTGTGGGCTGGGTCGGACATGGGTCCACTAGGGTCTGACATGGGTCCAGGCTAGCCAAAACCCTAAAACAATCAAAATAAAAAATAAGACAAGCACTAATTAATTATAAATATAAATAATTAAATACAATACACTATTTATCAAAATATAAAAAAAAAATAACCCTATTTTCTAGAATTGGGTAGTGACATCAGGGAAGAAGAAGTCGTAGAAGAAGAAGAGGAGAGGGGCTGCTGTGGTGGTCGGGCTCGGGCGGAGGGGGTCTTGGGGAAGTCGGGGTGCGGTGGCGAGGCTGCTCAGGGAGATGGCGGTGGCGGGGTTGATGACGATGGCGGTGGCTCTGTGGTTGGCAGCGGGGGAAGTGGTGGATTGTTGGTGGAGATGGCTAGGTTAGTGGTCGAGATGTCTTTAGTGACGACGGTGGCGGTGATGGTGGTCCGGCGGTGGGGGGGTGAGGGAGGTTGGAGCTCGTGGAGATGGTCGAGGTCGAGGGGGAGGGTGATGGTGGCAGCGAGTGGAGGTGTTGTTGGTGACGACGGTGGCGGATCTGGAGAAGGGGTGGCCGGACTCGCTGCTCCGGCGGGGGCTAGCTCCGGTCGGTGATGATGGCTGTAATTGGCGGAGAGAGGAAGGAGATGAACAGTGAAAAGGGGGGTTGTCGGCTAGGGCTAGGTTTAGGTTTAGGAGATTTTTAAGAAAAACAAAGGAAAGGGGAAGGAAAAGTTATTTATATATAAGTGGAACTTGGGTTTGGGTTGACCAAGGTAAGTGAGCTTGGTCAACATCTCCTTGGGATGGGCCAAGGCTTGACAAGGGAATTATTTGGAGGGCTAAAATTTGCATTATTTAAATGTAAGGCTAAAATTAAGTAGGGGGCGATGTTGGGCATTGCACATTCGAAAATTATGGAAAATTTCGTATGAAGGAGAAAAATGGGTTTCTTCATGTATTGTCCAATGGTGTGGACACCTCAATTCACTTTTGCATAAAAGTGCCCAAAAATTAAAATTTTGCACAAAGACAGAAATTGGGTTTAAATTAATTAAAATTAATACGCATGGTGTTCTTAAATTAATTGGAAGTACCCAGGATAAAAATTAGATAGGACACAAGTATCATGGACATAGAGGACTCAGAATAGAATATTATCATACTTTGGTTTATACAAAATGGGTCCAGGTTGTGTCTCCAATTTCAATTGGAACGCACAAGGAATGCAAAGTTGAATTTATTTGGATTTGAGAATGGACGTTTGTAACGAATATTGTGTCACTAAAATAAAGCATAAAGGAGGGTATTTATGAGTTACACAAGGGTCAGAATGGAAGGCTGGCATGACTAAGAAAAGTGTGTGAAATTTGTTTGCAGGTAATAACTAGTGTAGTGCTCTAAATATCGAAGCAAGGATAAGGTGCACTAAGTGATATAAATATTTCACAACAATTATAAAATATTGCATATTAATTCTAATTGGCTCTAAATTAACCCTAATCTTTCCACCTTAGCTAAGTAGGCCTAAATTTTGGTCGAACGGATTTATAAACTATCCAACTTATAAGAATTTTGTCCTCAAAATTAAAATAAACACATAATAAACCACAAATTTTCTAGCAATGCTACGGACATATCTAGGACCGTTGGAGTTCGCCTTTGCACTATCTGTTGGGCTCTATTGATATACTGGGTACACTTCTGAGCTTGATGTTTGTTCGATCCGTACCTCGAATACTGTCTTATCCTTCTTCTACAACTAGGATGGTTAATATCTTAGCGTTCTTTTATAGGCATAATATCATCATCCTATAGTATCCACAATAGAATCAGGTAACTTAACTTCTTACCATTGCCTTTAGCACCAATAAGTCTAATCTAGCTAGTCAGTCCTACCTAGTCTAGAAGTTTGACTCAAACAATTCCGGGGAGAAGTATATGTAACGAGATACAATATTAGCCTCTACTCATTACATAGTACTAAGAATATATAGAAATTATATAATAAATATCTATTCAGTCATTCAAGTACCCTAGCTAAGTACCCTAGAACAAAAGGTAACCAATAAGAATACTAACCCTAAAATTTATCGACTAGGACAAATAGGATATAGGTTCTAATGACACCGCCTACTACTAAGGATTAGGTTCAGCAAGCTTATGTCCTATTAGTCAAAAGTCTAAATCCCTATCCTTAAGCAGTTTATGTGTAATCCATAATAATTAGCTACTATTCCTGTCAGACTTGTATCTTTTTTTCATACTCCATACTCACGTGTCAATATATAATCTAAGAGTCTAGTGGTAATCATCTACCGATTGACTAATGAGTCGGTGTGTGACCTAAACCTGTATCTTGTTCCTTAAAATTCGTAGCACTTCAAGACTGATCGACAAATTTCTACCTATGCTAAATCCTTGAAACTCTAAAAGCATTACAATACTATAAGTATTATCCCTCCAGTCTAAAAAAAAATTCTTGGGTTACGTGACTCCAATATATTTTTCTTATCCTTTGTCTCCTACACACCTTCATATCTTTCTAGCACGTTGATCTTATTTTCAACTCTAAGCTCCATTAAAGGTAAGATATGAACCTCATATCCCTGTCAGACGCTATACCTACTGGCATCCATGCGGTCATACGATCTCCCTCATATACATATATGTTAAGATCTCTATAGATTGTCGAACTCTGAAATGCAAAGAGTGAGCGGACTTCGTAGGTTGATCCACGATTGCCCATACCACATTACGATCATTGGAACTCCTCGGAAAGCCTGTAACATAGTCCATAGTGATGTGCTCCTATGTTCACCCCAGTATCGGGAGTGGATTAAAGTAAACCCGCAGACCTCTGATGCTCAGTCTTGACCTACTGACATACCAGGCACTTTGCCACAAAGTGGCTATATCCCTCTTTATTCTATGCTATCGTGAGTACTGTCTTAAGATCTCTGTATATCTTGTGCCTCCTGGATGAATAGAGCATGCTGAACTATGCACCTCCGATATCAGCTCCTGATGAAGTTCTTCGTTCAGAATATAGAGATAATCTCTACATCTCAAAGTCCATCCTCATGTATGCGTAATCCTGTCTGTATCCCAGCCTCTGTGTCACGCCCCAGTCCCAAAATACCGAGGGACCAGACGCGTGATAATGGCCAGCAGTACGCACCGATGGACAAACCCAATTTAATGGATCCATCAGGGCATACTTAAGCTGTAAAATAAAGTCTACGACAATCAAGGCACAACTATCTCATCCACACAAGATATAAAATATGATCCACAGAATAAATACGGAATGTAAATCATCAGCTAGTCTCACAAAGTGCTTCGGGGAACAACCCGATAAATAATCTGATACAATGGTTCAACAGACCAGAATATAAAAGACTGAAATAAGTAAATAAATACTGAGCATGAACATGGATGCTCAGAAGAAGTCTTCGGCTAACACCTCGTCCTCGGATGGCGGTACAGCTCCTGGATCAGCTCCTCCTCCGGTCCCGTATACCTCGGGATAGATCTCGTCCTCAAATCCTGGGGACATAATCCGAATCCAGGTCCTCAGGGGACATAGCAAGGTACAAGAAAGCTCATTCCAAAATAAATGCAGTGCAGCAGATAATGAAATAAATAGGGCAAATAAGTAACCATCTAAGTAAAAATGCAAGTGAGAGCAACACGAGTACTCAGGCTGAGCCACTACAAGCTCTGTGTCGGGGAGCCGGTAGCGGTAATAACACGTAATGTGCCTAGCTCTGCTACGAGAGTCTACGGCCTCACAATAGTAGTAGATATATATAGAAAATAGCCTGTAGCCTGTGTGTCTCTCCCCACCCCATGTAACCACGCATATCATGACCATAACGTCTCATGTCCATGTCAAGCGGGATCATCACTAATGCAATAAGTCATACGTATCTATGAATATAGTATCTCTATCAAGTCCTGTATCCTATACAGAATTACCATAAATATCTCGGGAATATCCTGTCTCATGAACAGTGTCAAGTGTCCTGGGTCGTATGGTACTTGATAAGACAAGTACGAGAATATAAAGTGTCACGAATGTCCATATCTAATTGACAGTACCCGACACTGCGTACAGTGTTGGCACCCGACTAATAATCGGACGCTAAGTACGTCACATGGTCCTAGGTTGAGCATGCACAGCAATATAAATAAAGCAAGAAAAATATATAACAATACTGCAGAGTTTGGCAAGGTACACTTGCCTGATGTTTGAATATCCACAATCATCCCGGTATCAGTGGATCCTGTGGGTACTCTTCCAAAATCTGTAATAAACATCACCAACCATCTCAGAAGATGTCAAATAGCTAGAAATGCCTGTCCTTATGTCCAATTTGGACACAGGGGCAAAAAGGACATTTCCGGGCCAAAGCGGGGTCCACATGTGTGCCACTTTGCACCGAAAAGCGGGTCAGGGTCAAAGGTCTCCAAATTCCTCAAACTCAGTGTCTACAAGTCAGGAACGATGATACAAATCCAACGGAACTTCCAGAATTGGATTCCGATGAGCCGATCACAAAATCGTCCGTCGAGTGGAGCCTGTGGGGCCCACGATACACGATTTTGTCAACGTTCTCAGAATCGAACCAAACTTGGGTCACAGGACCAGCGTATTGTTACGAGTCCGATGGCGCAAGTTTCGTCTCGATCCGACGTGCATACACAAAGTTACAGCATATTCCAGAAAGGACGGATACGGGACGTTGTCGGCGGATACGCGTTGATTCCGGGGTGCACGCACATCCGAATCGACTTCTGCGAAATCCCACACGACTGTATCAACATTGCGCATGTTTTGGTATAGACCGCGTGCGACCAAGTCGTCCCGTTTGGTTGGGCGCACTCAGTTCCGGGGTAAAATATGGCGTTGTTTTTCCTGTTTTTGGATCGCGGTGTGCGATCACCACAGGACGCGATGCACCGAGCGGGTTGCACGGACACCGAGAGGGTTATACAGTCTACGTGTAGCAACTGACGGAAACTAAAATAGAGTTACGAGGTGAGAGAAATCGGTACCTGAATAGGGCTCCGTGAATTTGAGTTTTCACGCGTCCGAGCGTCAACTCCGTGTCCTGCGTATCGGATTGCTGTGTCCAGACTAGGGTTCAGGATTCCGTCGACGAACCGTCGGAGAGGGGCTGTGCTCGGGTTGGCAGAGGGAGGCTTGTCAGGCTGAGCGGAGGCGGCTCGCCTGGGCGCTGCGGCGGAGGCGGCTCGGCAGCGGGGTGGAGCTGTTGTGGGCAGCCGACTGGAGAGGGAAGATCGAGGGGTTCTGGGTCAGGGCGGCCCGGCGGTGATGTCGAGGGAGGAAGCGTAAAGGGGTTTCTGGACGAGGGTGGTGGTCGGTGTGGACGAGGGGGAACTGGGCGAGGGTGGTGGTCGTGGAGTTCGGTCAGCGGCGAGGTCGGGCGGATGAGGGGAAACTGGTGGTTGGGGTCGGTGGCTATGCCGAAGAGCGGTGGAGGAGGAGTGAGACGCGGGGGATCGAACGGCGGGGGTCTGCGACGATGGCAAGGAGAGGGGGTTAGAGGTCTGGCGGCGGAGTCTACACGGAAGTCGAGGGCGACGATTTTATACTGCTACAGTATATCCGGCGGGGGGGCTAGGGTTCCCAATGGGTTTCGGGTCGGGTTTGGCTCAGGTCCGACCCGACCCGACCCATTTTACTGTTTTTGGTTCAGCCCGGGTTGGTTTAGTTTGATTTGGTTCGGCTTGGATTTATAATTCCAATAGTTTTTAAGGCCTTAAACGCGTTCCCGGAGTCCAATAAATTCACCGAAAAATACCCTGCGTCCGGTTTTCCATTTTACACCATAAAATATTATTTTCAAAATATTTTAACACTAACTAATAGCATCTAAAAATCTTCAACTCAATTACCTTGTTTCTTCGCCCAGAAAATACCGAAAAATTCGGGAAAATTTATATTAAAATTTATTCTGAAAATTATGGTGTTTATAATCTTTCCTCCTTAAAAGGATTGCGTCCTCACAATCAAAGAATAATCTACTAAAGAAAGAATTAAAGAAATACAAGGTTGCTTAGTTTACAACTGCCTCCTCGAACAAGTGGGGGTAACGCTGGCGCATACTATCTTCTCGTTCCCAGGTCGATTCTCCAGGAGAATAATGTTTCCATGCTACACGAACCAGTCTGATTGTCTGTCCCCGCAATGTCTTCTCACTGACGTCGAGGATGCCAACTGGTTGTTCTTCATATCTCAAGCTTGGGCCTACTGCGATCTTTGAATGATCAACTACGTGAGTTGGGTCGGTCACGTACCTTCGCAGCTGTGAGATGTGGAATACGTCATGCACTCCCTCTAAGGATGGTGGTAATGCAAGACGATAAGACACCTCACCAACGCGCTCTAGAATGTCAAATGGCCCAATATACCTTGGGCTCAACTTGCCTCTGCTCCCGAATCTGATAGTACCACGAGTGGGCGAAATCCTCAAGAATACGTGCTCTCCTTCTTTAAACTCTAGGGGACGTCTGTGCATATCTGCCCAATGCTTCTGTCTGTCCGGAGCTGCCCGTAGATAATTCTGAATCTGTTTCACCTTTTCCACTGTCTGCGTTACCAATTCTGGACCCAGTTTTTGACGTTCACCAACGTTACTCCAACATATAGGCGATCTGCACTTCCTTCCGTATAATGCCTCGAATGGTGCCATCTGAATGCTGGCCTGATAACTGTTGTTGTAGAAGAACTCCACTAAGTGCAAATGATCTTCCCAAGATCCTCCAAAGTCTAGCATACATGATCGCAACATGTCCTCCAAGATCTGAATGGTGCACTCCGATTGGCCATCTATCTGCAGGTAGTAAGCCATGCTGAATTTAAGTCTGGTGCCCAGACTCTCTTGCATGCTTCTCCAGAAATGAGATGTAAATCTCGAATCTCGAATCTCGATCCGATACAATACTAACCGGTACTCCATGTAATTTGATGATTTGTCGCATATACATGTCGGCTAGTACCTCTGTGGACTGTCCAACTCTAAATGGCAAGAAGTGTGCCGATTTAGTGAGTCTATCCACGATAACCCATACTGCATCTCTTCTGCTGGGGCTCCTTGGAAATCCTGTGACAAAATCCATCGTGATATATTCCCACTTCCATTCTGGTATAGGAAGCGGCTGTAACATACCTGCAGTCCTCTGATGCTCGGCCTTTACTTGCTGGCAGACTAAGCATTTGGCCATAAATCTTGCAATCTCCCTTTTTATTCCATGCCACCAGTAATACTGTCTCAAGTCTCGGTACATCTTGGTTCCTTCTGGGTGAACAGAGTATATAGAGCTATGTGCTTCAGTCATTAACTCATGTCTCAATTCTCCAGTCGGAACATACAGGCGATTTCCAAACTTCAATGTCCCGTCTTCGTGTATGCGAAGTCCTGTCTGTATGCCTGCTTCCGTCCTCTCTTTCAGTCTTCGAAATCTAGCATTGGTGGGCAACGCCTCTTTAATCTTCTCTACGAGGGATGACTTAACTTCAAGATTAGCCAGTAATCCGCTCTGTCCTGGTAAAACAACCTCTATCTGAAGCTTCTGTAGATCTCTCAATAACTCTGGCTGCATCGTCAAGAAATAAGCCGTAGGCTTCCTGCTGAGGGCATCTGCCATGACATTCGCCTTTCCCGGATGGTACTGCAGATCTATGTCAAAATCTACCATCAATTCAAGCCAATGCCTCTGCCTCATGTTAAGCTCCTTCTGAGTATATACATACTTCAGACTTTTGTGATCTGTAAAGATGTCTACTTTCTCCCCATAAAGGTAGTGCCTCCAAATCTTCAATGCAAAGATAACTGCTGCTAACTCTAGATCATGTGTTGGGTAGTTCTTCTCGTGGACCTTCAATTGTCTTGATGCATAAGCAATAACTTTGCCATGTTGCATTAAAACACATCCCAGTCCACTACCTGATGCATCACTGTAAACAACAAAATCTCTTGACCCTGAAGGAAGAGTCAAGACAGGTGCTGTTATTAATCTTCTCTTCAATTCTTCGAAGGCCTTCGGCAGTCTTCTGTCCATATAAACTCCTGGTCCTTGCGTGTCAGCTTCGTCATCGGTTCTGCAATCCTTGAGAAATTTTTTACAAACCTTCGGTAATATCCCGCGAGTCCGAGAAAACTTCTCACCTCTGCAACTGATGTGGGTGTAGGCCAAGTCTCTATTGCCGCAACTTTCTCTAGATCCACTGAAAGTCCTTCTCCTGAGATGATATGTCCCAAAAAAGGCACTTTGTCCATACAGAACTCACACTTACTGAGTTTAGCGTATAACTTCTCCTGTCTCAAGGTCTCTAACACGATTCTGAGATGCTTCTCGTGCTCTTCATGGTTCTTGGAATATATGAGAATGTTGTCAATGAACACAACCATAAATTTATCTAAGAACTGATGGAAGACTTTGTTCATTAGACTCATAAACACTGCTGGCGCATTGATTAAACCAAACGGCATCACCAAGAACTCATAATATCCATACTTGGTCCTGAAAGCCGTCTTCGGTATGTCTTCCTTCCTTACTTTGATCTGATGGTAGCCGGATCTAAGGTCAATCTTCGAGAATACCATTGCGCCACTCAATTGATCGAATAGATCATCAATGCATGGTAAGGGATACCTATTTTTGATGGTCACAGCATTCAGTGCCCTGTAGTTAATGCATAACCGTACTGTTCCATCCTTCTTTGGTACAAATAATATGGGTGCTCCCCAAGGTGAAACACTGGGCCGAATGAAACCCTTCTCCAGAAGATCATCAACCTGTTCTTTCAACTCTACTAACTTCTTAGGTGCTAGCCGATAAACTGATGAAGTGATAGGCTCTGCTCCTGGAGTTAAGTCTATTGTGAATTTTATTTCCCGATCAGGTGGTAAACCTGGAAGATCATCAGGAAATACGTCCACAAATTCCGATATGACTCTTGGGTAACCTGTCTCCCCTTCTACAGTTAGTACCCTAAGAGTAGGCTGAACTCCTTGCTCTACTGCTCCTCAAAGAAACTCAAATTCTAGATGTCCAGGCGGTCTAAATATAACCCGCCCAAGTCGGCAATCAAGAGTCACATGGTACTGACTTAACCAGTCCATACCAAGTACGACATCATAATCCGGCATAGAAAATATCAGAAATTGAGCTCGCATCTCTCTTCCAGAAACTACTACAGAACATGATCTACAGACGTCACTAACCGGAATAATTCCATCTCCCATAAGAATTTTCTTCATCTTCGGAAGGGGTGCAGTAGCTACTCTATGGGTGGCTACAAAGCTAGCTGCTATAAATAAATACGATGCTCCAGAATCAAATAATACTACAGCTGGTAATAAAGCTACTAAAATAGTACCTGCGATGACCTCGCCTGCAGTAGCTTCCTGCTCAACAGCTAATGTGAATGCCTGGCCTCTTCCCTGAGATGGACCTCTCTGCTGCTGCTGCTGCTGAAATAGGGCTGCATGTGGTGCCAGTGGTGGTCTCTGCTGGTAGCCCCCTGTAGCTGGTGGTCTAACTCCTCCAGCTCCTGTCTGCTGTGCTTCTACTGCTGGATAAGCTGGTCGTGGTGCAGGCAAGGCTAGTCTCGGTGCTCCCTCTCTATGTTTAGTGCAGTCTCTGGATAGATGCTGGTCTGATCCGTAAAGCAGGCATAGTCCCAACTTACGCCTGCACTCTCTCTCAATGTGTCCTACCTTGCCGCAGTGGTGACAGGTAGGAAGAGATATGGCCCTGTGTGCTGCTCTCTCCGGTATACTCCTCTGGAATCATTTTACAGAATCTCCAGGTGTTGTCTTGGATAGTGCTGATGTGTTTGGCCTCTTCAGATTTGACTCCCTTCTAGTGACGCGCTCCATGCGTCGTGCTGCTGCAAGAACATCGGTATAAGATGTAGGTGCGACTGAGCCAATCAATCTCTGGAGCTCGAACTTCAGTCCGTCAAAGAACTTTTCAGCTTTCTCTTCCTCTGTCGAGATCAATGTTGGAGCGAAGCAACTTAGGCGAATAAATTCCGTATTGTATTCTTCCACTGTCATACTGCCTTGGATGAGGCGGTTGAACTTGTCTCTGAGCTCTGACCGTACAACTGCTGGAATGTACATCTCTTGGAAGAGTCTGGAGAACTCTTCCCATGTGACTCGGTCCTGTCCGAGCCTCCTTTCTTCTGCTAACCACCAGTGATGTGCATTTTCAGTTAACTGTATTCTGACTGTAGTCATCCACTTCTCTCTTGGAAGTTCAGCGGCTTCCAACTGATGCTGTATGTTTGTGAGCCATTCATGAACTTCTGTTGGCCCCTCTTTGCCAGAAAATGTACGAGGCTTGAGATGACGAAAATTGGTGATAGATCTTGTCGCTGTTCGCCTCGTTGGTAGATTTGCCTGCTCCAATGCGGATACCAGGCTGGTCCTCAGATACTCTGCCTCCTGGCGATGGGCCTCTTGCTGAATCTGCTGTTGGGCTTGCATCATGGCATACATCATCTGGAACATCTGTTGCCCGTCCATGGCTTATTCTGGCGGGAAAACTGGCATCTGGGGAGTGAACTGTGGTGGAGGTGGGATGTCATCTCTCCGGAACCTTGGATTAGGCTGACCGGTCTGATCGCTCTGCGATGCTTGTCCTCCATTCCCTGGGGTCACTCCGTCTGTATAAGTAACCACAGCGTCGTGTGGTATATCCAAAGGAATCTCGTCTCTGTTCCTGGGATCCATTACTCTGCAATCAAAAGATAAAGTGTAAGAACGCTCAGAGGAATCAAACAGGATGCAAATCAAGTGACAATTTTGAGTTCGGTATAGAGTTCAATAATGGTTTAAATAATGGATGAGATCCTATAACTTATCCTATTCTTAGGGCAGGCTGGTTCGGTCCCTAAGTTAAAACCGAACAATTTAGTCGTAGACCTGTAGGGGCCACCACAAAAACCATGTCACGCCCCAGTCCCAAAATACCGAGGGACCGAACGCGTGATAATGTCCAGTAGTACGCACCGATGGACAAACCCAATTTAATGGATCCATCAGGGCATACTTAAGCTGTAAAACAAAGTCTACGACAATCAAGGCACAACTATCTCATCCACACAAGATATAAAATATGATCCACAGAATAAATACGGAATGTAAATCATCAGCTAGTCTCACAAAGTGCTTCGGGGAACAACCCGATAAATAATCTGATACAATGGTTCAACAGACCAGAATATAAAAGACTGAAATAAGTAAATAAATACTGAGCATGAACATGGATGCTCAGGAGAAGTCCTCGGCTAACACCTCATCCTCGGATGGCGGTACAGCTCCTGGATCAGCTCCTGCTCCGGTCCTGTATACCTCGGGATAGATCTCGTCCTCAAATCCTGGGGACATAATCCGGATCCAGGTCCTCAGGGGACATAGCAAGGTACAAGAAAGCTCATGCCAAAATAAATGCAGTGCAGCAGATAATGAAATAAATAGGGCAAATAAGTAACCATCTAAGTGAAAATGCAAGTGAGAGCAACACGAGTACTCAGGCTGAGCCACTACAAGCTCTGTGTCGGGGAGCCGGTAGCGGTAATAACACGTAATGTGCCTAGCTCTGCTACGAGAGTCTACGGCCTCACAATAGTAGTAGATATATATAGAAAATAGCCTGTAGCCTGTGTGTCTCTCCCCACCCCATGTAACCACGCATATCATGACCATAACGTCTCATGTCCATGTCAAGCGGGATCATCACTAATACAACAAGTCATACGTATCTATGAATATAGTATCTCTGTCAAGTCCTGTATCCTATACAGAATCACCATGAATATCTCGGGAATATCCTGTCTCATGAACAGTGTCAAGTATCCTGGGTCGTATGGTACTTGATAAGATAAGTACGAGAATATAAAGTGTCACGAATGTCCATATCTAAATGACAGTACCCGACACTGCGTACAGTGTTGGCACCCGACTAATAATCAGATGCTAAGTACGTCACACGGTCCTAGGTTGAGCATGCACAACAATATAAATAAAGCAAGGAAAATATATAACAATACTGCAGAGTTTGGCAAGGTACACTTGCCTGATGTTTGAATATCCACAATCATCCCGGTATCAGTGGATCCTGTGGGTACTCCTCCAAAATCTGTAATAAACATCACCAACCATCTCAGAAGATGTCAAATAGCTAGAAATGCCTGTCCTTACGTCCAATTTGGACACAGGGGCAAAAAAGACATTTCCGGGCCAAAGCGGGGTCCACATGTGGGCCACTTTGCACCGAAAAGTGGGTCAGGGTCAAAGGTCTCCAAATTCCTCAAACTCAGTGTCTACAAGTCAGGAACGATAATACGAACCCAACGGAACTTCCAGAATTGGATTCCGATGAGCCGATCACAAAATCGTCCGTCGAGTGGAGCCTATGGGGCCCACGATACACGATTTTGTCAACGTTCTCAGAATTGGACCAAACTTGGGTCACAGGACCAGCATATTGTTACGAGTCCGATGGCGCAAGTTTTGTCTCGATCCGACGTGCATACACAAAGTTACAGCGTGTTCCAGAAAGGACGAATACGGGGCGTTGTCGGCGGATACGCGTTGATTCCGGGGTGCACGCACATCCGAATTGACTTCTGCGAAATCCCACACGACCGTATCAATGTCGCGCACGTTTTGTTATAGACCGCGTACGACCAAGTCATCCCGTTTGGCGGGACGCACTCAGTTCCGGGGTAAAACAGGACATTATTTTTCCTATTTTTGGATCGCGGTATGCGATCACCACAGGACGCGATGCACCAAGCGGTTTGCATGAGCACCGAGAGGGTTATACAGTCTACGCGTAGCAACTGACGGAAACTAAAATGGAGTTACGAGGTGAGAGAAATCGGTACCTGAATAGGGCTCCGTGAATCTGAGTTTTCACGCGTCCGAGCGTCAACTCCGTGTCCTGCGTATCGGGTTGCTGTGTCCAGACTAGGGTTCAGGATTCCGTCGATGAACCGTCGGAGAGGGGCTGTGCTCGGGTTGGCGGAAGGAGGCTTGTCAGGCTGAGCGGAGGCGGCTAGCCTGGGCGCTGCGGCGGAGGCGGCTCGGCAGTGGGGTGGAGCTGCTGTGGGCAGCCGACTGGAGAGGGAAGATCGAGGGGTTCTGGGTCAGGGCGGCCCGGCGATGATTTCGAGGGAGGAAGCGTAGAGGGGTTTCTGGACTAGGGTGGTTGTCGGTGTCGACGAGGGGGAACTGGGCGAGGGTGGTGGTCGTGGAGTTCGGTCAGCGACGAGGTCGGGCGGATGAGGGAAAACTGGTGGTTGGGGTCGGTGGCTATGCCGAAGAGCGGTGGAGGAGGAGTGTGACGTGGGGGATCAAACGACGGGGGTCTGCGACGATGGCAAGGAGAGGGGGTTAGAGATCTGGCGGCGGAGTCTACACTGAAGTCGAGGGCGACGATTTTATACTGCTATAGTATATCCGGCGGGGGGGGGGGGGGCTAGGGTTCCCAATGGGTTTCGGGTCGGGTTTGGCTCAGGTCCGACCCGACCCGGCCCAGTTTACTGTTTTTGGTTCAGCCTGGGTTGGTTTAGTTTGATTTGGTTCGGCTTGGGTTTATAATTCCAATAGTTTTTAAGGCCTTAAACGCGTTCCCGGAGTCCAATAAATTCACCGAAAAATACCCTGCGTCCGGTTTTCCATTTTACACCATAAAATATTATTTCCAAAATATTTTAACACTAACTAACAGCATCTAAAAATCTTCAACTCAATTACCTTGTTTCTTCGCCCAGAAAATACCAAAAAATCCGAGAAAATTTATATTAAAATTTATTCTAAAAATTAGGGTGTTTACACTCTGTTCTCTGTTGAAACTTCTGAAATCTGGCTTCTATTGGCAAGGCAGCCTTGATCTTCTCAACCAATGTCGATTGTACCTGATAACTTAACACTGGCCATCTGCTCCAGTAATAATGACCTCTATACCTGACTGCTCTAGATCTCTCAACTGGTGTTGCTGGTAATCAAAAGAATGCCATGGGTATCATGCTCAATACGTCAGCTACTATATTTGCTTTTTCTCGGATAGTACTGTAGCTCGCTCTCAAAGTCTGTCATCATCTCGAGCCAATGTCCTTGTCTCTGGTTCAGGTACTTTTCTAAATTTAAAAAAAAAACTCAAGGTCAGGTACTTGTCACGAATCTTATCTTGTTGCTACTCTACCCTTTTACCTCGAACCTAAGATTTCTTCTAGTTTACTCCATGCGTACCCTTCATCCAAACTATATGGGTACCATCTGGTTTATAACTAGTCATTCATTATAGGTAGTTCACGATATCCAACTCAAGGCTAACATCTATCGATACTCTCACCTTCAATCCAATTATTATATTCCAGATACTAGCTTAACTAATCAAATTATCAAAAGTAAAAACATGCGACTAATAGTCACTGACAACCACAATAAGTCAAGTACATCTAATCTAATTTGAAAACTACCTGTAGTACTCAGCCATCTCTTCATCTAAATATTGGGCCTAGCAATCTATGTCTAGCAATCTACCTATCTGTTTTAGCTTAGTCCTGATCATTATTGTTTAAAGGGTGGAAGAATTTCTAGGTCAGATATTGTAAGTCACAAGATAATTAGGGGATAACCACTATGGGTTGCTACCCTAAGTGTTATTTCATACCCTACTTTCATTAGTTTCTGACGATCTTCTTCTAGATGTGAGTCCAATATTCTGTCTTGCCAAGTTCATCAGGTTGTTCCTTGTATCACTACCATAAGACTATACCTACTTCCTTGTATTATTATCATAGGGCTACAACTAACCTTAGTATCTAGCTATGTCTTCTCCAAATTATTCTAGAGTCCTAAAATCAAACAACCTTTCTAGCTTCTAATACTGACAGGTCACTGCAACCTTAAGTAAGGGTCTAGTTTATAAGTCTCTACTTATGTGTCTAATTCTTATGCCAACAGTCTATACTAGCTCTAGTAACAAGAAAGAACTTATCGATTCTTCTCTACCATGGTTAACCATCTACTCAATTATTCTATCAATTATGCCTTCTTCGTCTTGACGAGGATCTACTCCTGGAGGAAATTACCTTACGCGAGCATTCATCTTCCCGAAATAAGGAAGTTGAGAAATAATAATAATAATGTTCGACGGTAAATAAACGAATACAGTAATGAAGTCCAAGGGCGACAATCGAATACAGTAGGAGTTTTAAAATCGATTATGGATTGAGATCTTATTCATATTAATCCTAAGTTGCAGGCTCGTTCGGTACAGTAATATAACCGAAATAATTTGCTCTGACCTGCATGGACCACCACTAAAACCATGTCACGCCCCAGTCTAAAAATCTATAGGATCAGACATGTAGCAATGGCTAGCTGGTATGACTCCGTAAGGCTTTCCAATTTAATGGACCTGACGAAGTGCACTTACACTGTCCATGGTCAAGTGATCCAAGTAATAATCTATTTCTAACATACAACAACTAAATCTAAATCTCAATCCATGATAAATAGTCTCAAGAAAGAACGATATGCATCATCAATCTGCAGCCCAATGATACATTCGTTCGAATAGACCAAAAGAATAACACAGGTCTATAAACACTAGGCTATAAAAGCAGAATAAAAATAGAAAGTAGTACATGACTATAATAGCTGGAAAAGTAAAGATACCTGCAATGATGTCCACACACCAATATATATATAACATCCTACAACTGCACAAATAACCTAGAAGGGAACCAGGTCCTCAGAGGGACGTAACAAGATACAAAAATACATACCATAAAGTAAATACTGTAAAAACTCAAGGGTGAACTAACCAGCTAAGTGAAATGTAATTTGAGGATAACTTAGTACGTATGAGAAAGCGTAGGCTAGACATATGCTGACGTAATTTACCAATCATCGTGACTGGCTAGTATATGCCACATATACCCCCATTCGAGGGCACTCTACAATATAATAACGTCCAGCTCCGAGAAGCATGGTATCTGTATAATAACGTCCAACGTTCTATAGAGTGTGGTATATGCAAAAATCATAAGTAACGTCCAACACTCTAAAGAATGTGGTATATGCATAAATATATACGTCCGTATCACTCCGTCGAGTGCGGTATCTGCATAACGGAGATGGGTGTCCCATACGCCTACTAGTCGTCCTCCACGTCGAATACAAATGTATAAGTTGCGAACACGACGTGGACATCTCGTACTAAAATACAAGTATCTATAGAAATAAATGACTACGCTAAATACCGTTACACGTGTTGCTCATATCGATGGCCAGTCGATTATGAGGCACACATTCCTACATGAACTCACTCTGTGACGTGAAATAATACGTGTCAAGGCCTGGGGAGTTATACCGATAAACTCCACAACTTTAGGTGGGTCTACTAGACACTAGGTCAGACACAAGTCCTAACATCAACGCCTTTGTTGACTGCACCCGAGTCTCTCTCAGACGCGCACAGTTATATAATACTAAAATAAAATAAACATGCAACTAATAATACAGAATTTAAACAGTACAACAAGGCAAGGTATACTTGCCTAGAAGCCAGGCAAAAATGTGAACACGAACTAGCTATGGAAGTAGCAGTACAACAATGGAAACTGGAGCTGATATCCCCGGATTCTGTCACAAATATGACCAACAATCATTGGATGAGTGAGATACTCAAAAAAACATATACATAAGTCCAATTTGGAAACAGGGGCAAAAATGTAGTTTCTGGTCAATATGGGTCCACAAGTGGGCCCGTCTTACACCAAAAAACGTGCTAGAGACAAGATTGTCCAAATTCGTCAAACTTAGTGTCAACAAGTCCAGAACGATGATACGAACCCAACAGAATGTCCAAAACTGGATTCCGATGAGTCGATCACAAAATCGTCCATCAAGTGGAGCCGCGGGCCCCACGATACATAATTTTGTCAACTTTCTCAGAATTGAACCAAACCTGGGTCACAGGACCAGCGTATCGCTACGAGTCCGATGGCGCAAGTTTCGTTTCGAAATGACGAGTACACACAAAGTTACAATAAGTTCCAGTACAGGGTCGATACGGGGTGTCATAGACAGATATACGTTGATTCTGGTGTGCACGCATATCTAAATCAACTTCCACAAAATCCTACACATTCGTATTGACAGTGTGCACCTTTCGATAAAATTGGTACGAGACGTGGATGGCCGGATTGATGGGACCCACTCCGTATCGGAGAAATTTAATATTTTGAAAACTATTTTTATTCGATTTTGGATCTTAATTAACAAACAATAAAAATCAAAATAAATTATTCTAAATGAAGACTATGAAAAAGGGTTACATGGAGAGTATACCAGAGAAGGCATTTTGAGAATGGGTTGAGCGTAGAGGGAGAAATTTGTTTGTGAATCGGGAAGGTTGAACTTGGATTCCCAAACTCAGGTTCGAGTCACGGTTCCCCGCGGCCGTGGGAAGGTGATGTTCAGTCCCGGCGTGGCTCAGGGATACTCGAGGGAGGCCGGCCAGTGGGGGGGTGTCCTCCGGTGGTCGGGGGTCGCCGGCAGCACGGTGGCAGCGGCCAGGTCGGCAACAACAGCGGCTACAGCAGCAGTTGGAGCAGCAGCAGCAGTGGGTGGCGATGGCTGCTGCTCCTCGAGGGGGTTGGCTCCGGCTGTGAGGGAGGTGGCGGTGGTTGTGATGTCGGGGGAAGAAGTGGAGGAGAAATTAGGGAAGAAGAAGTCATGGAAGAAGAAGAGGAGAGGGGCTGTTGTGGCGGTCGGGCTCGGGCGAAGGGGGTCTTGGGGAAGTCGGGGTACGGTGGCGAGGCTGCTCGGGGAGATGGCGGTGGCGGGGTTGATGACGATGGCGGTGGCTTTGTGGTTGGCAGCGGGGAAGGTGGTGGATTGTTGGTGGAGATGGCTAGGTTGGTGGTCGAGATATCGTTGGTGATGACGGTGGCGGTGATGGCGGTTCGGAGGTGGAGGGATGAGGGAGGTCAGAGCTCGTGGAGGCGGTCGAGGTCGAGGGGGAGGGTGATGGTAGCAGCGAGTGGAGGTGCTGTTGGTGACGACGGTGGCAGATTCGGAGAAGGGGTAGCCGGACTCACTACTCCAGTGGGGGCTGGCTCCGGTCGGCGAAGATGGCTGTAATCGGCGGAGAGAGGAAGGAGATGAACAGTAAAAAGGGGGGTGGTTGTCGGCTAGGGCTAGGTTTAGGTTTAAGGGATTTTTAAGAAAAACAAAGGAAAAGGAAAGGAAAAGTTATTTATATATATGTGGAACTTGGGTTTAGGTTGACCAAGGTAAGTGGGCTTGGTCAATATCTCCTTGGGATGGGCCAAGGCTTGACAAGGGAATTGTTTAGAGGGCTATAATTTGCATTCATGCACCGTGCTAGTTGCATTTCTCCCCTTTATGCAGCTTGCTATCGTCCAAGGGCCTGCGACGTTGATGACCGAATTTGGATTAATTGCCATTCCTGTCCTCGATCTTCTTGCTTGTTTATTGAGTGCCTACTCTTGCTCGTCCCTTGCTATCCATCAGTATGGAGTCTTTTTCGTATACTGCGGTTGGCATTATGGAGGGATGATCTAGAAAGCATTAAGCTCTGCTGAATGTAAGGCTAAAATTAAGTGGGAGGCAATGTTGTGCATTGCACATTTCAAAAATTATGAAAAATTTTGTATGAAGAAGAAAAATGGATTTTTTTCATGTATTGTCCAATGGTGTGGACACCTCAATGCACTTTTGCATAAAAGTGCCCAATAATTAAAAAATTACACAAAGACAGAAATTAGGTTTAAATTATTTAAATTAATGTGCATGGTGTTCTTGAATTAATTAGAAGTATCCAAGACAAAAATTAGGTAGGACACAAGTGTCATGGACATAGAGGACTCAGAATAGAATATTATCATACTTTGGTTTGTACAAAACAGGTCCAGATTGTGTCTCCAATTTTGATTGGAACGCACAAGGAATGCAAAGTTAAATTTATTTGGATTTGAGAACGGACGTTTGTAACGAATATTGTGCGACTAAAATGAAGCATAAAGGAGGGTATTTATGAGTTACACAAGGGTCAGAATGGAAGGCTGACATAACTAAGAAAAGTGTGTGAAATTTGTTTGCAGGTAATTACTGGTGTAGTGCTCTAAATATCGAAGCAAGGGTAAGGCGCACTAAGTGATATAAATATTGCACAACAATTATAAAATATTGCGTATTAATTCTAATTGGCTCCAAATTAACCCTAATCTTTTCACCTAAGCTAAGTAGGCCTAAATTTTGGTCGAGGGGGTTTACAGCTTGGAAGGCAAGTACACCTTGCTTGATTATATTATTCAGTTTACATTATGCCTAGTTTTCTTATTTGTTGGTTGTGTACCTGCATCTTAGACTACTAGATTTACCTGGTATATTATGAAGGTACATGGTATCTTCTGAACTGACACATGTTCAACACGATCACTGAGTAAGGGAGTGCATGGACTAGCGTGTCGACTGATCATCAATACAATAGTTGGCATCTTATATTGGTAGTTAGTGTTGGACTAGTTGTCTATATTTATTGACGTCGTTGCATTATGTTTGCACCACGTATACGGTTCAGATAGTACATTGGGAGGGAAGAATCTACTAGTGAGCGTATAGGATTTGTGTTTCTTACTCTGTATATGGTATGACTGGTATACCCCCGAGATTTATCAAACGCCTGGTGGGATGACTGTTCTTCTATTTCTTCCCCCTCCTGCACCAATAGAGATATCTCGAGTGCATATCACATAGATGGTTTAGTTACCCTATTTATTGTTACTGCTTTACTTTCATGTATGTCGGTTTCTTGTGTACTTGTTATTACCCTCTGAGGACCTGGCACCTTTTCCAAATCCAGACGAGCACTTATACCCCACATATCATGGAGTTGGAGCTTTTGCAGACAAGGAATTTGATGTGGATCCATAGGAGTTTTCTTGAGCATTCATGGACGATAGTTGTATAGTATCATAGGTGTCTTTACCTATTTAGCTGATGCCCGAACTATTTCTTTATTGCTTAGTTGTATTCTTTCAGTATTCTTTTGTACTCATTTTTCGTGGATGGTTCTCCACTAGATTCTATTTTGTAGTAGATTCTGAGACCTATCTATTCATTCAGTTTCTTGCCCTCTGATATTTGTAGATGAGACTAGATTTTACCTGCTTGTGATACTGTGACTTAGATATATTTTACAGCGTACTACGACTGGTTAGGTCCTTTAAATTGGATTCCTATACTTGTCTGTACAGCTAACATGTGTACATATACCTGGTTCTATGTATTTTGGGATTGGGGTATGACACTCTGTCCAGGACGTACCTTCGTAGTCGTAATATATGATCGATATCATGTATCCCGACTACATAAGCAGAAGAGTGACTCAAGATTCACTTTTAGAATATGCAAACCTAAGAAAATAAATAAGAATCGAAGGAAGGCTCAGAATATCACCTACAATCTGATTGCCCTCGGCCATCGCCTGCTCTGAAATGCCAAACTCTCCATGCACCTGCCTCAAGACTGCTGCCCTGAATTACGGCTGAGCTTGAGATCTGGGTTCTAATCCCCTTTGTTGCTGGCCTCCATGCCTAGCCTGTACCCGGGCCTGGGCATACTACTGCGACCACTACTGCTATAATGTCTGGATTTGCATCGGTATAGACCTTGGGGCCTGATGCTGCTAGACTAGTACTTGATGCTGCTGGACCGGTGCTGTTGCCCTAAAATCTGGGGCTGCTGGCTGGACTGATAAGGATTCGGCTGGAGACCTCCGAGGAAAAGTTCTCATCATGTGGTCTATTCTACCATACACCAGACATAAGCGCTGCGCGCTACGGCACTCTGAAAGAACATGCCTTAGCTTTCCATAGTCGAAATACCCTACTGAAGAAATTGACCTCTGATGTTGTGGATGCGTCTGTACTGACTTCAAAAATGAAGACACCGATTCTGGCCTCCATAGGGATCCAATATCCAACACCCTGACTACTGGTGCTGGTGCCGAAGACTGGGTAGAAGATTCCCTTAAAGTATAATGGGACCTCTTTTGGCTCCCAATCCTATCGACTATCCTATAAGAGGTATACTCGTGCCTCCTCGCCCCTCTCATCACAGCTTCAAAATTATAGAACTTATGCTGCTCCACTGCCAGTATGATCTCCAGATAAAGCCTATGTTGGAACCTCCTAGCTCGGTCTAACTCGATCGCCACTAAGGTGGGGGCAAACAGGCTAAGTCTACAGAACTCTGTCGCGTAGCCGTCGACGGTCCTCTCCATCTGTCTGAGGTTGTTAAACCTCTGCTGTAAGTCATAACATGATACTGTATCATATCATAATAACATTAAAAGAAAAATAGCCTTTCTTGACGGTCAATTTCTTGACGTATGGACAAACCCGTCAAGGAAAGTAGTTATGTTGACAGTTTTAGACATACGTCAAGAAAATACCCTTTTCTGTTAAGTATTAAAATTTGACCATATTCCTTGATGGTTTTAGATAAAGCATCAAGAAAATCTATTATATTACTTGACAGTTTGCTAATAACCGTCAAGTAATGCATGTGCAGAAAATTTTTTGTGCATATTTCAGATGGTATTTTCGTTAATTTTTTGAAAACATTTCTACTGTAGGTTCTATATTGACAGTTTTGCTGTTAATTTAATTGATGATGCTCAGTTATTTGTTTTCATCTCTCCCAACCCTCTCCTTTCCCTATTCTCTCTCCATTTCTCCATATGGCTACTCTCCTCTGCCACCTACTCTCCCTCCTCCCACAAACTCTCCACTAAAACCCTAGCCTCCATCGAGCTCCAAACCCTAGCCACAAACCCTAGATACTTGGAGGAAACCCCTCTTCCTTCGCCTTTTCTTCTTCTTTGCTTGTGGGATTCTAAGCACTGGCGTTAGACCGCTGACCGTGGGAAGGATGGTGGAGTTCCTCTGGTCGTGACAACCGAAGACGGAGAGGGGATGGCCTCGGCTGAATGCAGCTTCGACTTTCCAAACCCTAGATCCCTGCCTCATGACAACCGTTGTCATTGATGCTTCCAATAATCACTCAAAAGAGTCTAGATATCAATCTCTGATCTCGGATTCTGTAGTCACAGAGGTATGCTCGAATCTTTGTTTTTCCCTCTTGATCTACTCGAATTTTGGTATTTTCCCTATTATTTTGATGTAGATCTGTTTGATCTACTTCGATGGAGAATTCTTGAACCATTTGTTTTAGTTTTTTTTGGGATTTTATGGGTTTTTTACTGGATAATGGAAGGCGCTAATGGAGTCGGAGCGAAGAAGAGGAATGGATCTCTGGAGAAAGATCTGATGAATATAGAAACGAAGAACTAGGTCGTCGACAATAGTGTCGATGTCAAAGAGGCTCCAAAATCTGAAGGATTAGCCTCGAATTCGTTTAGAGCCAGCAACTGTGGTGGCGACGTCGAACTTTGCCGATCAATGGCATGGATGTACCCATAGGAGAAGGGGCTGCTACTGGAAGGATCCAGGCGGTAGATTTGGAATAGACGGTGGGTATGTTGCTGTTATGTAAAGGATACGGCCAAGGTATTCGACAAAATTTTATAGAGGGATCTGTTATGTGGAGGATTTATAATATTTTAAGATACATCAACCTGAACTCGAGGCCCTTATTGCTGACAGTGGGGAACAAGTTCGATGGATAGAGGAGGCAGGTGGTGGATGACAGGTACACGAGGCCGCAAGGATTGTATAAGCATTGTGACATTGACCACAAAAAGCGAATACTCAGACTCCAAGCTAGCCCCATGCTACCCCGACAATGGTGACTCCGGCCTCAATTTCGAGGAGTGTCCCATTTGTTTCCTGGTAAGGATCTTTTCCTTTTTTCTATCTTGATCGGTACTGGTGATAGTTCTATTGGGCGCATTATAGTAGTAGTAGATTTTGATTATTTGAGTTCTGATTAATGTTGATTTTCTTATAATTTGCGGAGTACTTTGTGGTTGTTTTTATTGTTCTTGTTATAAAATTGAAACAAAATTATGATATCGGATGATTTAATCAATTTAACAGGAATAGAAGCATACTTCATTAATACTGACGCTAACTTGATTTGAAATCATATATTTGGAATATTTTAGTTGGGATTAGTGTCATTTTTTGACGTTAAAATTTAGGTTATTTCAAGTAGTTTTAGTTGTAGTTTGTTGCCCTTGTTATGAAAAGTGAATAAAATTTTGATGCTATATGATTTCTGATCAATATACCTGCCATATAAGCATCTTTTTATTCAATGATTATACTCAATTTTGGCTCTCTTAATAGATGCTGGCGCTAACTTGATTTGAAAAATATGAGTTCAGATTAATAGCAGTTTTGTTATAGTTTAGGTAAGTTTGAAGCTCGGTCGAAGTAGTAGTTGTACTTTGTTGTTAAGTAAAACTATGTTTTTATATGATTTTTAATCAATTTACCTCGAAATAAAGAGTTTTTTATTGAATAATTGTTAATTATTTGTCAAATTAATGTTTTCTTGAAATTTTACTAAAATGAAGAATTATTATCTATTATGGTGGACTATGTGGCATGAAAACCTATATACACCACAACATGATTTGGATGGCACCCGTTTGGCGCATCCTAGTGTATTGTGGATGTCTATATATCAGTGTAGTCAAAGGCGCGCCTTGCTCCTAGGCGCAGGGGCAGCGCCTCAGGACACTCCAGGCGAGGCGCAATTCTTAAGGCGCACCTAAGGCGCGCCTAGGTGCGCCTTTTTCGAGCGCCTTGGAATAGCTAAGGCGCGCCTTGAAAATCTTGTGAAAAAATAATATGTTTAGACTATTTTTTTAACTGTTGTACTGTTTTTAGACTTTTTTGAACTGATGTACTTTTTTTTTATTGTTTTCTCTCACTCAATTCAAAGTGATTGCAACCTAGACATGGGAGAATTTGAAGCACACATGTTTATCAATGTAGAAATCCGATGTGAATATATATATATATATATATATATATATATATATATATATATTTTGAGCCTCGTGTCGCTCGGGCGTGCGCCTTAAGTGCGCCTTGCGCCTCGGGCGATTTTGACCCTTTGCGCCTTGAGTGCGCCTTGCGCCTTTGACTACCTTGCTATATATTTCTTTTTGTAGTCATGTTAAGTTACATTACTCAAGCTTGACCAGGTAAAAAAGTTAATAGCTTCTTTTGTGCTCTGCTGATATTTGTTTATTACTGAAACTGCTTTAGGTTGGAAAATAAGTAACTTTTTTATATTAATAAAAGTGAATTATCTATTGTTTATATATATTTTTAGCTAAAATATGACTTTTGGACTGTATCATTTCTATTATTTTCTTGTTTGGTAAGTGTGCAAATACAAGTCATTTATGATGGTACTTGCGTACTCCTATTAGCTCGAAAGAATTTAGACACATCTTTGCTAGATTGCACATACAGTAATACAGCATGACAACACAACAAATTTTGACATTTCCTAGTATATTTATGGAATGTCAGTCCGGTCTGATACATGCCTGACACGATGCAGATGTTTCCTAGTATATTTATGGAGTGAAATCACCTGAATTCTATTATCTTTTTGGGAGTATAATTGTCTGCAGTCAAGTAAATAGCTGCCGGGGCCGAGGTTGAAGGTTTGACATGAGATGATGCTTCTTCATCTCAGCCGGTGTTCGAGGAAGCTGCTACGACAAAGTCTAAAGTTAATTTTTTAAGACCGATCAACTTGTTACCTTCAGATGCCAAATGGTTGAGGACCTTGGGATAATTTCAATAAGCATTATCCACCCATTTTCTTCTTTCATTCTTTCATCTCGAATAGGGGATCCTGAGAGACGTCTGTTGTTGTTGATGGGTTGAAGAATGCCACCATGAGCCATACAAGGGCCCTCCAGTAGGAGAATTTACTCGGGAAATTACACCACAGCATGAAGTACTTCTATATTTTTTTAAAATATTTATTAATATATAACTGCCATTTATAATCACTTCTTGCTGGCATTTTATAAGTGCCAATGTTCTGGCGTTTGAGGCACAACCTGTCGATAAGCTTTTTGTATATCTGTCCATGGAATCTGAGCCTATCATTGAAGGTTATATCTAAATAATAGGAATGGCAATAGGACTACAAGTGTGGACTCTTGACCGACCTCTTTTATGGGTATTCCTCCTTTTTTTGTTTATGAGTTCTATTGGTAGCCAAATTGTTATGTCAATATCTTTTATGTATCTTGAATTCTAATTGCTTCTCATATGCATGACCAGTGACAAGCTCATCCATATATGCATTAAGAAATTTGTATAGTTGTGTTTACTTTAAACAGGGTTGATGTGTTAGGACTTTGTTTACTTGGGCCTTAGCCCAGCTCATCCGCATATGATATAAAATTTTACTTAACCCTCCTTTAATATTTAAGTGTGAGATACTAGTGTTAAGTTATTAAGGGTGAGATACTAGTGTTAAGTTATTATGAAGATTTAATATTTTAATTTGGATTTAAAATTACAGGATACAAGCAACAAGATAGTCTCCTCTTAAGGTATATTTGAGGATGCACTCTCTTTGGCCAATGGGGCTGCTCGGCTTAAAATAGAAGCAGAGAGGCAGGTGGAGTGGCTCAAAAGGGTTGCACTTTGCATCGGCTCGAGCAATAGGTAACGATATGTTTAAGGCCTCCAAGTTTGAAGAGGCATGTGTTGCAATAGGTAACGATCTTTCTACGTCCTTCATTATTGAAGAGATGTCATTGAGTAAACAATTTATTCCCATTGAATATTTTGGAAAAACATGACTTTATGGAACAAAACATGACTTTAGTAAAATACAGTTGCACACCTGAGATATCGTACAATTATCGTAGTATATATACTTATCCAAGTTTTTTATATTAAGAAAGATAGAAGAGACTTGATCAAAATTATGAAGTTGACATATAATGCAATAGTACATTTTTGTTCATTAACTGCTAGCATACACCAATTGATACGCCACAAGGAGAGACAAAATTGATCATGACTGCAAACTTGTTCTTAAGCAGATTTATTTGAAAGTAGGAGTTTTAGATAGAAAGTGAAACAATATGACTTAACAGGCCTAGCTACAATTACAAATTGTTATAAGAGATAGAAAGACCTGAAACTTAATAATGCCAGTGAACATCTACTAATGCATGTACATAACAAATGCCTAGTTTTACTAGTATTGAGGTATTTTTTTAAAGGAATAAGACAGTAGTATTTGGAAAAGACTTACATCTCCCTATTACTCTAGTGAACAATCCCCATTCCCTGCCAAGGTATAGTGCACCTGACCACGTTACTTTATAGTTAACAAAAGAGAACATTGTGTCCTCCCGAATGCTCAGGTGTTGCTTATATGTCACATATTTGCTATCTTAGGTATCATTATGTTTAGTAGTTCATTCTACTTTATAATTAGGAAACTCTCTCCTGAGCCATTCTAGTTATTTGTTTGCGTCTTCTTTTTTTGCAAGGATACCTGCTTGAATGCAACCCTGAGAGTGTTGCTGCCATCATTAATCTTCTCCACCAGGTATGAACTGATATATCCTTAGTGCCCATGTATAAATTTTTTGAATACAAACATTATTATACATTACATGTTCAATTTGTTAGTTTCTCAGTTTTTGTGTTGTGGTGGTGATTGTGGGCTAATCTTCATGTATTCAGTGCTTAGGGCAATGATCATTGATATCCTCGGAAAAGTGTAGTATCATGAATTGCAACCCATCAATTTGCAAAATCATGGTAACTTGTGATGGTAAAGAGCAAACCCCAAAGAATAAAAATTTAGCAGATCAAATTAAATATAAAGCACACACACCTAATAGCATATCTTAGTGTAGTATGTGGAAAAAAATCTTACTAGTATAGTATTAATAAAAAATATGTCATAATTCAATGAGTATTGATGTCCATGAATATAAAGCATACATTTGTTCTATTTGAAAGCAAGAAAACTGGATAGGTTGTTGGAGTTTCAGCCTACTATACCCCCTTTTATGCCAATGTTTATTTTTTAGAAGTAAAAAAGAAAGAAAGAAAGGACATGATATTGTAAGAACATCTTAACACTGATTTTTTTACAAGGATATAGCATATTCATTTGAATTTTGCTACACTCTGTGAGTTACTGATACTCACTGATACTACCTATATAAGAATATCTATCAATTATACTAATCAAGCCATATTCAGTTTTGGAGAAACATATATAAATAGTTCCATTGGCTAAGAATTCAGTATAAATCAATACTATGTTTCAAGCTAGATAAATAGAAGTTGTCATTTCATAATATAATTTTTCAATGATGAAGATCCTCAAGTATTCTTTTTTTAGTGTTCTTAGCTCTGTGTGTGTTTATATCCTTGGGATTTGCCTAAGAAATGAGTAAAAATTTCATTGTTCATACTCTTTGGTTCTCAAGCAACCTGTAGAATCTAAAGCAACAAAATGGCAGGTGAAAGATACACTACTTGGGTATTAAAAAATAAAAGGAAATTTGTTTCATCCTGCAACGCATCATTGTGGATTCCATATACTATATAGTTAAAAGTTTATTTATGTAAAGTTGGTATTGTTAGTCAAATATTGTAGTAACTTTACTACGCCAAAATTCACGATTCTCGACTGTCCAAAACCGTCGTAAATTGATATTTTCACAATTTTCTTCTATTGAGAAGGAAAATTTGATAACTATACTTATATAAACTTCACATTTGATACCCTTCTCTGGAATTATCTCTCTCTGCATGTATACAAGGTCAGTTTGGTTTAGGGCTTGTTTTGAAACTCTTAAGCTGCAAAATAATCAATAAAAACTGAGTTTTTGGCATCTTTTAAAAGTAAACAAGGTGCACAAGAAAAATAACCTTATGATTATTTCATCCATCCATCAAGGTGTGGGACATAAATTGATATTTCCTTTTGGAAATTGGTTGTATAGTGTTGTTCTCTAGGTCAGAAAAGATCCCCTGGTCTGCTGAAGAATTTTTTTTTTTGATACAAAAAAAAATGATACTTCAATCCTAAACCAAAGATATTGAAGTAAAAGAATATCTCCAGTTCTTAAGAGTATTGAGTATTTTTCTATTCACTCTACTATCATGATACTTCTCAGAATGTCAGTTAAACATGACTAAAGCAGCAATATTTGTTCAGAATTGTTCACCCAATAGGTTTCTCTCTTATTCTCTCAGTATTTTTATATTCACTCTACTATCTGACACCAGCAGTTTTTATCTATGATTTTCTCTAATTTTTTTTAAACTTAGTGTTCTCAGATATAGTTGATATCAATTTGTACAGACACACATGACACACATACAGATTAAATCTATTTCTCTTGTTCTCTCAGGAACTACATGGAAAATGAAGGTTGTACTGTGATGGGAGGGATATGTTCCTGGGATCAGATATATTTTAGTTTACTTGTATAAATAGGTTTTGGATGTTTAGTATGTTGGACAAAAAGCATATACTTTGGTTGTTCGGATGTGGCCGGATGTTTGTGGTGTACGAACGCATATTTGTTAATATAAAAATTATGTATTATAGTTCTTTGATGCTTGTGATATTATAGAATATATTGATATTATGTGTGTTTGGTAACTGGATTCTGGAATATATTGATATTATTGTAAATAGGTTTCTTTTGACGGGTGTAAAACGACAACAAAACGTTAATTCTTGATGGCTTTTAAACATCAAGAAAGGATTTTTAATGACGGTTTTTAAACATCAAGAAATGTTTTCCTTGACGGTTTTTTTCGTCAAGAATGGAATTTCTTGACGGTCATTAGCCATCATCTAGGCCACTATCAAAAAAATATTTCATATATCTTGACAGTTTTTTAATATATTTTCTTTACGGTTTAAAATTGTCAAGATAAGCTTGTTGACGGATTAAAACCGTCAAGAAAATCTGTAAAATCCATAAGTTATATTAAACCCTTTTCTTTTTTAAACCCAAAGCCCAATACCCAAACCCATACCCACTAGACTAAGTCAGAACCAACCCCGTAACTACCTCCCCACTCCCGGATCTGGAAACTACCCCCCTCACGTACTTATTCCCACTCCCAGAGAACTATTCGGAGAACCCCACACTTTCTTCCCATTCTTCTTCTTCCTCCCTCCTCCTTCACACCCCGGCCAGCCCCGCGCGCCAGCCCGGCGCCCCCTGCGCGGCCAGCCCCCCGCGCGCCAGCCGGCCAGCCTCCGGCGCCCCCTGCGCGCCAGCCGGCCAGCCTCCGGCGCCCCCTGCGCGGCCCCCCGCGCGCCAGCCGGCCAGCCTCCGGCGCCCCCTGCGCGGCCCCCGCGCGCCAGCCGGCCAGCCCCCAGCGCCCCCTGCGCGGCCCCCTGCGCGGCCAGCCCCGCGCGCCTCCCGCCGGCCCTCGCCGGCTCACGCCTCCCCGCGCGGCTTCTCCGCGTGTCCCGGCTCTCCCCCGCGTCCGTCCCCGATTCCGTCTGTGCCCGACCCCGAGTCCGAGGCCTCCCCTCGGTGCTCCTCCATCAACTTCCCGGTAGGTGCCACTATCAGAACGTACTGTTCCTTCCAAAACCATTCTCCTGTCCGACCGGGACTGACAGAATAAAGCTCTGTCAATCCCGGGATAGCTTAGAAATTGATAGGTTTATAGTTAATTAAGTAGATTAATGTTAGTTTAGTTTTTGGTTGTTAATTAATTAACGATTTGATATAACGATCTTCAATACATATATTAGTTATATATATAATAAAAACCTTATTAAATATTACGTAGATTAGTAATTATTTAGTATATATTTCTAAAATGATTTTTAGTATTCAAAATATAATACGTTAGTATTTAAAATAATTTTTTCCAAAATATTATTCTCTTACAAATTGATTTGTAATATTACCAAAATAAAAATTAAGTAATATTTTTTCCCTTAAGCTTAGTTTATTAGAAATAAATTGATTGCTAAAACAAAATAATTTTTAAAATATTAGTATAATATTTTTAAGTATATCTAAAACGTATTCATTAATTTTCGCGTATTCGCATCTTTATTTCTTTTTACCAAAGATTAGTGTTTAAACGAAACAAATATAAATGAATGCTATTTCTTTTAATAAAATAGAAAACCGTTTATTTACCTTATTAAAAGCAGAAATACGATATTTTACCTTAAAATAAAATGTAATATTTTCTACGATAAAATAATAAGTTAAGTTTTATTATTAAAAAGGGTTTTTGTTTTACTAAATTGCTATTACAAATTATTATTAAAAAATCGATCGTTGGATTAAATCATTAACTTAGTTAACTAATCAAGTCAGATTAAAACCCTTTGATTTAATTCTAAAATCAGATTATTAATAAATGTAGGTTCCTGTAACTAAGGTTGAGACCGTCGCGACATCTCACTCGCGTCACCAACCAACTCCAGGCAAGTTTCATATAATTCAAAACCTGTATTTTAGTTGTAATTAAATATGTTGCATGTCATATAGATATATTGGGACGACACTTGATTTCACGGAACCGACTGATTGACTGATTGATTGACTCATTGACTCATTGATTATTGCCTTGGGAACTGGGGAGTAAGAGTTAGCACCCGTGGTCAAAGCCCCCTTATTGCCTCATTGTGGATAGCTGAAGTCCAACCTCACTGGACTGACGCCGCACCGTGTTCACTAGAACACATATTGCATCCAACCCCAACCGGCCACGGGATGCTACCTTTCTCAAAACACTTTTAGTGATTGTAGTTGTCATCATTTGCTTCATCGACATTTACTGTTCTTGTCTCATATTTGTTGCATACAAAATATAAATATTGTTCAAAACTATTTTATTACATCATTTTAATTATCATTAAGATGCTGGAATTGGATATATGTTCTTGCTCCCTCCTGACTGGAGATTAACAATTTTTAGGTGATTACGGTGGCGATGAGGCGTATGACACATTTTATGGTCCGGACCAGAGTACTGAAGGTCTAGCTGAACCTAGCCAGGAGGCCGATGTTTAGTTGTTTCCCTTTTAAATTCCAAGTTGTAATAATCAGGGTTGAAGTAATAACCCTGGACCATGTTTTGCTTGATATTTGCTTGTAAAAGAATTTCTTTTTCGGACTTAGCAATAAAATTGAATTTCCTTCATGTATTCTAGATGTCTGTGTGTTACTACGGATTGATACAGCTTACTGCCGCCGTCTCACAACGGTGCAGGCTGGGCATGATCCGACTGGACCCAGATTATTGGGATCGAGTCGTGACATGTTTTCAGTGGTGGCCCATGCAGGTCGTCTAGTTTACAACCTTTGGTCTAGTCAACTTAGGCTAGCCAAACCAACCGACTTGCCTTTGACTTTAGGTTTAGTATGACTTTAGGAAAACAGACTCTAGAAACAATTAGAACACTTAGAATTCTTGAGAAAATTTTAATCTGTCACATCATAGGACCAAAATTCTTCTATCTATACATATGTACAATTATTTTTGCTTGCTTATAGAACATAGGTTACCTTGCTTATGCTTGCTTCCTAAACCTTCCAGAAGATGGCACGGGGAAAGACAACCCGTTCCGGCCCAGCCGAAGAAGAGGCTTCGTCTTCTGAGCACACCCCAACTCAAGCTCAGTCCGACCCCTCTCCGTTGCAGCTCACAGATCGCCCCCATGCTGCAAGAGCTCCCCGCGCTGCCTACACTTCAGTAGTGCATGCAGCTCCACCCATTCCTTCCAGGACCACATCAATTCCAGCCGATGTGACTCCTCCTGTTGCACCACCTGTGCCAGTGGACCCCGCTGAACTCGTAGGCCTGCTACGAGGTGTTCTTGAAGCCCAGAGGGTCCAAGCTGAAGCAAATCGCGAGCAGACCGCGATTATGAAAGAGGGCATGGAGAACGCCCATAATGTAGCCATGGCAGCGCTAGGAACATCCCAGTCAGAACAGGGGCCTGCCAAGGTAATTAAGAATTTAAAAGCTTGGATTCCATTAATGAATTTCTAGTCTAACCACAAACCTGTTATCCAGGTAAAGGTTGGAACTGTGGAAAATTTTAAGAAGTTGGACCCGCGTCCCTTCAAGGGGACCGAAGGCATCATCTACGCAGATGAGTGGCTAGATGATATGGAGCGACTCCTCAGCGTCGCTCGACTTCCAGACGACCTCATGGTTGAGGCCGTAGCACTCCAGCTGAGAGATTTGGCTAACATTTGGTACCGCAACGAGCCAAGATTTCGAGCTGGAGGGATTTCCTGGCGGCTATTCAAGAAGCAGTTCAAGCGGAAGTTCTTTCCAGAGGCTGCCCTCGAAGCTATGGGAAGACAGTTTCAAGATCTGAAGCAAGGAGACCGCACAATTGAAGAATATGCGGCTGAGTTCAACAGGCTTGGCAGGTTTGCAAGTCACCTGGTGGACAACCCTGTGGAACGTGCTAAGAAGTTCCGGCACGGACTACGTGAAGAGATCCGCACCTTAGTAGCTGCTAACGGTGCGAAGACTTATGACAAGATGTTGAAGGTGGCCCAAGATGTAGAGGCCAGTTCACCTGCCCGACCCAAGAGGGAGCATCCAGGGTCAAGCAACAACTATCAGGGCAACAACAAGAGGCACAGCAACAACAACAATAGGCCCTCCTATCCCCAGCAGTCCCAGCAACAACAGCCAGCAGCGGCCAACAAAGCGCATCAGTACAACCAACCAAAGGCGGTCAACTGCGTCTACTGCAAAAGGCCAGGTCATACCGCAGAGATCTGCAGGAAGAAATTGGGACACTGCCTTGCTTGTGGATCTGCCACCCATCAAGTGAAGGACTGCCCCACAGCATACAACAAAACTGGAGCTGGACAGCAGAGAGGTCCACTGCCTACCCAGCAGCAGCGCTACAACCAGCACAGAGCCGGGCAAGCTTTTGCCTTGACTGTGGAAGAGCCAGAAGCTGAACCCGAGACAGAAGGAGATGTCATCGCAGGTTCCATTCTACTTCATTCGCACCCTGCCTTAGCATTATTTGATTCTGGAGCATCACACAGTTTTATATCTGCAAACTTCATTTCTGCACACCATCTAGTTACTGGCATAAGTAAGATAATTTGTAGAGTTATGACTGGTGGAGGACCAATACCCATTAGTGAGACTTGTAGCTGCCCAGTCACTATCTCAGGACATGAGTTTCAGACTCAGTTCCTAATAATGCCTCTGCCAAACTATGACGTAGTCTTGGGCATGGATTGGCTTAGTCAGCATCATGCTCTGATAGACTGTCGAGAAGGCTGCGTAACTCTAGATCCACCTGGAGGACCTAAACTCAAAGTGATTCGAGCACCTGAAGGCGTGGAGTGTGTGTCCTACACATCCATCACTGAAGAAACCGGACCCCCTCATCCTCTCATAGCGGAATTTATAGACGTCTTCCCAGACAATCTTCCAGGGCTACCCCCTGATCGAGATGTGGAATTCTCGATCGATCTTGTACCTGGCGCAGCACCAATCTCCCAACGCTGCTACCGAGTGAATCCCAAGGAGTCCAAGGAAATGAAAGACCAGATTGACGAGCTTCAGGCGCAAGGATTCATCAGGACCGGTGCCTCACCCTGGGGTGCACCAGTCTTGTTTGTACCCAAGAAGGATGGGACAGTCAGAATGTGCATAGACTACCGGGCATTGAACAACATCACTATCAAGAACAAGTACCCGCTGCCCCGGATCGACGACCTCTTCGACCAGTTGAGTGGAGCTAAGATTTTCTCGAAGATAGACCTCAGATCGGGTTACCATCAAATCAAGGTGAGGAAGGAAGACATTCCAAAGACAGCATTCAACACCAAGTATGGACAATTTGAATTCTTGGTCATGCCCTTTGGTCTTACAAATGCCCCAGCAGTGTTCATGAATCTCATGAACAAGGTCTTCCACAAATACCTGGACCAGTTTATCGTTGTCTTCATTGACGATATTCTGATCTATTCGAAGACCAAGGAAGAACACGAGCAGCATTTGAGGATAGTTTTGGAAATCCTCAGAAAGGAGAAGCTATATGGAAAACTGTCCAAGTGTGAATTCTTCTTAGACAAGGTGGACTTTCTCGGCCACGTTGTCACAGGAGAAGGCATATCAGTGGACCCCAAGAAGATAGCTGCCGTGGAGACATGGAATACCCCCAGTTCAGTTGCAGAGATCAGAAGCTTCTTGGGCTTAGCTGGATATTACAGGAAGTTCGTGAAGGACTTTGCAAAGATTGCTGAGCCCATGACCAAGCTAACCAGGAAGAACGAAGAGTTCGTGTGGACCGAAGCGTGCCAGGCGTCATTTGAAGAGCTGAAGAGAAGGCTAACAACAGCACCGATCTTGTCGCTACCCTCAGGATCAGGAGGATTCTCAATTTATAGCGACGCGTCCGGCAAAGGATTAGGATGTGTGCTCCAGCAACATGGAAAGGTAATTGCTTATGCTTCCCGGCAATTACGGACTCATGAGAAGAACTACCCGACGCATGACCTGGAGCTAGCAGCAGTCATCTTCGCCTTGAAGCTGTGGAAGCACTACCTGTACGGCGAAAGAGTAGAGATATACACGGACCACAAAAGTCTCAAGTATGTCTTTACACAGAAGGAGCTCAACATGCGTCAGAGACGATGGTTGGAGCTCATGAAGGACTTTGATATCAGCCTGCAGTACCATCCCGGAAAGGCTAATGTGGTCGCCGACGCACTTAGTCGATATCCGATGGCGATGTTCTTGACGACAGATCGGTACCTACTGGAGGACATGGAGAAGCTGGGACTAGAACTCGTATTGCCTGCAGAAGAAATGAAGAAGCTTGGACGGGAAGCAATAGTACCCGGCACCGACTTCCCCATGATGCATTTGCAAGTGCAGTCTAGCTTGATGGACAAAATCAAGGAAACTCAATTCGAGGACGGAGCATTGTGCAAGCTCAGGGACCAGGTGTTAGCTGGCACACTGGAGGGATTCTCTATTTCAGACGGCGGAACACTGAGGAATGGCACCAGACTTTGTGTACCTGCTGGTGATTTGAGGGAACAGCTGATGCAGGAAGCTCATCACTCACAGTATTCCATCCACCCTGGAGCAAATAAGATGTACCGCGATATACGGGAGCACGTATGGTGGTATGGAATGAAGAAGGATGTCTCAAAATTCGTTGCCAGATGCTTGATCTGCCAGCAGGTGAAAGCAGATAGACAAAGACCAGCAGGACTTCTTCAGTCGCTGCCCATTCCAGAATGGAAATGGGAGCACATCACTATGGATTTTGTGTCAGGATTGCCTCGATCCCAAGGAGGGAAGGACGCTATTTGGGTGATCGTAGACAGATTGACTAAGTCTGCCCACTTCATTCCCTTCAAGGTTGGTTTATCCACCGAGAAGTTAGCTGCCCTATACATGAGGCAAATCGTCCGGATACATGGAGTTCCTGTGAGCATTGTATCAGACCGAGACAGCTGCTTTACTTCTCACTTCTGGAAGAGCTTGCAAGAGAGTCTGGGGACCCAACTGAAGTTCAGCACTGCATATCACCCACAGACCGACGGACAGTCAGAGAGAACCATCCAGACGTTAGAGGATATGCTGAGATCTTGCGTCCTAGATTTTGGAGGGTCATGGGAGGACCACCTACACTTGGTAGAGTTTGCTTACAACAACAGCTACCAGGCCAGCATCGGCATGACTCCTTTTGAGGCTCTGTATGGACGTCGTTGCCGCACTCCCTTGGCTTGGGACGACGTAGGAGAACGAGTCATGCTGGGACCTGAGATGATTACAGATGCGGCTGAAAAAGTCAAGGTGATCAGAGACAGACTTCGGGTGGCTCAAGATCGTCAGAAGCATTGGGCGGACAGCCGTCGCCGACTTGTGGAGTTCGAAGCAGGTGATAGTGTCTTCGTCAAGATCTCCCCCACCAGAGGAACTATCCGTTTTGGCAGAGCTGGGAAACTGAGTCCCAGGTATATCGGCCCATTCGAGATATTGAGCAGAGTTGGAGAGGTGGCATACAGAGTGGCGTTACCACCTAATCTTGAAGGCGTGCACAACGTCTTCCATGTATCGCAGCTGAGGCGTTACATTCCGGACCCGAGCCACATCCTGGATCATTCAGAGTTGGAGATTGGACCAAGTCTTACAGTACCAGAGCAGCCAGTAAGGATCGTAGACCGTATGGAAAAGCAGTTGCGGAACATCGTGATTCCACTGGTCAAGGTTCAGTGGCTTCACCACTCCCCAGGCGAATCCACCTGGGAACGAGAGGCTGAGATGAGGCAGAAGTACCCTCATCTGTTTTAAGGTATGTTTACCCTTGTTCTCCCTTCAATTATAGTTAATTTCGAGGACGAAATTCTTTAAGGAGGGAAGGTTGTAAAACCCATAAGTTATATTAAACCCTTTTCTTTTTTAAACCCAAAGCCCAATACCCAAACCCATACCCACTAGACTAAGTCAGAACTAACCCCGTAACTACCTCCCCACTCCCGGATCTGGAAACTACCCCCTCACGTACTTATTCCCACTCCCAGAGAACTATTCGGAGAACCCCACACTTTCTTCCCATTCTTCTTCTTCCTCCCTCCTCCCTCCTCCTTCACACCCCGGCCAGCCCCGCGCGCCAGCCCGGCGCCCCCTGCGCGGCCAGCCCCCCGCGCGCCAGCCGGCCAGCCTCCGGCGCCCCCTGCGCGGCCCCCCGCGCGCCAGCCGGCCAGCCTCCGGCGCCCCCTGCGCGGCCCCCCGCGCGCCAGCCGGCCAGCCCCCGGCGCCCCCTGCGCGGCCCCCTGCGCGGCCAGCCCCGCGCGCCTCCCGCCGGCCCTCGCCGGCGCACGCCTCCCCGCGCGGCTTCTCCGCGTGTCCCGGCTCTCCCCCGCGTCCGTCCCCGATTCCGTCTGTGCCCGACCCCGAGTCCGAGGCCTCTCCTCGGTGCTCCTCCATCAACTTCCCGGTAGGTGCCACTATCAGAACGTACTGTTCCTTCCAAAACCATTCTCCTGTCCGACCGGGACTGACAGAATAAAGCTCTGTCAATCCCGGGATAGCTTAGAAATTGATAGGTTTATAGTTAATTAAGTAGATTAATGTTAGTTTAGTTTTTGGTTGTTAATTAATTAACGATTTGATATAACGATCTTCAATACATATATTAGTTATATATATAATAAAAACCTTATTAAATATTACGTAGATTAGTAATTATTTAGTATATATTTCTAAAATGATTTTTAGTATTCAAAATATAATACGTTAGTATTTAAAATAATTTTTTCCAAAATATTATTCTCTTACAAATTGATTTGTAATATTACCAAAATAAAAATTAAGTAATATTTTTCCCCTTAAGCTTAGTTTATTAGAAATAAATTGATTGCTAAAACAAAATAATTTTTAAAATATTAGTATAATATTTTTAAGTATATCTAAAACGTATTCATTAATTTTCGCGTATTCGCATCTTTATTTCTTTTTACCAAAGATTAGTGTTTAAACGAAACAAATATAAATGAATGCTATTTCTTTTAATAAAATAGAAAACCGTTTATTTACCTTATTAAAAGCAGAAATACGATATTTTACCTTAAAATAAAATGTAATATTTTCTACGATAAAATAATAAGATAAGTTTTATTATTAAAAAGGGTTTTTGTTTTACTAAATTGCTATTACAAATTATTATTAAAAAATCGATCGTTGGATTAAATCATTAACTTAGTTAACTAATCAAGTCAGATTAAAACCCTTTGATTTAATTCTAAAATCAGATTATTAATAAATGTAGGTTCCTGCAACTAAGGTTGAGACCGTCGCGACATCTCACTCGCGTCACCAACCAACTCCAGGCAAGTTTCATATAATTCAAAACCTGTATTTTAGTTGTAATTAAATATGTTGCATGTCATATAGATATATTGGGACGACACTTGATTTCACGGAACCGACTGATTGACTGATTGATTGACTCATTGACTCATTGATTATTGCCTTGGGAACTGGGGAGTAAGAGTTAGCACCCGTGGTCAAAGCCCCCTTATTGCCTCATTGTGGATAGCTGAAGTCCAACCTCACTGGACTGACGCCGCACCGTGTTCACTAGAACACATATTGCATCCAACCCCAACCGGCCACGGGATGCTACCTTTCTCAAAACACTTTTAGTGATTGTAGTTGTCATCATTTGCTTCATCGACATTTACTGTTCTTGTCTCATATTTGTTGCATACAAAATATAAATATTGTTCAAAACTATTTTATTACATCATTTTAATTATCATTAAGATGCTGGAATTGGATATATGTTCTTGCTCCCTCCTGACTGGAGATTAACAATTTTTAGGTGATTACGGTGGCGATGAGGCGTATGACACATTTTATGGTCCGGACCAGAGTACTGAAGGTCTAGCTGAACCTAGCCAGGAGGCCGATGTTTAGTTGTTTCCCTTTTAAATTCTAAGTTGTAATAATCAGGGTTGAAGTAATAACCCTGGACCATGTTTTGCTTGATATTTGCTTGTAAAAGAATTTCTTTTTCGGACTTAGCAATAAAATTGAATTTCCTTCATGTATTCTAGATGTCTGTGTGTTACTACGGATTGATACAGCTTACTGCCGCCGTCTCACAACGGTGCAGGCTGGGCATGATCCGACTGGACCCAGATTATTGGGATCGAGTCGTGACATGTTTTCAGTGGTGGCCCATGCAGGTCGTCTAGTTTACAACCTTTGGTCTAGTCAACTTAGGCTAGCCAAACCAACCGACTTGCCTTTGACTTTAGGTTTAGTATGACTTTAGGAAAACAGACTCTAGAAACAATTAGAACACTTAGAATTCTTGAGAAAATTTTAATCTGTCACATCATAGGACCAAAATTCTTCTATCTATACATATGTACAATTATTTTTGCTTGCTTATAGAACATAGGTTACCTTGCTTATGCTTGCTTCCTAAACCTTCCAGAAGATGGCACGGGGAAAGACAACCCGTTCCGGCCCAGCCGAAGAAGAGGCTTCGTCTTCTGAGCACACCCCAACTCAAGCTCAGTCCGACCCCTCTCCGTTGCAGCTCACAGATCGCCCCCATGCTGCAAGAGCTCCCCGCGCTGCCTACACTTCAGTAGTGCATGCTAGGCATGATCCGACTGGACCCAGATTATTGGGATCGGGTCGTGACAAAACCAAAAATAGAAACTCTCAAAAAAAATATCGACTTTTCTTGACTATGGCCTAGATGATGGATCCAAAACAGTCAAGAAAAGCCTTTCTTGACGCAAAAAAACTGTCAAGAAAATATATATTTTTGTATTGTACCGGGTCTGAAACCTCTCGCTGAAGTCCGCCTACAGAATTGACATCGTCAGTGAAACCTCCTTGTAAACCCCCTCACCCAAAATTAGGTCTACTAGGCATAGGTAGAGAGATTAGGGCTAATTAGAATCCAATTATAAATAGAACACGATATTTTATTTAATTATACGTTATTTATATCACTTAGTGCGCCTTACCGTTGCTTCAATAATTGGAGCACTACACTAGCCATTGCCTTCCTACAAACTTTACAACCTTGTCCTAGTCGTGCCAGCCACCTATTCTGACCTTTGTGTAACTAATAATTATGCTCTCTTGTGCTACATTTTAGTCGCACAATATTCATCGTCGACATTTTATTTAATTATACGTTATTTATATCACTTAGTGCGCCTTACCGTTGCTTCGATAATTGGAGCACTACACTAGCCATTGCATTCCTACAAACTTTACCACCTAGTGCCAGCCACCTATTCTGACCTTTGTGTAACTTATAATTATGCTCTCTTGTGCTACATTTTAGTCGCACAATATTCGTCGTGGACGTTTATAATTAATTTTAAATAAATACGACTTTGTATCCTTGTGCATTCCAATTAAAATTGGAGATACAATCTTGATCCGTTTTGTGCAACCCAATCTATGATAATATTCTACTCTGAGCCCTCTATGTCCATGACACTTGTGTCCCACTAATTTTATCCCCATGTACTTCTAATTAATTCAAGAACATCATGCGCACTAATTTTAATTAATTTAAATCCAATTTCCTTCTTTGTGCAATTTTTTAATTGTTGGGCGCTTTTATAAAGCGCATTGATGTGTCCACACCATTGGACAGTACATAAAGAATTCTATTTTTTCCTTCATAGGAATTTTTCCATAATTTTTGGAATGTGCAACGCGCACATCGCCCCCCAACTAAACCTATCCTTGTATTTTAAAACAATGTAAATTAAAGCCCTCCAAACATCCTCATGTGAGCCCAAGGCCCATCCCAAGGAGATGTTGACCAAAGTCAAATATTCCTAGGTCAAACACCATGTGTATATAAATATCCTCTTCCTTACTTTTCCTTTCCTTTAATTTTCTTATTTTTCCAAACCCATAACACAGCCGACATCCGTCCTTCCCTGTGCAACCCGACCCAACCCCCTCCATCGGCCAGTCACTCGCCGGAGCAGCCGACTCCCACTACCCTTCCAGTTTATCTCCTCACTCGAACCCGCCTGAGCCCGGAGCTCCGCCTGCGCTCGCCCTCTCTGCCGGAACCTCCTCTTATTCCCTACGTCAACAGCCAACCCCGGTCGCCTAAAGCCATTTCCCCGACTTCCTTCTTCCTCGACTTCATCAACACACCATTGCCTCCATCACCTCCCACCACCACCATCGTCAACATCATCTTCCTCCACTGCCTTTAACACCTCCACCCTCTTCTCTCCTCCACCACGGACTCGACCACGTACCACCAGCACCTTCATCACCATCATCATCACCTCCCGCCATCATCAGCTCCGCCACCACCTCCGTGCAGCACAGCCACCACCAGCACCACCACGAACCCCTCTCTGGCCTCCATCTCCTTCTCCCATTCCCTGTCCACCACCAGCACCGCCTTCACCTCGGACCTCCTTCCTGCTGCCAGTCCCCGATTACGACTACTACACCACCATTAATTTTGGCCACCTCATCCCTGTCCTCTCCTTCCTCCTCCTTGAGTAACACCACCACCACCTTCCCTCATCCCTGACCTCGACCCCTTTCTCCTTGCTCAACCTCCATGGCGGGACCCCCTTGGCCGGACCTTTCCCCTGGCCGAATTCCGGCGAGCAGCGTTATCTCCCATCATCACCTTCACCGTCATCATCGCCTTCACCATCATCATCACCTTCATCATTATTATCATCATTATCATCACCATCGCCATCGTCGTCTTTTTTATCACCTTAACTATCATCGTCATCATCGTCGTTATCATCGTTGTCACCATCATCATCAACCTATCCTCATCATCATCATCAACCTAACATCATCATCAACCTATCATCATTATCATTGTCCTCATCATCACTATCGTCCATATCATCATCCGTGCCATCACCATCATGTAATCACCATCATGATCATCACCATCATCTTCACCATGAGCATCACCATCATCATCGTCGCTGTAGTCATAATCATCGCCATCATCATAGTTATCATCTCCTCGTAACCCCAATCATCGTCGTCACCGTCGTCAACCTCAACATCGTCACCGTCATTCCCATACGCGTACCCCAAGGATATACCAGATTATTCTGCGTGACTTCCGGAGCAGGTTATGGATACTACACAGCCTTCTTACCAGGCAAGTATACCTTGCCTTATTGTACTATTTAAATTCAGTTATATTGTTAGTTGCATGTTTATTGTTTTAGATTATATAACTATGCACGTCTGAGAGAGACTCGGGTGCAATCAATGAAGGCGTTGACGTTAGGACTTGTGTCTGACCCAGTGTCTAGCGGACCCACCTAAAGTTGTGGAGTTATCGGTATGACTCTCCAGGCCTTGACACATTTCTTACACGTGTTGTGAGTCTCATGTAGGGCACAGACTTGCGTATCCGGCTGGCCACCTGTACGTATAGGTCGTGCAATGGATAGGGTATAACTGCTAATAGTGATGCATGTTAGAAGACTTAGCAGTTATTAGTAGTCAGAGCATAGACTATCGTGGTGCGATGGTCCAATCCTTGTCGTGGTTTGGTTGTAAGGTTGGGCTATTGTTCTAAAGATAGACTATGAGCCAGAGTTACGACGCTGATACATGTACTTCGTCTCGACGTAGCAGCTAAAGCGTGTTGTTGATACAACATGCATAGATCATTGGGCGGGGAGGACGACTAGTAGACGTATGGGACACCCACCTCATTTATTGCAGATACCGCATTCTTCGAAGCGATACGGATGTATATATATTTTGCGTATACCATATTCCTTAGAGTGTTGGACGTTATTTTACAGATACCTCATTCTTTGGAATGATGGACGTTGCAGATACCATACTCTAGAGAACGTTGGACGTTATGCCTATGCCTACCTACACGTACCAAAGTTGTCCTCACATTGTATTCACTTAGATGGTTAGCACACCATTTTATTTATTCAGTATTTACTTTATGGCATGCTTCTATGTATCTTGTTATGTCCCTCTGAGGACCTGGTCCCTTGCCAGGTGTAGATGTTCATGAGTATTCGTAGGAGCGCAGATCTGGACTTGCTACGTATATTTCGAGAAGGTCTTCTCTTCGAGCCTCGTGATTATTAGATGATATACTTATATTGTGGTTGTCCTATATTCTATTCGGTAGTGGATTTGTTTCCATCCGACTGTCATCTTTAGATACTTTACATTGAGATCTAGTTTCATAAATATTAGTTAGTTATTTATATTTGATTTCTGTGGATGAGATTTAGTTATGCCATGTGACATATACCACTTGTGAATTATTATTCATATTACAGCGTACGTATGTTATGGTTTTCATATATTAGAGTTTCTATATACATGCGGCTGGCATGCTTACGTGTCCTAGTCCTACGTATTTTTGGGACTGGGGCGTGACATATTTTTGTGGTGGCCCATGCAGGTAAAGAGCATATTCTCTCGGTTACGTTACTGTACCGAGCAAGCCTGCACCTAGGATTAGAGTATAGGATCTCATCAATATTTGACTATGACTTATCTTCCTTCCAGTCTGTTCTATTTACATAATTGCATCTTGCTTGATTCATGTGCTTCCCTATTAGTTTCTTAAGTATAGCCCCTGCTAGAATATAGGAGTCCCAGTTGTTAGATAATAAGTAGGGTAACCTTCCTATTAAGATTACAACTAGGATAATGACACATCAATGAGTTAGAATACTTAATGAACCCTAGAATTCCTTACTACTTAATGAACCCTAGCATTTCTTACTACCTAATGAACCCTAGCAACCCTTACCTGTAAAATGATTGACCATTATCCCTTGATAATTAGGGATGACTTGAGAGTAGTATAGACGCAACTAGAGTGAGTTATAAATTTAACCATATTGTTTGACCCTAGCATTGAGGAACCAATAGAAATCCAAGGTTGAATATTAGGACCAAAACTAAACTTTTATAGTATGATAGTATTATAGAACTATGAATTCAAGTTCTTGTCCTCACACTAGCAGACAGTACTTTAGGAAGCCAAGAGGAACGAATATAATATTTTTCTGGATCAAACCTTGAACACAGAGCTTAGCTACCACCTTTCCCTTAGAAAATCATGATATTATCTAGAGTCCCTCTATTGTAATTTTATATCTTGTTCCTTTGTAACCTTAGCGCCTGCTATATTTATGCGACGACTAAATATGTTCTTCCATTCTTTATTTTTTAATTCGTGCCACCTAACCTTTCTGATTGTAGGCTAAGTAATTTTACTTTATGACAGGATATATAATTTGCTAGGATTATAGTTGTTACTCTTGAATTTTGAATTATGTGCTTGGTAGTTAGAACTTGATAGTTTGAGTTGTTCCTTTGGATTATGATCTGATTATTCTTAGTTTTAAATCACGTAACATGTACCCCACCTCGATATAGGTTAGATCCCCTTTTCCCTTGAAGGCCAGTAACCTTTCCATGCCTACTATTAACACCCTTGTTCTGTAAGTACTACGACTAAGACTTAAGATGATCATTCCCTAGATAATGCAATAGGAGACCCAAATAAATACCAAGGTCTTTTCCTCGTGCATTCCAATAAAAGTTTTGCTTTAATTACAAGTGCAAAGTTTTTTCCTAGAATCTCCTTTAAGGCATTTACAGTATTAGTTTATTATTTTAAGTTGAAAAGTATGCCTCACCACCTAGTAACACATAGTCCTCTTGACTCATTATTGAAGTATAACTGAATGATATTAACTGTATACTAGCATAAGACGATAGTGTTTATTAAGACGGTAGAACTTAGAGGCCCATATCCCTATTTGGTCGACTAGCAACTTAGACAAGGAGTTAGTATGACAACTGTAGAGATTGTAGAGTCTTATCTTGTGTGAACTTGAATTATTTTGTAATTTCTTTCATCATAATCTAGCGTACTTATATTTGTTGTACTACCTTGACTTATGCTGTTATTATAGCCTAGTTTTGCAAGCTTATTCTTTATCGAGCTTGTTCATGACATATGTATTATTGGAGTACTACATTAATATATTTCAGAATCAGTGTATTATGGTCTAATCAACCGTAGTGCACTTGGTTCGCCCTTCACATAACTATTTTACGTGGATTGAGATATATAGTGATTAGTAGACGAATGTACTTGCCCTCTATATATGTATAAGCATATCGTATTGGTTACATAACTTTACTGATACGAGCATGTGAATAAGAATTACCAAAATAGGATTTCAATCTACAACAGCCTTGACAATTTCTATTTGAATTCTTTAAACGCCTTGATCCCCATACTTATAATCTATTACCTCTCCCCTGAACTCCTTATTATTGTTTTCCGTCCTTCCTTATTTTGGAAAGACGAAATCTCATGCTTAGTATAAGTATGATATACAGAGAGTACTAGATATACCCCATAGGCCAATCACATTACTAGATGACTGCCTTTTATAACTGATTAAGGGCATATCATATGTGATATATTGATGTTAAAGTTTCGAGGATTGAATAACATAATTAAATAATTTGAGGAATATCTCCTTAGGTGTATAGCCTTATGTGATAGATGGATAAATTCTAAGTTGGGTAGAAGTTACATTGTCAACTTGAAAGAAATTTCTTTTAGATAGTGATCGAGTAAAATTAGATTGAGAGGTTCAAGTCATTTTAATTTTGAGAATTTTAGAAGAATGATTAAGATGATGAGGAGTAACGAATTTTAAAAACTGTGATATGGCAAACCAAATATTTATACGTGAGCATATGATTTAAATTTTAAATATTCAAGGTTGAATCATCGATTTAAACTTTGAGGATAAATATAGAAATCTAGACTTGAACAATTGGTGAATTAGATTTTAAATTTCACAAATTGAGGCCTTAAATTATAAGCTAAATGTTGATTGTGGAATTACCTATTTAAAATATTGAGGAGGTAAATTGAATTTAAATTTGAAGAGTACAAAAGTTCATAAGTTGAAAAATAGGAGGAATATTTGATTAGAATTATTTCTAAAAAGATATTATGATAGTTGGAGATCGTGATATAAAATTTGATATACGGAGATGTTATATGGATTGAATTTAAATTTGGATGTTGATGATTTGAAAAAGTGATGAGAAAGTATGATAGGTTGAATTTTGATTTGAACAGTGGCCATCTTAATTTTGAAGTGATTACGAAGGATTGATTAGAATTTTAATTATCGTAAAGAGATTACGATTGACTTGCCTTATGTACATGAAGGATTAACAAATTATGCCTTATTTTAAATTTTGAGTACAAAATTATTTTAAGTTGGATAGATTGCAAACCCCCTAACCCAAAATTAGGTCTACTTGGCATAGGTAGAGAGATTAGGGTTAATTAGAATCCAATTAGAAATAGAACACAATATTTTATTTAATTATATGTTATTTATATCACTTAGTGCGTCTTACCGTTGCATCGATAATTGGAGCACTATACTAGCCATTGCCTTCCTACAAACTTTACAACCTTGTCCTAGTCGTGCCAGCCACCTATTTTGATTTTTGTGTAACTTAAAATTATGCTCTCTTGTGCTACATTTTAGCCGCACAATATTCGTCGTCGACATTTTATTTAATTATATGTTATTTATATCACTTAGTGCGCCTTACTGTTGCTTCGATAATTGGAGCACTACACTAGCCATTGCCTTCCTACAAACTTTATAACCTTGTCCTAGTCGTGCCAGCCACCTATTTTGACCTTTGTGTAACTTATAATTATGCTCTCTTGTGCTATATTTTAGTCGCACAATATTCATCGCGAACGTTTATAATTAATTTTAAATAAATACGACTTTGTATCCTTGTGCGTTCCAATCAAAATTGAAGACACAATCTTGATCCGTTTTGTGCAATCCAATCTATGATAATATTTTACTCTGAGCCATCTATGTCCATGACACTTGTGTCCACCTAATTTTATCCCTATGTACTTCTAATTAATTCAAGAATATTGTGGCACTAATTTTAATTAATTTAAAACCAATTTCCTTCTTTGTGCAATTTTCCAATTATTGGGCACTTTTATGCAAAAGTGCATTAAGGTGTCCACACCATTGGACAATACATGAAGAAATCTATTTTTCCCTTCATAGGAATTTTCTTATAATTTTTGGAATGTGCAACGCGCACATCGCCCCCCCAACTAAACATATCCTTGCATTTTTAAACAATATAAATTAAAGCCCTCCAAATATCCCCATGTGAGCCCAAGGCCCATCCCAAGGAGATGTTGACCAAAGTCAAATATTCCTAGGTCAAACACCATGTGTATATAAATATCCTCTTCCTTACTTTTCCTTTCCTTAATTTTCTTATTTTTCCAAACCCATAACACAGCCGACTTCCGTCCTTCCCTGTGCAACCCGACCCAACCCCCTCCGCCGGCCAGTCACTCGCCGGAGCAGCCGACTCCCACCACCCTTCCAGTTTATCTCCTTCCTCGAACCCGCCTGAGCCCGAAGCTCCGCCTGCGCTCGCCCTCTTCGCCAGAACCTCCTTCTATTCCCCACGTCAACAGCCAACCCCGCCCGCCTGAAGCCATCTCCTTGACTTCCTTCTTTTCCGACTTCATCAAAACACCACCGCCTCCATCGCCTCCTACCACCACTATCGTTGACATCATCTTCCTCCACCGCCTTTAACACCTCTACCCTCTTCTCTCCTCCACCACGGACTCGACCACGTACCACCAGCACCTTTATCACCATCATCATCACTTCCCGCCATCATCAGCTCCGCCACCACCTCCGTGCAGCACAGCCACCACCAGCACCACCATGAACCCCTCCCTGGCCTCCATCTCCTCCTTCCATTCCCTGTCCACTACCAGCACCGCCTCTACCTCGGACCTCCTCCCTGCTGCCAGTCCCCCATCATGAGCACCACACCACCATTAATTCTGGCCACCTCATCCCTGTCCTCTCCTTCCTCCTCCCTGAGTAACACCACCACCACCTCCCCTCATCCATGACCTTGACCCCTTCTTCCCTGCTCAACCTCCATGGCTGGACCCCCTTGGCCGAACCTTCCCCTGGCCGGATTTCGGCGAGTAGCGTCATCTCCCATCATCACCTTCACCATCATCATCGCCTTCACCATCGTCATCACCTTCACCATTATTATCATCGTCATCTTAACCATCGCTATTGTCGTCTTTGTCATCACATTAACTATCATCGTCATTGTCGTCGTTATCATCGTCGTTATCATCATCATCACCATCATCATCAACCTATCCTCATCATCATCATCAACCAAACATCATCATTAAACTATCATCATTATCATTGTCCTCGTCATCACTATCATCCACATCATTATCCTCGCCATCACCATCATGTAATCACCATCATGATCATCACCATCATCTTCACCATGAGCATCACCAGCATCATCGTCGCCGTAGTCGTAATTATCGCCATCATCGTAGTTATCATCTCCTCGTAACCCCAATCATAGTCGTCACCATTGTCAACCTCATCGTCGTTACCGTCATTCCTATACGCGTACCCCGAGGACATACCGGATTATTCTGCACTACTTCCGGAGCAGGTTATGGATATTATGCAGTTTTTTTGCCAGGCAAGTATACCTTGCCTAGTTGTACTGTTTAAATTTATTTATATTGTTAGTTGCATATTTATTATTTTAGACTATATAACTGTGTGCGTCCAAGAGAGACTCGGGTGCAGTCAACGAAGGCATTGATGTTAGGACTTGTGTCTGACCCACTGTCTAGTGGACCCACCTAATGTTGTGGAGTTATCGGTATGACTCCCTAGACCTTGATATATTTCTTACACGTGTTGTGAGTCTCATGTAGGGCTTGGACTTGCGTATCCAGCTGGCCACCTGTACGTATAGGTCATGCGACGGATAGGGTATAACTGCTAATAGTGTTGCATGTTAGAAGACTTAGCAGTTATTAGTCGTCGGAGCATAAACTATCGTGGTACGATGGTCCAATCCTTGTCCTTGTTTGGTTGTAAGGTTGGGCTATTGTTCTAACGATAGACTATGAACCAGAATTATGACGCCGATACTTGCACTTCGTCTCGGCATGTAAGCCCCCTGATTTTCAGGAATTATTAATTTGGACTTTTCATAATTTTCTGGAATTTTTTGGGATTTTTATGTAATTAAAATCTAGGCTCTTGGTAATTAAATAATTTTTATTTTGCTGTTAAATATATTAGAATATTATGAAAATAATATTTTTGGGTGTAAAATGAAAAACTGGACTTAGGATAATTTTTTTGGAATTTATTGGGCCCCAGACCTATTTTTCAACACCTAAAAACTATTAATTATTTATTTAGTTATTTATTTATTTAATTATTTATTTAATTTAACCTACCCAGCCCACCTAACCGGCCCAAACCCACGGCCCAGCCCGCCGGCCCAGCCCAATAGGGCCCAGCCCAACCGAGCCCACCCGCCTTAACGGGTCGGGTCCACCCGACTGAACCCGACCCGCCCGGACCCGCCAACACCCCTCTCCCCCTGACCCATTCTCCCCCGCGCCCACCGCCGGATCCGCCGGCCACGCACCCCACGACGCCGGCGGGCCCGCTCCGCCTCGCCCGGCCCACGCCCCACGACCCCGCCGCGTCGCCCGCCTTCCCCGGCCACCCCAGCCTCCTCCACCACCTATAAATTCCCCCCCACCCCCCGAGCTCCTTCTCCGGCCACCTCCCCTGCCCTAGCCCTAACTCCGGCCACCGTCTCCCTCACCGGACACCGCCACCGCTCCGCCCAGCCCCGCCGTGAGCCGCCCCAGCCCTCTCCTCCTTCCTCCTCCTTCCTTCCCTCCTCTCCTCCGGCAGCAGCAGCAGCAGCAGCAGCTGTTCCGACGCCTCCTCCGGCCGCCGTGCCCAGCCACCGCCTCGAGCCACCTCACCGTGCCGCGCTGCCGCCCAGCCTCCTCCGGCCAGCCTCCCCGCCGCAGCGCCGGAGCTCCGGCCAATGGCCCAAACCCTAACCCTAGTTCTCCCTGTGTATCGGACACGTGTCGGATACGGTTTTTCTGGGTTTTTCGAACCCTGTTCAGGTACGTGTATCTCCCTGCTCGTTTACCCATTTCTGATTCCGTCTTTTGCATCACGAAGCCTGCGTGACCCTCTCGGTGCCCGTACAACCCGCTCGGGGCATCGCGTCCTGTGGCGATCGCGAACCGCGATCCAAAAACAGGAAAAACAACGACCCAATTCACCCCGGACTGGGTACACCCCGCCAAACGGGACGACTTGGTCGCGCGCGGTCTTCACAGATACATGTGCATCGTTGATACGGACGTGTGGGATTTCGCAGAAGTCGATTCGGATGTGCGTGCACACCGGAATCAACGCGTATCCGCGGACAACGCCCCGTATCCGCCTTTTCTGAATCATGCCCTAACTTTGTGTACACACGTCGGATTGAAACAAAACTTGCACCATCAGACTCGTAGCGATACGCTGGTCCTGTGACCCAAGTTTGGTTCAATTCCGAGAACGTTGACGAAATCGCGTGTCGTGGGTCCCACAGGCCCCACTCGACGGGCGATTTTGTGATCGGCTCATCGGAATCCAATTTTGCAAGTTTCGTTGGGTTCGTATCATCGTTCATGACCTATTGACACTAAGTTTGGTGAATTTGGAGACCTTTGACCTTGACACATTTTTCGGTGCAAAGCGGGCCCACATGTGGACCCCGTTTTGATCCAAAATTGCCGTTTTTGCCCTTGTCTCCAAATTGGACTCAAGGACAAGCGTTTCTAGCTATTTGATATCTTCTGAGCATGATGGTAATATTTATTTTATCATCCGGAGATATTTCTAAAAATTTCTCGAGAACAGAACCGTAGTTGGAATCCAAACATCAGGCAAGTACCTGCACTTCAAGTTTATTCTTTATATTATGATAATTAGATCCTTGCTCTACTAGAACCATTGGATGATTACACTTAGTGTTAAGATTTGGAGTTCATGTCTTACTTTTCGTGTCGGGAGGGAGAATACTAGGAGGCATGTAGTTTACCCTTCCCCCTGTCCTGACTGATAGCTGTTGGTACGCGACTGTACCATCAGCCGGATACTCGATTACTCCTGACTGATAGCCGTCTATGACGTGCCTGATTAGCCTTATAATCCCCTACATGCCAACTATGTATTCTAAATACAAAATCACACACACATAGTTTCTTTATCTTGTTGCAGTTCCATTTTCTTGTCTCATTATAATCCTGTCTTACTCATGTCTCTAACTTATAGCATTTAACTCTTAGTTAATTTTACTACTTATTATGCATGTTCTTATCATGATACTTAGTCAGTTTTTACTACTTGTCATAATTATTTAGTTTAAGCTTTGTTGTGTATTGGTACTTTGCTCCTTTCCTGACTGGATCCGTTGATATTAGGCGATGATGAGGACTATGCCCCCACCTTTTATGGCCCATATGGCATAGCAGATGATACATTTGAGGAGCCGGTTCCTACTCAGGAGACTACTTTTGAGGAGTAGTTAGCCAGTTAGCTAGTATTTTCTTTCAGCATAATACTCGGGTTTGTCCCCGACTTATCTTCTGGTTCTGTATTAAACTGTGGATTGGATGTCACAAATTGTCTTATGAAATCTTAACATTCCTATTTCCTGTTATTATCCTTGCCTATTTATATTGTGAATGAGCTAGATTTTAAATTACCTGTGAATATGGTCTAGACAGCGTACTACCGTCGACACTGCGGCGTAGGCTGGACGTACTCGCGAACCGGTACCCGATTCATCTGGGTGCGGGTCGTGACATGGCGCAACAGCTAAAGCGTGTTGTGGATACAACATGCATAGATTATTGGGCCGGGAGGACGACTAGTAAGCGTATGGGATACCCACCTCCTTTATTGCAGATACCGCATTCTTTGGAGCAATACGGACGTATATATATTTTGCATATACCATGTTCCTTAGAGTATTGGATATTATTTTACAGAACCTTATTCTTCGAAATGATGGACGTTGCAGACCCCACACTCTAGAGAACGTTGGACGTTATGCCTATGCCTATCCATACATACCAAAGTTGTCCTCATATTACATTCACTTAGATGGTTAGCACACCTTTTTATTTATTCCGTATTTACTTTATGGCATGCTTCTATGTATCTTGTTATGTCCCTCTAAGGACCTGGTCCCTTGCCAGGTGTAGATGTTCATGAGTATTTGCAGGAGCGCAGATCCAGACTTACTACATATATTTCGAGGATGTTTTCTCTTCGAGCCTCGTGATTGTTAGATGATATATTTATATTGTGGTTGTCTTATATTCTATTCGATAGTGGATTTGTTTCCATCCGACTATCATCTTTAGATACTTTACATTGAGATCTAGTTTCATAAATATTGGTTAGTTATTTATATTTAATTTCTGTGAATGAGATTTAGTTATGTCCTGTGACATATATATATACCACTTGGGAATTGTTATTCATATTACAGTGTACGTATGTTATGGTTTCCATATATTAGAGTTGCCATATACATGCGGCTGGCATGCTTATGTGTCCTAATCCTACGTATTTTTGGGACTAGGGCGTGACACTCCTGAGCTGGCCACCAGTCACAGGCCAAATACATCAACTGCAGTCTCACCACTAAGACACGCTCTTTAGTCGGAGTCTCTGCTACCTCCAAAATGGTCTCAGTATTCTGGAGCCATGCATCAGATGCTATCGCATCCTTAGTACCATAGAAGTACAGGGGACGGAGATGCCTGAAGCTATTTGCAGAATTATAGATCTGAGCACCACCTCACTCCATGGCCGTCTAGACTGATTGAGTGAGGACGTCACTCTATCACTGGTGAGTTGCCATAAAACCCATCAGAACGTCCATCAGTGCTCGTACAATATCTCGCTGCTTTGGTTGAACTAGCTGCACGGGTATTGCCAACGGATCAGGCTAAATATGCTACTATGTCCTAGGATCAATCCTCGACTCTACTACTGAATGTTGATATTGATCCTCAGGAATCAGCTGGCCTACTAATCTGTACTTTGCCATCATCGAAACTCGATCGATCTGATCAGAAGGACCAGGAATAGTGCCCCTGAAAGTCAAAGGATACAAGGAGTAAATTAAAGGGACATGATAGATCAACGATCAAATCTGGAAATAGGCCAGGACCAGAGTTATAAAGGAAGATGAAAGATATCATGGAGGAAATAAGTAGATTGAGACATCTAATCAGCAATAACCCTCATATGTCTAAAAAAATAGACCTGCATGGGCCACCACAAAAACTTTATCATATTCCAGAACCAGAATACTGTAGAACGGGGGCAGACAACGGCTAACTACATATACTTAGAGCACGTCAGTACTCTATATATACAATAAAGCTAAAAAATATGGGGGTTAATACTATAATCCATCAGTCAATCCTAGGTCAAACGGTCCTAGGTGTCTCAATCACTAGCCGATAAGCAATATGCAAGAAATAAGATCATCAGGTGCAAAAAAAAAGTAAAGCATCCCAAACCAAATATACATAGATGATCATGAAGCTAGTAATACAAAATAAAAAAGTAGTAGAGTATAGGTCATACATGATCAACTCTAGCCATGGTCTAGAATACGCTAATCATGTCATTACCCATAAACAGAATGTTAAGTCCAAAATATGAGCTAACACGTGCTCGATGGCTAAACGCCTCAAAAGATATACAGAACGAGATCTAGTGGGGATAGAAAGAAAATCTACTCTGGCTATCTGGTGCTCTGGGTAGTCACCATCCGTGGAAAGGAACGTAAGATCCTCGGGCTTTGATACCGGATCTGGCCAAGCAAAACAAGTGGGGCCAGATCTCCAAATAGCAAGTACCACAAAGTAAGTCAAGAGATATGAACTAAAACCCAATATATCAAACAGTTCTACAATACTAAACAACAAGAATAAATAAATGCGAATAATAACATATGTCCACTAGGATTATACAGAGCACCATGTAAACACGAAAAATAACTGGGAACATAAAACACAAAAAATAACCGAGAGATACCAAGAAGTCGGGAATATGCAAGTAACCATAGCCAAGGAAGAAAAGAAAAGATAAGTCGGCAAGCAACGAGAAGATTAGGGAACTCCTTGAAATAGGAACCATAACCCTTAAACCAAACAAGGACCAGGATTATGATTCTTTTCTCGAGTTGAACCTAGTCTTAAGTAACTTACCGATACACATCACTATAAGAGGAATGTAAAGACGCGGGTAGCCTAAGTAAACATCGCAACTACATATGCACAAGGCAAAACAACCAAAACTGCACAGGTAAACGCAGATCTAAGGTGCATAACTCAAACTACAACAAAAAATGCTACGAACAGGGAACATAAGAATGTTAGTACTAGCCCCGGCCTATTATACACTGGTCAAATGTATATAGGGTGTAATCGCACCCTACTAATACAAATGTCTGGGTTGAGTCAAGTATTCATAGAGTATAAATTATCCTCTACTAATATAAATGCCTGGTCGTATCAAATGTACATAGAGTGTAAACCATCCTTTACTAATACAAATGCCTGGTCGTGTCTAATGTACATAGAGTATAAATCACCCTCTACTAATACAAATGCCTGGTCTTGTCAAATGTACATAGAGTATAAACTATCCTCTACTAATAAAAATGCCTGGTCTTGTCTAATATACAAAGAGTGTAAATTATCCTCTACTAATACAAATATTCGGGTCGAGTCAAATGTACATAGAGTGTAAATCATCCTCTACTAATACAAATGCCTGGTCGTATCAAATATACATAGAGTTTAAATCATCCTTTACTAATACAAATGCTTGGTCATGTCAAATATACATAGAGTATAAATCATCCTCTACTAATATAAATATTCGGGTAAAGTCAAATATACATAGAGTGTAAATCATCCTCTACTAATACGAATACATGGTCCTGTCAAATTTACATAGAGTATAAATCATCCTCTACTAATACAAATATCCTGGTCAAGTGGTATTGTAAAATCCCCTTCCTAGAAAATCGTATATACCTTTTTATTTATTATTTATTAATTAAATTGTAGTAATTAGGTCTAAATAGGAAAAATAGATTTTTAATAATTTTTATGTTAGGTGTTCGGGCACTTAGATGACTTATGGGACCATAAGGAATTTTTTCGGAATTTATTCCATGTAAGAGACCCCTTGAGCTGTTGCTAGCCTAACGATGTGCATTACCCTAATTTATAGATTTTTTTATGAGTATATATATATATATGTATATACAAATATATATATATATATGTATATATATTTTATAAAGAGAAGAAATGAAAAGAATCATTAATTAATAACTAACTAAGTATAATAATATAATAATAATAGTAATAATAATAACAATGATAACAACTATTTAGTATACCACTTCTTAGCAAGCGGCCACTTAGTAAAATTTCTAAGGCCGCCCACTCCAGATCCTTTAGAAATTCACAAATCCCAGGGACCCGCCATTCGGCCATTTTCATTAGCATAGACCCGACCCTTGACGAAATTTCTTTTAGCGGACGAACCAAACTTCACTCCTATTCCCTCTCCCTATCATATATATATATATATATATATATATATATATATATATATATATATATATATATATATATATATATATTATCTCAAAAATCCTAACCTAATCTCCAGACCTCCTCTTCCCATCTAGAGCCGTCACCGCAGCCAGAGAAGCCCCGCCAAGCCATCCAACCATCCCGTCGACGCCGACCTCTTGAACTGCAGATTCCCACTCGAGGCACCTTCGCTCCGAAATTGTTTTCCGTCGACTCGCTCGACCAAACGCTATTCCGTTTTCATAGGTATGATCATACCTTAACCCTCTTCTATAGTTATTTTATAGCCAACCTCGGAAAATGTGTACCTCTAGGTGAAAAATAGCGCCCAAGTCGGTGCGAGCAGACAGAATTCTGAAATCGCAGAATTCCAGAATGACCACCCATATTGCCGAGTTCGTATCTCCCACCACAGAGATCCGAATTCGGTGATTCTTTTTGATACCTGTAGAATACTTGACCTAGTTTATTTTCTACAAAATAATCCTATGTTATTAGTTGCTGTGGACAGAATTATATTCATCACAAAACTGCGCGCACCCACTTTTTCCAGATTTCCAAAAGTTGGAAAACGGAGCGCGCCCCGCCGTGTGCCAAGTGTACCGAATGGTGTACGCAGCATAACTGGACACGTGAAAATTCGTGGAGACTGATTCGGATGCGTGTGCGCGCCGGAATCAGGCCGTATCCGCGGACACATCCCGTATATTGGGCATGAGTCGTGGGTACGTCCAGCCTACGCCGCAGCATCGGCGGTAGAACGCTATCTAGGTCACAAACATAGTATATCCTGTCAATAGTCTCAACTCCTTACGGAGGACAATGATAAATAAATCACAGTTCTATAATATACTCAATCACAACTATAAACATAATGGCACGATGAGAATTGAAAAGAGTTCTATTAAACCAACCACAAGAAGTTCAACTCAAATCCTGGGTCTAGATGACCTCACAAAGTCACAAATAAAATAAATACATCTCAGTCTCAGTCTCAGTCTAAAATAAAAATTTCAGAAAAATAATCTAAACATGGGCAGGCAAGTTCTCCTCTAGGATAGGCACCTCCTCTGGGATTTCTGGGGTAAAATCTTCCTCTATTCCTGGACCGTAATGAGTAGGGCAAAAGTCCTCCAGGTCCTCTGAAAATGTTGGTTACCCAGTCAGGATTGGAGCGAAGCACAAGCACTAACAGCAGTTTCATTAAATTGACAAAATCTATAAACAGTGTAAGAGATACAAGATGGAAATAAAAGCTGAACATGTGAAGTATTGGAGAAAATGAAATAGACAATAGAGCATCTAGCAATGAGCAATAAGTAGTAAATGCTAGAACAAGTAAATCTGAATAAAGATAAAACATCTAGCTAAGTGATTGAAATATCAGTTTATTATGTGATCGGCTTGGGACTAGATCAGGCTGGTTATATATGATTAGCTATGATTCTTTTAGGTCAGGCTAACCGCATGATTAGCTATGGTGCATATAATGGTCAGGCTAATCATATATAACAGCTATGGAGCATATAAGTGGTCAGGCTGCACCCGACGTGAGAAGTGGGGTGAGCTATGGTGCATATAAATGTTTGGATATGATCACATAATCTACTAATAGTTCCCCATCCCCCAGCTAGCACGATGGATTCCAATCACGACTCCTCATGATGGGGATCTAGGGTGCTAACCCGTGTATCCATAGTGTCGGAATCAAGTATGAAATACACTACAATTTATAGAAGTAATCAACCATGAAAACTGTCAGAGAATGTACTCGCCTGTGGTCCTGAGCAGAATGTGAGGATCGAGGTCCAAAATGGAATCACAATGACCTATTTATGGAAATTTAATGTCAAATATTGAAATAAAGAATAAACATGCTTAACAATTTAAATACGAGGTTTCTAGGTCAATACTAGCTAAACTAGGTCTTAGCTAGGTCCAACTAGGTTAACTAGGTCTTATCTATATCATAATAGTCTACATTAGACAATATCTAACTAAAGTAGTTATTATTAGTTATACTCACTATTTATTGGTTATACTAAATGGTTTAGTGATTTTAGTATATACTGGTTAGTACTAGTTACTACTTTAACTACCTTAGTATCTCATCAACCCATACCAACACTGATATATTACCTACTCTAGAACACCCCACCAATCTCCCTATATCACACACTAACTGATACATTCCTATTAACAGGTATCTCAAGGCCCCCTTCTATACTCTAGTATCAGGTACACCTTGTAGCCCCTGTTCTTAAATGCACATCCAGTTACACAGGTTCTACACACCCTGACACACAACCTGGAATTTCTGAGACACCTACTCAGGTTCTAGGCTTACTGATACACATCCCCTACACATACCTACACATGTAGACACACACTAGGAAAACACACAGTTAACTACACCTAACTGATAACACTGTATTCTAAGCTACACACAGTTCTAAGGTGCTGAATTCACACAGGGAACACAAACCTGGACACAAAATCTCACTGCACATATACTGATACATAAACTTCTAAACCAACTCACCAATACACAGCCATATACACATAGATATTGATGCCCACAGCTATTAGGATACTCAATACTAAGGGATACACATATATAACGTACTTCATAATATTAACTAACTTATACTCAACTTGCTTCTGTTGTGTTCCCTTACTCACATTGCAGCTACTTGTATGCTCAAGCTCCAAGTGTTCTCTGTAAATACTGATATGAACTCAGCACCAATGTTAGCAGATACCACTACTTACTGAGCACAATAAAACCCAATATCTGATACTAACACACCAAAGCAACCACAATACCCACAACACTCTACTAACAGTACACACACAGTTTCTCTAACATATATCAGTGTATAACTGATACACATTAGTGTGAGAGATGATATCAATCCATTGTATAAACTGGTGCATATCAGTGTAAAACTGAAGACTGGTACATGGCCTCATATACATCAGCTGAAACTGTGATTAGTCCCTCCCCCTCTTCTCAGTATTGCCATAGCAGACCCCTCATAAGAACACACACACATCTGAACACACTGGCATGAACTCCAATTCATAGTACATAACACCCAGATTTGGGATACTCATACAGAAATCATTTGGATACACTCACAGACACCTATAACTCTGAGGAACTCAACTGCACACACACACACAAAACTGCTACACAGAGTTTAAACTGACACAGTTAACACACAGTCTACACATGAATCTGCACACAACACTAAAGCATCCTCACACACAGATACTATAACTGATACATTCATCCTAACACCAATACTCAATCCAACACACATCTAGCTAATACACACAGGCCTAAGTGACTGAATTGACACAGTATTAGTTCTCATTCCCCCCCCCACAACACACTATTATGTATCAGTGAATGATACATCCTCTTCTATACTAAACTCCTACATACTGGAATAAATCCTGCACACACCTCATTTAAACTCAGCACAGCACAGCAAGTCCTATCTCAACTCCCCATTTCTGAACTAAAATACACTACTATTGATACACAGCATCACCTTCCAGGTAATACACACAAAAATCTGGGACACAATTAACTCACACTGCATGCTACACATAGATATTCTGACACTAGGTTATACATGGTTAGAGAACCACAGACACATAGGAAATCTACACACGGGTTCTATGATGCACTGACATACACAAAAATCCCTGTTTCGAATGGGCACCCTGGAAACCCAAACTCACAAAACTCTAAAACCCGACCATGCACTGGGAACCCCTCACTCCCAGCCTATCTATACGCCTATGAAATTTATCTGGGTATACCCAAACATGCAGAAATTAGAATACCTAGATAAGTAAACCCTAATAGACATTTCATCAAACACAGGAAGGGCAGAAAACCGATTTACATACAACCCCATAAATTCTCAATCAAAACCCTAAAAATCGAGTTAAACCTACCCCCATGAGATGAAATCAGTCTCCCTACGAATACCTAGGGTTAGGGTTCCTGAAAAATTGGGGAAAACAATCGTTGGTCACCAAAACCTAATCCAAAAACCCTAAAATCGAACTACACACAGATTTGGGGGTTCCTAATGGCCATTACCATCTGTACACAGAATTTAAATGAGTGAAACTAGGGTTTTACCTGCAGGGAAGGTTCCTTCGATGAAGTTCTTCTTCTCCTAGGCTTCCTGACCCACGTTCCTTGCTTTGGAGAAGGAGAAAATGGAAACCTAGGGTTAGCTCTCGAAAATTTGGGTGGGAGATTGTTTTCTCTAGTGGAGGCTAGGGTTTCTCCTGTCTACATGAAGAATAGCCTAGAAAGAGGCTCCCTTTTATATAAACAACTAGGTTAGGGTTTTCCAAGCTTAGTTTTAGGTTAAACCCCCCCCTGGCCCTCTCATGTAGAACCTAATTGACTCAGGTTAAGGTCTGCTAGAGTATTGAGGGTTCACCCAAATTTTAAAATTCTAGGGTTTTGCTAGAATAGGGTTTACACATTAGGGTTTGGTCATTAGGGTTTGCCCTAAAGCATTCTAGGGTTGACCCAAAATCAAATATCACTAATAATAATATAATTAGTTTATAAAACTCAGCAATAAATTTAATACATAATTATTTAAAATAGTTAAATTACAGAAATGCCCTTATTTGGAAAAGTGGTAGTGACAAGTCTACCCTCCTAAAAGAAATTTCGTCCTCGAAATTAGACTGAACTACAATCAAGAATGAAATCAGAAAAGGAAATATACCTCAAGTCTGGAAGAGATACGGGTATTGCTCGCGCATTTCGTCCTCTCTCTCCCAGGTCGACTCCCCTGGAGAGTGATGTCTCCATGCTACGCGAACCAAGGGAATAGTTTGGTTCCGCAACACCTTCTCTCTGCGGTCCAAGATCTCTACGGGCTGCTCAGGGTAGCTGAGCGTCGGACCAACCTCAATCTCTGAGTGATCTAGTACGTGACTAGGGTCTGCCACGTACAGTCTCAGCTGCGACACGTGGAACACATTATGCACTCCCTTCAATGCAGGCGGCAAGTCCAGTCTATATGCCACTGCACCTACCCTCGCCAGAATACTGAAGGGTCCGATGTAGCGTGGGCTAAGCTTCCCGCTTCTACCAAAACGAATCGTTCCACGCGTCGGAGAAATCCGTAGGAATACTAGATCGCCAACCTAAAACAACAACCTCAGCACGCAGTCTAAGCAAACAAACACAAATCAGAAAATAACAATCTATACCTGAAACTCAAGGGGTCTACGGTGGCTGTCGGCCCAATGCCGCTGTCTGTCCTGCGCCACTCACAGTCTGTCTCTGATGAGTTTCACCTTTTCTGCTGCATCCACGACCATCTCTGGTCCTAGCAAGGCTCTCTCTCCAACGTCGTCCCACGACAGTGGTGTACGACACCTCCGTCCATAAAGAGCCTCAAATGGTGACATCTCGATGCTGGCCTGGTAGCTGTTGTTGTAAGCGAACTCTACCAGGTGCAGATGATCCTCCCAAGAACCTCCGAGATCTAACACACAAGTGCGTAGCATATCCTCGAGAGTCTGAATAGTCCTTTCAGACTGCCCGTCTGTCTGGGGGTGATATGCGGTACTGAACTTGAGCTGAGTGCCCAAGCTAGCCTGCAGACTCCTCCAGAAGTGGGAAGTGAAACGACTATCCCGATCTGAGATGATGCTCACAGGAACTCCATGAAGCCTAACAATCTGTCGCACGTACATCTCTGCGAGCATTCTCTGTCGACGTGCCCACCTTGAAAGGTAAGAAATGGGCTGATTTGGTCAACCTGTCCACGATGACCCAAATCGCGTCTTTCCCTCCTGGAGAACGGGGAAGCCCTGAAATGAAATCCATGGTCACGTGCTCCCATTTCCATTCTGGAATCGGTAAAGGTTGAAGCAACCCTCCTGGCCTCTGCCGGTCTGCCTTTACCTGCTGGCACACTAGACACCGAGATACGAAGCGTGCTACCTCGCGCTTCATTCCATACCACCATACGTGCTCCCTCAAGTCTCGATACATCTTGTTGGCACCGGGATGCATCGAGTACTGAGAGCGGTGTGCCTCCTGCAAAACCTCCTCTCGCAGCTCCCCGCTAGGCACACATATCCTCGTGCCGTGCCGTAAAGAACCGTCATCTGCGATAGTGAAGTCGTCTGACAAACCCATCTGAACTTGGGTTCTGATACTCCTCAGAGTCTCATCATCGTACTGCGCAGCTCTGATCCTGTCCATCAGTTCGGACTGTATCTGTAATCCCCACATCTGAATCTCAGCACCGGGAACTAACACTTCAATCTCCAAGCTTTCCAAATCAGCCAACAAATGCCTATCTGTCGTCAAGTACATAGCCATCGGATACCTGCTCAAGGCATCGGCGACTACGTTAGCCTTCCCTGGGTGATACTGTAATGAGATGTCAAAGTCCTTCATCAACTCTAACCACCTCCTCTGTCTCATGTTCAGCTCCTTCTGTGTGAATACGTACTTCAAGCTCTTGTGGTCTGTGAAGATCTCCACACGCTCTCCGTACAGGTAATGTTTCCACAGCTTTAGAGCGAAGATAACTGCTGCCAACTCTAAGTCGTGGGTGGGGTAGTTCTTTTTATGAGGGCGTAACTGCCTGGAAGCATAGGCAATTACCTTCCTGTGCTGTTGAAGAACACATCCCAGACCCTTCCCTGAAGCATCACTGTAGATGGTGAACCCACCTGTCCCTGATGGTAACGTCAAAATTGGAGCTGTCGTCAACCTCTTCTTCAGCTCATCAAATGCAGCCTGGCACTCCTCCGTCCACACAAAATCCATATCTTTCCTAGTCAGTCTGGTCATCGGCGCTGCAATCTTGGAGAAGTCTTGTACAAACCTCCTGTAGTATCCTGCTAGCCCGAGAAAACTCCTGATCTCAGCTACCGAACTGGGGGTAGCCCACGACTCTACTGCCTCGATCTTCTGTGGGTTAACCGAGATTCCGTCACCCGATACCACATGCCCAAGAAATTCGACCTTGTCAAGGAAGAATTCACACTTAGAGAGTTTCCCGTACAACTTCTCCCTCCTGAGAGTTTCTAAGACCAATCTCAGATGCTCTTCGTGCTCCTCCGGGGTCTTGGAATACACAAGAATATCGTCGATGAACACCACCACGAACTTGTCAAGGTACTGGTGGAACACCTTGTTCATCAAGTTCATGAATACTGCCGGTGCATTGGTTAAACCAAATGGCATCACCATGAACTCAAACTGGCCGTATCTGGTCCGAAAGGCTGTCTTTGGCGTGTCTTCTTTCTTCACCTTCACCTGGTGATAGCCTGACCTCAAATCAATCTTCGAAAACACCCTCGCCCCGCTCAACTGGTCGAAAAGATCATCTATCCTCGGCAGCGGGTACTTGTTCTTGATAGTGATATTGTTCAAAGCTCTATAATCAATGCACATGCGCACCGTGCCGTCCTTCTTCGGTACGAACAATACCGGAGCTCCCCATGGTGATGAACTGGATTTGATGAAGCCTTTGTCCTGTAGCTCCTCAACTTGCTTCTTCAGTTCTGCCAGCTCGCTGTTGTTGACCCTATAGACATGTTGTGAAATGGGCTCCGCCCCTGGAACCAAGTCTATAGAGAATTCAACATCTCTGTCTGGCGGCAAGCCTGGCAACTCTTCTGGGAATACATCCAGAAACTCCGCAATTAGAGGATGTGGCAACTCCTCTTCTTCCGCCCTGGCTCCGCAAAATGTGCTCCCTCTCTGTTCCGCTGCTCCTCTGACGACCTCAAATTCTGGCTCTCCTGGTGGTCTAAACAATACTCTGCCTCTATAACAATCTATAGTAGCATGATGCCTACTCAACCAGTCCATTCCGAGTACAATATCGTACTCCGGAAGTGGCATGACAAGTAAGCTCACGCTCAACTCTCGGCCTCCTACTGGCACTCTCCGGTCCTTGCAGTGATCACGGACTAGGATAATACCTCCACCAGTCATGATCTTGCAAGTCCTAGCTAATGGTTCTGTCTCTAAATGATGTCGAAGTGCATATGATACAGACACAAAACTATGGGAAGCGCCAGAGTCAAATAAGGTAAATACGGGAATACAATTGAGAAGAACCGAACCTGTGATCAAATCTCCTGCTGGCTCGATTTCCTCGACTGCCATGGCGTACGCTCGCCCCTGGGGTGCACCTCTCTGCTGCTGATGCTGGGCGAACCTCTGATTTTGCGGTGGAAGCGGTCCCCTCTGCTGTTGGCCTCCTGGTGCTGCAGGTACCCTGCCTGGTCCTCTCTGGGCGGCTGCTCCACCCTGACCTGGACGAGTCCGAATGGTAGGGCAATCCCTCAGCTGATGTGTCGTCGATCCGCAGGACAAACATGAGCCCAATCTATGCCTGCAGATATCTCTAGTATGTCCCATCTTCCCGCAGTACGCACACTGGATGGCGGGCTGAGTCTGCCTCTGCTGCTGTTGCTGAACCTGCCCTCGAGCTGGTGTCTGGTGCTGTTGCTGAAAGGGCCTCTGCTGCTGCTGAAAGTGTGGACGCTTGCCTGGTCCCGCACCACTGTTTGCTCCTCCAGAAACATCGCGTCCCCTCTTGGGCCTGAGGTCCAAGTCGTCCTCGGCTACCTGGGCATCCATCAATATGTTCTCGAAAGTAGCAGTGCGACGTCCCGACGTGCGAGACTTGATCTCCCTTGTCAGCCCTTTTCTGAACTTCCGGGCCCTGTCCCCCGGATCTCTAATCATCGACGGTGCGAAGCGGCTCAGACGGCTAAACTCCGCGGCATACTCATCGACGGACGAGCTCCCCTGGACTAAGTCATGGAACTGACTTTCCAAGGCTCCTAGGGCAACGTCTGGAAAGAATTTCTCCTTGAAGAGCTCCCTGAAATCCTCCCAAGTGAGTCCCCTACGCATGAGTCTCGGCTCCGTGCGAAACCACGTCAGGGCAATGTCAAACATCTGGCTGCCAGCGGCCTCGATCTTGAGCGCCTCTGGAAGCTGCGCCAAACGCAAGTTCCTCTCGATGTCCTCTAGCCAATCATCGGCGTAGAGTATCCCTTCTGTCCCCTTGAACTCCCGAGGCATCATCCTCTTGAAGTCCACAATGGTGCCCGGCCTCTGCTGTTGCTGACCAGGATATTGCTGCTGTTGAGCGACCCTCTCCACAGCTTGGAGAGCCACTTGGTGAGCATTCTCCATGTTCACCCTCATCATCTCTGTCTGGGCCTGATGTGCCTCAGCCTGCACTCTCTGGGCCTCTGCCGACGTCCTCTGGGCGTCGACCATGCCCTGAATCAAAGCGAACATCTGCGCTCCATCGACGGGCACACCTCCTGGATACTGAGCTGGTGGTGGTGGTGGTGGTTGCTCCGTAGTAGCTGCGGGGACCCTCTGAACAGGTGGTGGAGGACCCCCGACTGCTGCAGCCACTCCCACTTGTCCTGGAGATGTAGGAGGTGCTGCGGATGTCTGTCCGGCAGCGCGAGAGGTGGCAGACCTCTCTGTATCTGCTGCTCCTAGTCTCTGGGATCTCCTTGGCGGCATCCTGAAGACAGATCGAAAGATTCAATTAAGGCTATAGATATGATATCAAGGAAGGACAGAAAAATTTCTAAAGGAATTAATCATTAAGAATAGTATCATAAGAATCAGAATTCCCTAATTGTGATTGAGCATATCCTTGGCCAAATTCCTATTTTCTAAAACAGTCTAAGACTATGACTCGACCTGCATGGGCCACCACTAAAACGTGTCACGACCCGCACCCGGAAATTGGGCATGAGTCGTGGGTACGTCCAGCCTACGCCGCAGCATCGGCGGTAGAACGCTGTCTAGGTCACAAACATAGTATATCCTGTCAATAGTCTCAACTCCTTACGGAGGACAATGATAAATAAATCACAGTTCTATAATATACTCAATCACAACTATAAACATAATGGCACGATGAGAATTGAAAAGAGTTCTATTAAACCAACCACAAGAAGTTCAACTCAAATCCTGGGTCTAGATGACCTCACAAAGTCACAAATAAAATAAATACATCTCAGTCTCAGTCTCAGTCTAAAATAAAAATTTTAGAAAAATAATCTAAACATGGGCAGGCAAGTTCTCCTCTAGGATAGGCACCTCCTCTGGGATTTCTGGGGTAAAATCCTCCTCTATTCCTGGACCGTAATGAGTAGGGCAAAAGTCCTCCAGGTCCTCTGAAAATGTTGGTTACCCAGTCAGGATTGGAGCGAAGCATAAGCACTAACAGCAGTTTCATTAAATTGACAAAATCTATAAACAGTGTAAGAGATACAAGATAGAAATAAAAGCTGAACATGTGAAGTATTGGAGAAAATGAAATAGACAATAGAGCATCTAGCAATGAGCAATAAGTAGTAAATGCTAGAACAAGTAAATCTGAATAAAGATAAAACATCTAGCTAAGTGATTGAAATATCAGTTTATTATGTGATCGGCTTGGGACTAGATCAGGCTGGTTATATATGATTAGCTATGATTCTTTTAGGTCAGGCTAACCGCATGATTAGCTATGGTGCATATAATGGTCAGGCTAATCATATATAACAGCTATGGAGCATATAAGTGGTCAGGCTGCACCCGACGTGAGAAGTGGGGTGAGCTATGGTGCATATAAATGTTTGGATATGATCACATAATCTACTAATAGTTCCCCATCCCCCAGCTAGCACGATGGATTCCAATCACGACTCCTCATGATGGGGATCTAGGGTGCTAACCCGTGTATCCATAGTGTCGGAATCAAGTATGAAATACACTACAATTTATAGAAGTAATCAACCATGAAAACTGTCAGAGAATGTACTCGCCTGTGGTCCTGAGCAGAATGTGAGGATCGAGGTCCAAAATGGAATCACAATGACCTATTTATGGAAATTTAATGTCAAATATTGAAATAAAGAATAAACATGCTTAACAATTTAAATACGAGGTTTCTAGGTCAATACTAGCTAAACTAGGCCTTAGCTAGGTCCAACTAGGTTAACTAGGTCTTATCTATATCATAATAGTCTACATTAGACAATATCTAACTAAAGTAGTTATTATTAGTTATACTCACTATTTATTGGTTATACTAAATGGTTTAGTGATTTTAGTATATACTGGTTAGTACTAGTTACTACTTTAACTACCTTAGTATCTCATCAACCCATACCAACACTGATATATTACCTACTCTAGAACACCCCACCAATCTCCCTATATCACACACTAACTGATACATTCCTATTAACAGGTATCTCAAGGCCCCCTTCTATACTCTAGTATCAGGTACACCTTGCAGCCCCTGTTCTTAAATGCACATCTAGTTACACAGGTTCTACACACCCTGACACACAACCTGGAATTTCTGAGACACCTACTCAGGTTCTAGGCTTACTGATACACATCCCCTACACATACCTACACATGTAGACACACACTAGGAAAACACACAGTTAACTACACCTAACTGATAACACTGTATTCTAAGCTACACACAGTTCTAAGGTGCTGAATTCACACAGGGAACACAAACCTGGACACAAAATCTCACTGCACATATACTGATACATAAACTTCTAAACCAACTCACCAATACACAGCCATATACACATAGATATTGATGCCCACAGCTATTAGGATACTCAATACTAAGGGATACACATATATAACGTACTTTATAATATTAACTAACTTATACTCAACTTGCTGCTGTTGTGTTCCCTTACTCACATTGCAGCTACTTGTATGCTCAAGCTCCAAGTGTTCTCTGTAAATACTGATATGAACTCAGCACCAATGTTAGCAGATACCACTACTTACTGAGCACAATAAAACCCAATATCTGATACTAACACACCAAAGCAACCACAATACCCACAACACTCTACTAACAGTACACACACAGTTTCTCCAACATATATCAGTGTATAACTGATACACATTAGTGTGAGAGATGATGTCAATCCATTGTATAAACTGGTGCATATCAGTGTAAAACTGAAGACTGGTACATGGCCTCATATACATCAGCTGAAACTGTGATTAGTCCCTCCCCCTCTTCTCAGTATTGCCATAGCAGACCCCTCATAAGAACACACACACATCTGAACACACTGGCATGAACTCTAATTCACAGTACATAACACCCAGATTTGGGATACTCACACAGAAATCATTTGGATACACTCACAGACACCTATAACTCTGAGGAACTCAACTGCACACACACACACAAAACTGCTACACAGAGTTTAAACTGACACAGTTAACACACAGTCTATACATGAATCTGCACACAACACTAAAGCATCCTCACACACAGATGCCATAACTGATACATTCATCCTAACACCAATACTCAACCCAACACACATCTAGCTAATACACACAGGCCTAAGTGACTGAATTGACACAGTATTAGTTCTCATTCCCCCCCCCCACAACACACTATTATGTATCAGTGAATGATACATCCTCTTCTATACTAAACTCCTACATACTGGAATAAATCCTGCACACACCTCTTTTAAACTCAGCACAGCACAGCAAGTCCTATCTCAACTCCCCATTTCTGAACTAAAATACACTACTATTGATACACAGCATCACCTTCCAGGTAATACACACAAAAATCTGGGACACAATTAACTCACACTGCATGCTACACATAGATATTCTGACACTAGGTTATACATGGTTAGAGAACCACAGACACATAGGAAATCTACACACGGGTTCTATGATGCACTGACACACACAAAAATCCCTGTTTCGAATGGGCACCCTGGAAACCCAAACTCACAAAACTCTAAAACCCGACCATGCACTGGGAACCCCTCACTCCCAGCCTATCTATACGCCTATGAAATTTATCTGGGTATACCCAAACATGCAGAAATTAGAATACCTAGATAAGTAAACCCTAATAGACATTTCATCAAACACAGGAAGGGCAAAAAACCGATTTATATACAACCCCATAAATTCTTAATCAAAACCCTAAAAATCGAGTTAAACCTACCCCTATGAGATGAAATCAGTCTCCCTACGAATACCTAGGGTTAGGGTTCCTGAAAAATTGGGGAAAACAATCGTTGGTCACCAAAACCTAATCCAAAAACCCTAAAATCGAACTACACACAGATTTGGGGGTTCCTAATGGCCATTACCATCTGTACACAGAATTTAAATGAGTGAAACTAGGGTTTTACCTGCAGGGAAGGTTCCTTCGATGAAGTTCTTCTTCTCCTAGGCTTCCTGACCCACGTTCCTTGCTTTGGAGAAGGAGAAAATGGAAACCTAGGGTTAGCTCTCGAAAATTTGGGTGGGAGATTGTTTTCTCTAGTGGAGGCTAGGGTTTCTCCTGTCTACATGAAGAATAGCCTAGAAAGAGGCTCCCTTTTATATAAACAACTAGGTTAGGGTTTTTCAAGCTTAGTTTTAGGTTAAACCCCCCTCTGGCCCTCTCATGTAGAACCTAATTGACTCAGGTTAAGGTCTGCTAGAGTATTGAGGGTTCACCCAAATTTTAAAATTTTAGGGTTTTGCTAGAATAGGGTTTACACATTAGGGTTTGGTCATTAGGGTTTGCCCTAAAGCATTCTAGGGTTGACCCAAAATCAAATATCACTAATAATAATATAATTAGTTTATAAAACTCAGCAATAAATTTAATACATAATTATTTAAAATAGTTAAATTACAGAAATGCCCTTATTTGGAAAAGTGGTAGTGACAGCCCTCTATCTTTATTTTATATATTGTTTCCCTGCGACCATAGCGCCCGCTATTTTGCGACGGCTAATTATGTTTCTTCTCTTCGTCTTTCAACTCGTGCCATCTGACACTTCGGATAGTAGGCCAAGTAATTTTATTCTTTGTTAAGGGCTCATAGTTTGCTAGGATTATAGTTGTAGCCTTGAATGTGAAATTTTTTATGCTTGGTAGTTAGAACTTGATAAGTTTAAGTTGTTTTGTAGATTATGACCGATGATTAACCCTTAGTTTTTAAATTGTGTAATTTGTACCCATAGCTCGATACGAGTTAAATTTCTTTCCCCTTAACGGCTAGTAACTCTTCTATCCCTACGATTGACAACTGTTCTATGAGCACTTGACCCTTACCTATATAATGCAATAAGAGACCCTAATAAGAGTTTCTGTTCTATGTACATGTGCAAGGTTATTTTGTAGGTATCCTTAAGATAATACAATAGTAGTTAAATTATTTTATAAGTTGGATAGTATATCTCACCACCTAGTATCATATAGCCCTTGTGATCCATTAATGAAGTGTAACTGCATGACATTAATTGTAAGCTAACATAAGATGATAGTGTTTATTCAGACTATAGAACTTAGAGGCTCACACCCCTACTTTGTCGACTATCGACTTAGACAAGGAATTAATATGATAACTGTAGAGATTGTAGAGTCTTTTGTTATTGTTGCTTATGTTGTTTTGTTTTTGTAACTTGAATTATTTGTAACTTCTCTCATCATAATCCAGCGTTATATTTTCTGTGCTACCTTGAATTATGCTGCTATTATAGCCTAGTTTTTGTAAGCTTATTCTTTATCGAGCTTGTTCATGACATATGTATTATTGGGGAGGCCCACAATAATATATTTCAGAATCAGTGTATGAAGGTCTAGCTAACCTTAGTGTTCGATTCGCCCTTCGTAATGTTACTTTACGTGGATTGAGATATGTAGTGATTAGTAGACGAATATACTTGCCCTAGGCATGTCTGACATATCGTATCAGTTACATAACTGTACTAATACGAGCAGGCAAACAAAGGATTACCAAGATAGAATTTTAATCCACAACTGCTTTGACAATTCCCAATTGAATTCTTTAAACGCCTTGATCCCAATACTTCTATTCTATTACGCTGCCCTTGAACTCTTTATTATTGATCTTCGTCTCCCCTTATTTTGGAAAGACGAAACCTCGTGCTTGGTATAAAGTTTGATACACAGAGAGTACTAGATATACCCCGTAGGCCGATCACATACTTGAGGATTATTCTTTCGTAATTAAGGACATATCATACATGATATAATCGGCATTGAAGCCTTGAGGATTAAATGACATGAGTAAATCAATTAAGGAATATTTTCTCAAGGTATATAGCCTCATGTGATAGATGGGTAAATTCTAAGTTGGGTAGTAGTGCATTGTCAACTCGAGAGGAATTTCTTTTAGATTGTGATCGAGTAAGATTAGATTGGGAGAGGTTCAAGCTATTTTAAATTTGAGAATTTTAGAAGAATGACTAAGATGATGAGGATCAATGAATTTTAAAACCTTGATATTGAGGACCCAATATTTATACCTTAGGTACATGATTTGAATTTTGAATAATGAAAGTAAAAATCATCAATTGGAATTTAGAGGATAAAAATATAGAATTTCAGACTTGAACATTGGTGGACTGCATTTAAATTATTTTTATGTGATGACTTGAGTTAAAATCAAAATTTGATGGTTGGACTACATATTTGAAATAATGAGGATGTGAATGGAATTTAAAGAGTTGAGGCATACAAAATTTTATAAGTGAAAATGGGAATATATTGGACTCAAACTACCTCTAAAGGAGATTATGATAGTTAGAGATCATGAGGTAAAAGTTATATGCGTATGTAAAACTTGGAGATGTTATGTGGATATGGATAATTTGAAACAAGGGGAGAAGAGATAACCATAGGTTAAATTTTGATTGGAACAGTGGTCATCTTAACCTAGAAGTGATTGCAAGGGATATGATTAGGATTTTAGTTATCGCAAGAAGATTGCGACTGACTTGCCTTATTGTACATAAAGGATTAACCGATTCTGCCTTATTTTAATTTTGAGGACGATATTGTCTTAAGTTGGCTGAATTGTAAAACCCCCTCACCTAAGAAATTTGACCTACTCGGCTTAGGTAGTGAGACTGAGGCTAGCACGAATCCACTTAAAAATAGGACACGGTATTTTTATTTAGTTTTACAACATGATATCACTTGACACGTCTTACCGTGCTCCGATAATTAGAGCACTACACTAGCCACTGCCTTCCTACAAATTCTATACCCTTATCCTAGACATACCCATCATCCAATTCTTATTTTTGTGCAATTTTTTAATTGTTGGACGCTTTTATGCAAAAGAGCATTTATGTGTCCACACCATTGGACATGACACATGAAGAAACCTATTTTCGCTTATATAGATTTTTCCATGATTTTTTTTCAGGATGTGCAACGTGCAACATCGCCCACCCCTTTAAACCTAGTTTGCATTTTAAACAATACAAATCTTATACCATCATTGCATTCTATCGTGGCTTAATTTTAATTTCGAGTACGAAATTTTTATAAGTTGGGTAGAATGTAAAACCCCCTTCCTAGAAAATCGTATATACCTTTTTATTTATTATTTATTAATTAAATTATAGTAATTAGGTCTAAATAGGAGAAATAGATTTTTAATAATTTTTATGTTAGGTGTTCGGGCACTTAGATGACTTATGGGACCATCAGAAATTTTTTCGAAATTTATTCCATGTAGGAGACCCCTTGAGCTGTTGCTAGCCTAACGATGTGCATTACCCTAATCTATAGATTTTTTTATGAGTATATATATATATATATATATATGTATATATAAATATATATATATGTATATATATTTTATAAAGAGAAGAAAGGAAAAGAATCATTAATTAATAACTAACTAAGTATAATAATATAATAATAATAGTAATAATAATAACAATGATAACAACTATTTAGTATACCACTTCCTAGCAAGCGGCCACTTAGTAAAATTTCTAAGACCGCCCACTCCAGATCCTTTAGAAATTCACAAATCCTAGGGACCCGCCATTCGGCCATTTTCATTAGCATAGACCCGACCCTTGACGAAATTTCTTTTAGCGGACGAACCAAACTTCACTCCTATTCCCTCTCCCTATCATATATATCTATATATATATATTATCTCAAAAATCCTAACCTAATCTCCAGACCTCCTCTTCCCATCTAGAGCCGTCACCGCAGCCAGAGAAGCCCCGCCAAGCCATCCAACCATCCCGTCGACGCCGACCTCACGAACTGCAGATTCCCACTAGAGGCACCTTCGCTCCGAAATTGTTTTCCGTCGACTCGCTCGACCAAACGCTGTTCCGTTTTTATAGGTATGATCATCCCTTAACCCTCTTCCATAGTTGTTTTATAGCCAACCTCGGAAAATGTGTACCTCTAGGTGAAAAATAGCGTCCAAGTCGGTGCGAGCAGACAGAATTCTGAAATCGCAGAATTCCAGAATGACCACCCATATTGCCGAGTTCGTATCTCCCACCACAGAGATCCAAATTCGGTGATTCTTTTTGATACCTGTAGAATACTTGACCTAGTTTATTTTCTGTAAAATAATCCTATGCTATTAGTTGCTGTGGACAGAATTATATTCGTCACAAAACTACGCGCACCCACTTTTTCCAGATTTCCAAAAGTTGGAAAATGGAGCGCGCCCCGCCAAACGGGACCGCTCCGCCGTGTGCCAAGTGTACCGAATGGTGCACGCAGCATAACCGGACATGTGAAAATTTGTGGAGACTGATTCGGATGCGTGTGCGCGCCGAAATCAGGCCGTATCCACGGACACATCCCGTGTCGTAACTTTTGTGGAACTCGCGCGTATTTTGTGCACGCTTGTCAGATTATGACGAAACTTGCGCCACTGGACTCGTGGTAACGCGCTGGTCCTGTGACCCAATTTTCACGCATTTCAGAGATGGTTGACCAGATCGCCAATTGGCGGGCCGTACAATTGACTTTTTGGACAAAATTGTGTTCGGCTCATCGGAATCCAAATTTGGACATACCGTTGGGTTCGTATTGACATCTAGAGTTTTTTGACCTATAGTTTGTCCCATTTAGAGACTGTTACCCTTGGCACGCTTTTCGGTGCAAAGTGGGCCACAGGTGGACCCCACTTTTACCCGAAATTACCGTTTTGCCCTGTGTCCAAATTGGACGAAAGGGAAGTACTTTTTAGATATTTTGCTTATTTTGGGAATGTTGGCGATATCTATTTCAGCATCCGGAGACATTTGTTCTGAGGCCATAGCTTCTGGTCCTGTGTATTGGACATCTGGACGTGATATTTTTGCAGCTTCTTGCCAGGCAAGTATACCTTGCCATTGTATTATTATTTATATTCCATATATTGCATGCATCTTTATTTTCTGTCTTTGGTTCATATATTTTAACTGTTATATAAAATGCGCGCGACGGTGACGTCGCGATATGTTTTATTTATGTATTGCATTGACCTTGTTTATGAGACTACCCCATTATCATGTAGCATCATTAGGTTTCATTTGACTGTGACACATATTTTTACACGAGTTGTGAGTCTCATATAGATCACGGACGCACGTATTGACTGATCATCGGTACGTGTGGGACGTGCGTTAGGAATAACTGCTGTTAGAAACTTTACATGCTAGAAGACTTAGCAGTTATTAGAGGTCTATGGACATAGTCTATTGTAGTACGGTGGTCCCATCCTTGTCATTGTTTGGTTGCAGGATTGGGCTAGGGTACTAAGGATAGGCTATGGACCAAATCGTGTCATGGATGTGACATGCTTAGAGCATTGGGTGGAGAGAACAACAAGTAAGGCATTTGGGCTCCTTTGCACTTTCCTTGTGTAACCCGTACGCTCCGCCGGAGATACGCGATCATGATGACCCCTATATATTATCATGGCGGGCCTCCGATGTTCGAAAGATGCCGTGCCTTTGTAGGCCCCTGGATCTCCAAGTGAACTATGCCAATCCCATTTATGGCCAGATAGCCCACTTGTTAGAAAGTTGTTCTTAACTGCATTCACTTTAGACGGGTAGGCGACCCCTTTGGATATTTATTTCAGTACTTTATTGGCATGAGTTTAAGTATACTTGTTATGTCCCTCTGAGGACCTGGTCCGCTACCAGGTGTACCTGTTCTTGAGTATTTGCAGGAGCGCAGATTTGGCAGGATATAGATGCTTCGTGGATGTCTTCCCTTCGAGCCGTGATTGATAGCGGGTACTTATATTGTTTGAGTGAGTTATACTTATATTGTATTTACTTTTCCTATTTGAGTTGGTAGTGGATTTGTTTCCATCCAACTAGCATCCTTAGATACTTCTTATTGAGATCTAGTTCATAGATACTGGTTATTTCTTTCTATATGATTTTGGTGGATGAGATTTAGATTTTACCCTGTGACTTGTATTACAGTTATACCACTTGTGGATTTGATATTCATATTACAGCGTACGTGTGGATTTGGTTTCCATATATTGGAGTTGCCATATCCATGCGGCTGGCATGCTTACGTGTCCTAGTCCTACGTATTTTGGGACTGGGGCGTGACAGGTATCGATAGGTAACACGTACTGGGCGGGTGTATATAGGGTAGAAGGCCTCTAATTATACAAAATGTCGTATCGGGATAATAAAGCATGAAATAGACATGCAAAGCAATAAATATAAGGAAGCCAGATACAAACAATCAAGGAGCACAAGAAAAGAAATCACATGCAAAAGAGAGCACAATCGGTATACCGCCGGTATACCCAAGTATACCCTCGATATTCTGGTCCAGAGATAGGAAAAATAAAGCAGCTAAAAATTCTGACAAATCGGTATACCGTCGGTATAATGTAATATACCGTCGGTATACTATAGTATAACGTCGGTATATCGGCCAAGAAAATATCCTGGAAGTCGGTTAACAAGGTCGGCCAGGATCAGTATACCGTTGGTATACTGTAGTATATCATCCGTTTGTCGATAAATATCACAGCAGGTTTCCAGGATTCCAATTCGGGCCATTTCCGGTATACCGTTGGTATACTCCAGTATACCTTCGGTATGATAGTCCACATAGGCAATTCTAAGAAAAGTCCAATCATGACAGGTGTTCGAAACCAAAATCATGTTTCGTAACTTAATAAAAAATAGTCTGGTAATATATCAAGACTAAGGATAAACCTCACATAGCATGTATACTAAATCATATGGCAATCGATCCAGTAATTATTTTCGACACCGATTTTCCTAACCAGTAAATATCAAGGTTTATACCGAAAAGTAGAAACAGGCTAAAAACAATTTTTAAAAGATGCACACTGTTGGAAATTACTTGAGAAACATTATTAACAAAGCAAGTACCATAAAATTCTAAGCTAATAAAATCAAGGGAAGCAAAAACTACATTAAAATAAAGGTGTTCTTAGTTTTCGGCAAGGTGTACTTGCTTTGGGTCAACCTTCCAGACTATTCTTCAACTCCACCACCAAGAAGGGATCAGAAACCATACTCCTAGGCCTCAAGACCAAGCTCCAAGCTTCCACGAAAAATTTGGAGAGAAAATAAAGAAGGAAGAATAAAAAAAATAGAGAGAGAAGAGAGAAAATCAAGTTATATATATAGAGGATGGGAATTAATCTTGATCGTTGGATCTGCTACATCAGCAATCCACGTAACGATTCAAATCAATCCTAATCATTCAAAACCAAACCATATATCCAATGGGTAAAAGGGTGAGTCAATACTATTCACAAAAATATTTAAATACTATTCATAAAAATATCTCACAAAAATATCTCAAAAGAAAAGAAAATATCAGCCGATCGGTATACCGTCAGTATGCAGTATTATAACGTCGGTATACTGGTCAAGAAAAAATTTCAAAATTTCCAAGTTTTAAAATCCTACGAAATCTAGATAAACAAAACATACAGTATAAAATACTTATCCATATACCGATATTGATACTGTGAGACAGAGTCTCACAATTAGTAGCAGGCATATCTCTGTGTTGTACCAAGAGTTGGGGTTAGCTATAGTTGAGGTGTTAGATACTTGGTTTGTAGGGAATGTGTGCAGTGGATAGCCAGTGCTGCAATGATGCAACACATTAATGAATGTATGCAGTGCCTTACATGGGCAGAGCAGTGCCTGCAGAGCTAATTCCTTGCAGCTTGGTGCTGGACTGAGAGAGGCCAAGGTATTGCCTTATATACAGGCTTGGTAGGATTTGAGGTTGGTTCTATTGCAAAGGTGTACATCTTGACACAATATTTTATGCTAAGTGTGTGAGTGAATATTTAGAGTGTGTTTATATACCTTGTGTGTTAGTGTGGTGTAGAGGGTTAAGTGTTTAGGACAAACACTTATGTCATAATGTGTTCCAGGAAGAACAACTGCAACAGCAGCAATAGAAGCATGGTGTTGGGTACAAGTTGGAGTTAGTTAGTTTGAGTTTCAAGTATTTAATGTATTGGAGAAAATTTTGGGTTATGTCAAGAATTTTATTGTTAATATGGTATTGGGATTTGGGGCTTTTGTGTGTGCCAACGCAGTAAGGTGGGGTTTGAGTGTTAAGTGTGAAGTGTTATTAGTAGATGTTGGAGTATGTATATATATATGTGTAGAGTAATTATTATATGTTGATGTGTGGGGTATCAATAAACTGAGACAGTATGTCTGTGCATAATTGTAGGGAGATTAGAATAGTGGTTGTTTGGGTCAATGAAGTATTGTTAAGTGTTTAAGTAAGATGAGTACTAGTGAAGTGTATGTTTAGGATAGGAATTTATGTTGAGTATATAGAGTGTAGGTATTGAGTAATACCAAGGTATTGGTGGAAGGTATTTCTATCGCCGATGCTGCGGCGTAGGCTGGACGTACCCACATCCTCATGCTCGATCATCTGGGTGTGGATCAGGACAAAAAGATATCAATACATCAATCTCCTCATGTGTCAAGCTCCCTATGCGTCGTTGTCCTTATGTGTCTAAACGACCCTAAGACCCGATCTCTATGAAGCTCAATCCCTATGCGGTTTAGTTTTTATGCGGCCATGTGCGACTAAATCTTTCTATTTCAAGTGAGAAGATGTAATCACCTGAAAATTTTAGAATTTTAAAATTTAATTTTCTGAATTTAATTAGCATTTTCTGTAATTTTTAAACAAATAAGATAAGGAAGTCTGATTTAAAATAATTTTTTAAAGATATTAAATAATATTAAAATATAATAAAAATTATATTTTCTAGTGTAAAATTTAAAACCGGACATAGGATAATTTTCCGAGAATTTATTGGACCCAGGTTAGATTTTTAAAGCCTTAAAAACTATTAATTTATTAAACCTAATTAAAATAAACCAAATTAAATAAAAAAAACTAATTTTTAAAACTGAACCGGACCGACCGGTTTGACCGAACCGGCCCAACCCATTAACGGGTCGGATCCGGGTCAGACCCGACCCGCTAGTACCCGACCCGACCCTGTGGAAACCCTAACCCCCAAATTCGAAAAGGCCCGACCCTTCCCCTGCCGACGGCCGTTTCCGCCGCCGTGGCCCCGGCGGACCCCCGGTTCGTCTCCCTCGGCCAACCGCCTGTTCCCCTTCGACTTCCGACTAACCTCCGGCGGTCTCTCTCCCCCTCGACCTCTATATAAACCTAGCCCTACCGCCGGAAATCCCCTTCATTTTTCTTCTCCGGCGAGCTCGAAGATTCCGGCGACCTCCCTCCAGCCTCCGACCACCCGGCGCCACCGCCCAGACCACCCGGAACCGTCTGTCGCACCTACAGCAGCTCTCCGCCGCACCCAGAACCAGCACGAGCTCTTTTTCCACCACCCTCCAGACCCGCTGCCGGCCTTTCCTGTCCCCGACGACTCCGGCCGGTGCTGACAGCTCCGGCGCCGACTCCACCCACACCACGACCGTTCCGGCAACCCCTCGGCTGCCCAGCAAGCCTCCGGCGACTCGGACACGACGCAGAACCCTGCCCTAGCCAGGATACGGCTTGGACACAGTGTCCAGGACACAGAGACTCGACTCGGATACGTGAATCATACTTTTTGAGCCCTGTTCAGGTACTCGTATCTTCCTCCTCGTAGCTCTGTTTTCGATTCCGTCAGTTGCATCGCGTAGCCTGCATGACCCCCTCGGTGCTCGTGCAAACCGCTCGGTGAATCGCGTCCTGTGGTGATCGCGAACCGCGATCCAAAAACAGGAAAAACAACGCCTTATTTTACCCCGAAACTGAGTACGCAGGACGACTTGGTCGCGTGCGGTCTTCACAGATACGTGCGCATCGTTGATACGGATGTGCAGAATTTCGCAGAAGCTGATTCGGATGTGCGTGCACACCGAAATCAGTGCGTATCCGCGGACAACGTCCCGTATCTGACTTTTCTGTTTGTCGCTATAACTTAGTGTACACACGTCGGATCGAGACGAAACTTGTGCCAACGGACTCATAGCAATACGCTGGTCCTGTGAGCCAAGTTTGGTTCGATTCTGAGAACGTTGAAAAATCGCGTATCGTGGGCCCCACAGGCTCCACTTGACGGGCGATTTTGAGAACGGCTCATCGGAATCCAATTCTGGAAGTTCCGTTGGGTTCGTATTAACGTTCCTGACTTGTTGACACTAAGTTGGATAAATTTGGAGACCTTTGACCCTGACCCGGTTTTCGGTGCAAAGCGGCCCATATATGGACCCCGCTTTGTCCAGAAAATGTCGTTTTTATCCTTGTGTCCAAACTGGACTTAAGGACAGGCGTTTCTAGCTATTTTATATATTATGAGACTGTTGGTAATGTTCATTTCAGCTTTTGGAGGAGTATTTACTGAACCCACGGATACAGGGACCGCTACTGGTATTCCAACCCCAGGCAAGTGTACCTTGCCAAATTATATAGTTTTGATATTTATTTCCTTGCTTATTTACATTGTTGATTATGCTTAAACCTAGGACCGTATGACCTACTTAGCGTCCGATTAATAGTCGGGTGCCAACCCCGTACGCGGAGTTGTGTACGTCATTTAGAGATGGACATTCGAGACCCTTTATATTCTCGTACTTGTTGTATCAAGTACATTATAACCTAGGACACTTGACACTATATATATGACAGAATCTTCCTGAGATATTCAAGGTGATTCTGTGTAGGATACAGGATGGACATAGACATTATATTCTTAGATTATGACTTGTTGCATTAGCTATGATATTACGTGACATGGACATGAGACGTTATGGACATGAGACGTGTGGTTACATTGGGTAGGGAGAGACACACAGGCTACAGGCTATTCTATATATATCTACTACTATCGTGAGGTTATAGACTCTCGAGCAGAGCTAGACCCATTACTTGTTATTACTGCTACCGGCTCCCCGACACAGAGCTTGTAGCAGTCTCAGCCTGAGTACTAGTGATGCTCTCAGTTGCATTTTCACATAGATGGTTATGTAGTTACCCTGCTTATTTTATTTACTATTCTACTGTATTTATTTTGGCTTGTATTATTTGTACCTTGCTATTTCTCCTGAGGACCTGGATCCGGATGATGTCCCCAGGTTTAGCAGAAGAGCATTATCTCGAGGTTTACGGGATAGGAGCTGAAGCTGTACCAGAAGTTGTTGCTGAAGCCGAACCAAACTTAGAAGCAGAGGTGATGGCTGAAGACTTTTCTTGAGTTTATGTTATATGTACTCATCAGACAGTTTATTTTGGACTCCTTTGTTCTGGTCTGATGAACCAGTGTTTTAGACTTTTATCGGGTTGTTCCCCGAAATACTTTGCTGAGACTGGACATTGATGTATTTTTCTTATTTGCTGTTGTTCTTATTATTTGTGTGTGGATGAGATTAGTATTGACTTGTTGTTGTAGACCTATATTACAGCTTAAGTATGCCCCGATGGATCCATTAAATTGGGTTTGTCCATCGGTGCGTGCTGTTGGCCATTGCCACGTGTCTAGTCCCTTGGTATTTTGGGACTGGGGCATGACATAGTTTTTGTGGTGGCCCATGCAGGTCTTACAACAAAATTATTCGGTTTCAACTTAGGGACCGAACAAGCCTGTAAAAGGATAGGATAGGTTATAGGATCTCATCCATTGGTTGAATCATTTTTTGATCTCTAAATCGAATTCGAATTAAGTACTTGATTTGCATCCTGCTTTGATTCTTCTGAACGTTCTCATAAAGTTTATTTTGGATGCAGAGAAAGATGGATCCAAGAATTGGAAATGAAATTCCTTTGAGTACACCACAAGATGATGTGGTTACCTATGGAGATGGAGTTACACCAGAGAACAGAGGGCAATCCTCTCAAAGTGGTCAAGCTGAACAGCATAATTCAAGGTTCAGGCGCGATGACATCCCACCTCCGCCACAGTTCACTCCACAGATGCCTGTCTTTCCCCCAGGGCAAAAATGGACGGGCAACAGATATTCCAGATGTTTTATGCCATGATGCAAGCCCAACAACAAGTTCAACAGGAGGCACAGCGTTAGGAGGTAGAGTACCTGAGAACCAGCCTAGTAAACGCATTAGAGCAGGCGAACCCGCAAGCTAGTCGACCAGCGACGGGATCTATCATTGATTTCCGTCAACTCAAGGCCCGTTCCTTTTCGGGCAAGGAAGGACCAACTAAAGTGCACGAGTGGCTCACAAACACACAACATCAGTTGGAAGCAGCTGAACTTCCGCGGGAGAGATGGATGACTGCTGTCAGGATGCAACTGACGGACAATGTGCACCATTGGTGGCTAGCTGAAGAGAGGAGGCTCGGACATGACCGAGTCACTTGGGAGGAGTTCTCCAGACTCTTCCAAGAGATGTATATCCCAGCTGTTGCTCGGTCAGAACTCCGAGACAAGTTCAACCGCTTCATCCAAGACAATATGACGGTGGAGGAGTACAATGCCGAATTTCCACCGAAGAAGAGAAGGCGGAGAAGTTCTTTGACGGACTCAGGTTCGAGCTTCAGAGGTTGATCGGATCTGTTGCACCAACATCGTACATCGACGTACTTGCTGCAGCACGACGCATGAAGCGAGTCACCAGGAGGGAGTCAAGTCTGAAGTGGCCATTTACCTCAGTACCATCCAAGGCATCACAAGAGGATTCTGCAAAGCGACTTCAAAAGAATCTACCTCAGAGAGCAGCACCAAGAACCCTACCTACTTGTCATTTCTGCGGCAAGTTAGGTCACATTGAAAAGGAGTGCAGACGCAAATTGGGACTGTGCTTGGTTTGCGGATCCAACCAGCATCTATCCAGGGATTGCTCTGAACAGAGAGAGGGAGCACCACGACTAGCTTTACCTGCACTAAGGCCAGATTATCCAGCAGTGGGAGCACAGCAAACGGGAGTTGGAGGAGTCAGACCACCAACTCCAGGAGGATATCAGCAGAGACCACCATTGCCACCTCAGGCAGCACTATTCCAGCAGGCTTGTCATCAGAGGGGTCCAGCTCAGGGACGAGGTCAGGCATTTGCATTGGCTGTTCAGGAAGAAGCTACTGCTGGAGAAGTTATAGCAGGTACTATTTTAGTAGCTTCATTACCTGCTGTAGCTTTATTTAATTCTGGAGCATCGCATTCATTCATAGCTGCTAGCTTCGTAGCCACCCATAGAGTAGCTACTGCACCCCTTTCGAAGACTAAGAGAATTCTTACGGGAGGTAGAATTATACCGGTTAGTGATATCTGTAGATCATGTTCGGTAGTAGTCTGTGGAAGAGAGATGCGACCCCAATTTCTGATCTTTTCTATGCCTGACTATGATATTGTACTTGGTATAAATTGGTTAAGTCAGTATCATGCGACTCTTGATTGTCGGCTTGGAAAGGTTATATTTAGACCGCCTGGACATTCAGAGTTTGAGTTTCTTCGGGGAGCTGTAGAGCAAGGTGTTCAGCCAACTCTTAGGATATTATCTGTAGAAGGAGAGTCAGGTTACCCAAGAGTCATATCAGAGTTTGTGGATGTATTTCCCGATGATCTTCTAGGTTTACCACCTGATCGGGAAATAGAATTCATAATAGACTTAACTCCAGGAGCAGAGCCTATCACTTCATCAGTATATCGGCTAGCACCTAAGGAGTTAGTGGAGTTAAAGAATCAAGTTGATAATCTTCTGGAGAAAGGTTTCATCCGGCCTAGTGTTTCACCTTAGGGAGCACCCATACTTTTTGTACCGAAGAAGGATGGAACAGTTCGCTTGTGTATTGATTACAGGGCGTTAAACACTGTGACCATTAAGAACCGGTATCCCTTGCCACGCATTGATGACTTATTTGATCAATTGAGTGGTGCTAGGGTATTCTCGAAGATTGACCTTAGATCCGGTTATCACCAGATTAGAGTGAGGAAGGAAGATATCCCGAAGACAGCCTTCAGGACCAAGTATGGGCACTATAAGTTCTTAGTAATACCGTTTGGTTTAACCAACGTGCCTGCTGTATTCATGAGCTTGATGAACCGAGTTTTCCATCAGTACTTGGATAAATTTATGGTTATGTTTATTGATGATATTCTGGTATATTCCAAAAGCCACGAAGAGCACGAGGAGCATCTCAGAATCGTGCTAGAGACGTTGAGGCAGGAGAAGCTATATGCTAAGCTCAATAAATATGAGTTTTGTATGGATAAGGTACCTTTCTTAGGACATATTATCTCAGGAGAAGGTCTGTCAGTTGATCCAGAGAAGGTTGCTGCCATTAAGACTTGGCCTACACCAACATCAGTTGCTGAAGTGAGAAGTTTTCTAGGACTTGCTGGATATTACAGAAGGTTCGTAAAAAATTTCTCAAGGATTGCGGAGCCGATGATGAAGTTGACACGGAAAGATCAGGAGTTTGCATGGACAGAAGAATGTCAGAAGGCCTTTGAAGAATTGAAGAGGCGTCTAACCACAGCACCAGTCTTGACTCTTCCTTCAGGGTCAGGCGGTTTTGTTGTTTATAGCGATGCGTCAGGTAGTGGCCTAGGATGTGTTTTGATACAACATGGCAAAGTTATTGCTTATGCATCGAGACAGTTGAAGGTCCATGAGAAGAACTACCCAACGCATGATCTGGAGCTAGCTGTAGTAATATTTGTATTAAAGATTTGGAGGCACTATCTTTACGGAGAAAAGGTGGAAATCTTCACTGATCACAAAAGTCTGAAGTATGTATATACTCAGAAAGAGCTTAACATGAGGCAAAGACGCTGGCTCGAGTTAATGGTGGACTTTGATATAGATCTGCAGTACCACCCAAGGAAGGCAAATGTTGTAGCAGACGCATTCAGTAGGAAGCCTACGGCTTATTTCTTGATGATGCAGCCTGAGCTATTAAAAGATCTACAGGAGCTCCAGATAGAGGTTATTCTACCAAGACAGAGTGGCTTGCTGGCTAATCTAGAAGTGAAGTCATCGCTTGTGGAGAGGATTAAGGAAGCTTTGCGTACTGATGCTAGATTTTGAAGTCTCAAAGAGAAGACAAAAGCAGGCATGCAGACGGGACTTCGCATACATGAGGATGGGACATTAAGGTGCGAAGATCGCTTATATGTTCCAAATGGAGAATTGAGTCAGGAGTTAATGACTGAAGCACATAGCTCCATGTACTTTGTTCATCCAGGAGGAACAAAGATGTATCGAGATCTAAGGCAGTATTATTGGTGGCATGGAATGAAGAGGGATATTGCAAGATTTGTGGCTAAATGTTTAGTCTGCCAACAAGTAAAATCTGAGCATCAGAGGACTGCAGGTATGTTGCAGCCACTTCCCATACCAGAATGGAAGTGGGAACATATCACCATGGATTTTGTCACAGAATTCCCAAGGAGCCTCAGCGGAAGAGATACGGTATGGGTTATCGTGGATCGACTCACTAAATCGGCATATTTCTTGCCGTTTAGAGTTGGACAGTCCACAGAGGTACTAGCCGACATATATATACGACAAATCATAAGATTGCATGGAGTGCCGGTTAGTATTGTATCAGATCGAGACTCGAGATTTATATCCCATTTCTGGCGAAGCATGCAAGAGAGTCTTGGCACCAGACTCAAATTCAGCACTGCCTATCATCCACAGACAGATGGTCAATCAGAACGTACAATCCAGATCTTGGAGGATATGCTGCGATCATGTATGTTAGACTTTGGAGGGTCTTGGGAAGATAATTTGTATTTGGTGGAGTTCTCATACAACAACAGTTATCAAGCAAGCATCCAGATGGCACCTTTCGAGGCATTGTATGGTAGGAAGTACAGATCGCCGATATGCTGGAGTGACATTGGGGAGCGTCAAATATTGAGTCCAGAGTTGGTAATGCAAACAGTGGAGAAGGTGAAACAAATCCAGAATTATCTTCGTGCAGCTCAGGACAGACAGAAGCATTGGGCTGATACACACCGACGTCCCCTGGAATTCAAGGAAGGAGAACATGTATTTTTGAGAATTTTACCTACTCGAGGTACAATTCGCTTTGGGAGCAGAGGCAAGTTGAGTCCAAGGTACATTGGACCCTTTGATATTCTGGAGCGCATTGGTGAGGTGGCCTATCGTCTTGCATTACCTCCATCTTTAGAGGGAGTGCATGATGTGTTCCATGTCTCACAGCTAAGAAGGTACGTGACTGAACCAAGTCACGTAGTTGATCATTCTGAGATCGCAGTAGGCCCAAGCCTAAGATATGAAGAACAACCAGTGGGTATACTTGGCACCAGTGAGAAGACACTGAGAGGACAGACAATTAAACTGGTTCGTGTGGCTTGGAAGCAACACTCACATGGTGAATCTACCTGGGAGAGGGAGGATATCATGCGCCAGCGATATCTCCATTTATTCGAGGATGCAGGTATATCCTAAGTAATTTTTGTAAATCCCATAATTCTGTTCTTTAGTAGCTTAATCTTTAATTGCGAGGACACAATTTTCTTAAGGGGGTAGATTGTAATCACCTGAAAATTTTAGAATTTTAAAATTTAATTTTCTGAATTTAATTAACATTTTCTGTAATTTTTAAACAAATAAGATAAGGAAGTCTGATTTAAATGAATTTTTAAAAGATATTAAATAATATTAAAATATGTTGAAAATTATATTTTCTAGTGTAAAATTTAAAACCGGACATAGGGTAATTTTTCGGGAATTTATTGGACCCCGGTTGGATTTTTAAAGCCTTAAAAACTATTGATTTATTAAACCTAATTTAAATAAACCAAATTAAATAAAAAAAACCAATTTTTAAAACTGAACCGGACCGGCCGGTCTGCCCGAACCGGCCCAACCCATTAACGGGTCGGATCCGGGTCAGACCCGACCCGCCAGTACCCGACCCGATCCGGTGGAAACCCTAACCCCCAAATTCGAAAAGGTCCGACCCTTCCCCTGCCGGCGGCCGTTTCCGCCCCCGTGGCCGCCGGCGGACCCACGGTTCGTCTCCCTCGACCGACCGCCTGTTCCCCTTCGACTTTCGGCTAACCTCCGGCGGTCTCTCTCCCCCTCGACCTCTATATAAACCTAGCCCTACCGCCGAAAATCCCCTTCATTTTTCTTCTCCGGCGAGCTCGAAGATTCCGGCGACCTCCCTCCAGCCTCCGACCACCCGGCGCCACCGCCCAGACCACCCGGAACCATCCGTCGCACCTCCAGCAGCTCTCCGTCGCACCCAGAACCACCTCGAGCTCTTTTTCCACCGCCCTCCAGACCTGCTGCCGGCCTTCCCTGTCCCCGATGACTCCGGCCGGCGCTGACAGCTCCGGCGCCGACTCCACCCACACCCTGACCGGTTCCGGCAACCCTTCGGCTGCCCAGCAAGCCTCCGGCGACTCGGACACGACGCAGAACCCTGCCCTAGCCAGGACACGACTTGGACACAGTGTCCAGGACACAAAGACTCGACTCGGATACGTGAATCGGACTTTTTGAGCCCTGTTCAGGTACTCGTATCTTCCTCCTCGTAGCTCTATTTTTGATTCCGTCAGTTACATCGAGTAGCCTGCATGACCCCCTCGGTGCCCGTACAAACCGCTCGGTGCATCGCGTCCTGTGGTGATCGCGAACCGCGATCCAAAAACAGAAAATACAATACCCTGTTTCACCCCGGAACTGAGTACGCAGGACGACTTGGTCGCGTGCGGTCTTCACAGATATGTGCGCGTCGTTGATACGGATGTACGAGATTTCATAGAAGCTGATTCGGATATGCGTGTACACCAGAATCAGTGCGTATCCGCGGACAACGTCCCCTATCCGACTTTTTTGTTTGTCGTTGTAACTTAGTGTACAAACGTCGGATCGAGACAAAACTTGCGCCAATGGACTCATAGAAATACGCTGGTCCTGTGAGCCAAGTTTGGTTCGATTCTGAGAAAGTTGAAAAATCGCGTATCGTGGGCCCCACAGGCTCCACTTGACGGGCGATTTTGAGAACGGCTCATCGGAATCCAATTCTGGAAGTTCCGTTGGGTTCGTATTAACGTTCATGACTTGTTGACACTAAGTTGGATGAATTTGGAGACCTTTGACCCTGACCCAGTTTTCGGTACAAATCGGCCCACATATGGACCCCGCTTTGTCCAGGAAATATCGTTTTTGCCCTTGTGTCCAAACTGGACTTAATGACAGGCATTTTTAACTATTTCATATGTTCTGAGACTGTTGGTAATGTTCATTTCAGCTTTTGGAGGAGTATTTACTGAACCCACGGATACAGGGACCGCTACTGGTATTCCAACCCCAGGCAAGTGTACCTTGCCAAATTATGTAGTTTTGATATTTATTTTCTTGCTTATTTATATTGTTGATTATGCTTAAACCTAGGACCGTATGACCTACTTAGCGTCCGATTAATAGTCGGGTGCCAACCCCGTACGCGGAGTTGTGTACGTCATTTAGAGATGGACATTCGAGACCCTTTACATTCTCGTACTTGTTGTATCAAGTACATTATAACCTAGGACACTTGACACCATACATATGACAGAATCTTCCTGAGATATTCAAGGTGATTCTGTGTAGGATACAGGATGGACATAGACATTATATTCTTAGATTATGACTTTTTGCATTAGCTATGATCTCACGTGACATGGACATGAGACGTTATGGACATGAGACGTGTGTTTACATTGGGTGGGGAGAGACACACAGGCTACAGGCTGTTCTATATATATCTACTACTATTGTGAGGTTGTAGACTCTCGAGCAGAGCTAGACCCATTACTTGTTATTACTGCTACCGGCTCCCCGACACAGAGCTTGTAGCAGTCTCAGCCTGAGTACTAGTGATGCTCTCAGTTGCATTTTCACATAGATGGTTATGTAGTTACCCTGCTTATTTAATTTACTATTCCACTGCATTTATTTTGGCTTGTATTATTTGTACCTTGCTATGTCCCCTGCGGACCTGGATCCGGATGATGTCCCCAGGTTTAGCAGAAGAGCATTATCCCGAGGTTTACGGGACAGGAGCTGAAGCTGTACCAGAAGCTGTTGCTGAAGCCGAACCAAACTTAGAAGCAGAGGTGATGGCTGAAGACTTTTCTTGAGTTTATGTTATATGTACTCATCAGACAGTTTATTTTGGACTCCTTTGTTCTGGTCTGATGAACCAATATTTTAGAATTTTGTTGGGTTGTTCTCCGAAATAATTTACTGAGACTGGACATTGATGTATTTTCCTTATTTACTGTTGTTCTTATTATTTGTATGTGGATGAGATTAGTATTGACTTATTGTTGTAGACCTATATTACAGCTTAAGTATGCCCCGATGGATCCATTAAATTGGATTTGTCCATCGGTGCGTGCTGCTGGCCATTGCCACGTGTCTAGTCCCTTGGTATTTTGGGACTGGGGCGTGACATGATTTTTGTGGTGGCCCATGCAGGTCTTACAACAAAATTGTTCAGTTTCAACTAAGGTACCGAACAAGCCTGTAAAAAGGATATGATAGGTTATAGGATGTCATCCATTGGTTGAATCATTTTTTGATCTCTAAATCGAATTCGAATTAAGTACTTGATTTGCATCCTGCTTTGATTCTTCTGAACGTTCTCATAAAGTTTATTTTGGATGCAGAGAAAGATGGATCCAAGAATTGGAAATAAAATTCCTTTGAGTACACCACAAGATGCTGTGGTTACCTATGGAGATGTAGTTACACTAGAGAACAGAGGGCAATCCTCTCAAAGTGGTCAAGCTGAATAGCATAATTCAAGGTTTCGGCGCGATGACATCCCACCTCCGCCACAGTTCACTCCACAGATGCCTGTCTTTCCCCCAGGGCAAACAATGGACGGGCAGCAGATGTTCCAGATGTTTTACGCCATGATGCAAGCCCAACAGCAAGTTTAACAGGAGGCGCAGCGTCAGGAGGCAGAGTACCTGAGAACCAGCCTAGTAAACGCATTGGAGCAGGCGATCCCGCAAGCTAGGCGACCAGCGATAGGATCTATCACTGATTTCCGTCAACTCAAGCCCCGTATTTTTTCGGGTAAGGAAGGACCAACTAAAGTGCACGAGTGGCTCACAAACACACAACATCAGTTGGAAGTAGCTGAACTTCCGCGGGAGAGATGGATAACTGCTGTCAGGATGAAACTGACGGACAATGCGCCCCATTGGTGGCTAGCTGAAGAGAGGAGGCTCGGACAAGACCAAGTCACTTGGGAGGAGTTCTCTAGACTCTTCCAAGAGATGTATATCCCAGCTGTTGCTCGGTCAGAACTCCGAGACAAGTTCAACCGCCTCATCCAAGGCAATATGACGGTGGAGGAGTACAATGCCGAATTCATTCGCCTGAGTCGTTTTGCCCCTTCTCTAATTCCCACTGAAGAAGAGAAGGCGGAGAAGTTCTTTGACGGGCTCAGGTTCGAGCTTCAGAGGTTGATCGAATCTATTGTACCTACATCATACACCGACGTACTTGCTGCAGCACGACGCATGGAGCGAGTCACCAGGAGGGAGTCAAGTCTGAAGAAAGAATTCTTATTCCTTCGTCGGACCGTCAACAGAGTAAATGAGTCATTGTAGTACTCGATCTCCATCGTCGTACTCCCCAGAATAAAAAATATTATACATAGATTTTCTATTTAGGATTTCTCTGTACTACTTTCGTTTGTTATACAATAAAGTTTGTTCAACTTTAATCAATGGCAAACAAAAGTGACTAAATTTGACTTTGTTGACTTTAAGAAGGTCTGCAACATGTCCTTTCGTGGGATCGAAGATTCGGTCATGGCTCTTGATTGGTTAACAAAATTGGAGGACCATTTCAAGCTTATTGAAGTTCCCAAAGACAAGCGAGTCATATGTGCCCAATTATATCTCCGTTTGAATGTGCTCGAATGGTGAGACATGTAGTGAAGATCTCTCCCAGTAAACGGTGAAGATGAGATAAACGTATGGTCTACCTTCTGCGGCCGATTCAAAAAAGAATTTATACCCCTACCTATTGGTCGACAAAAAGAGAATGAGTTCGAATGCCTTCAGCAAGATAGCATGACAGTAAAGTTCAACCAACTTGCCAAGTTTGCAAGTTCCAATCTACCCGATGCAGCGAGTCATGCCAAAATATTTGCAGGCAGCCTACATCCTATAATCCACGTGCAAGTAATTGCTTCTCAGTACCAGACGATTCAAAAAGTCCTCAATCATGCCCTTACCCTTGAACTATAATATCTTTCAGTTGTTACTGGCATTGTGCATAATTCCAATTATAAGAGCCCAAGCAACGCGAAAGGACATAACACTCCAAAGTGTCATAATAATGGCGGTCACCAGGATCTCAACCCGAGAGGGAACCCAGGGCTATGCTGTAACTTCTGTTTCAAAGTAGGGCACAATGCCAATAACTATCTCCGAAAGAATGGGTTATGTTTAAATTATAGTGATCAAAGCCACCAGACTAAGAACTGCTTGCACCCCTCTAATCTTCGTCCTCGACATCATAATCCTACTCTGGCACCTGAGGAAAATAGAGCCACACTATAACAGGATCATCGTCATGCTCTAGGTCGGGTATACGCTATAACTCGAGAACAATCCCTCGCTATGGATATCGTCATGCCAGTTATATTATTTTTTATTAACAAAATTGCTCGAGTGCTATTTGACTCTGGTGCTACGCATAATTTTATATCCGCACATTTTGCTGCGGAACATAATTTAGCAAGGACACCAATATATATAGACCTTAGCATTAGTACCCCCATCGGGCACAAAACTATCTGCTCGTTCAGTGTGTCAGGGTGGTCATGTCTGTATAGGAGGAAGAAAACTGTCTTTCTATTAGATATCTGAGATTTAGACATCATCTTGGTGTTTGATTGGCTCTGCTCTTCTGCAGCTACCATCGATTGTACAAAGAAAAGGGTCATATTGTGTCTCCCTGGAGAGGCTAAATTCTATTACTCGAGTAGTTTAGCGTCAGAAGCGTCGAAGACCTGCATTGTGATTTCTGCGATATCATCTCAACGGATGTTACATTCTGGCTACGAAGGATACTTATTGACCATTCAAGACACTCGGAAGAATTATACAACATAGAGCTACTTTCTTTGTGGCAGAATTCTCTGATGTGTTTACAGACGAGTTGCCCAACATGCCGCCCGATTGAGAGATTGAGTTCATCATCGATACATTCCCAAATACTCGACCAATTTCTATGGCACCGTACCTAATGGCCCCTACTGAACAAAAAAAGCTAAAGAATCAACTTCAGGAGCTGCTTGATCGTAGGAACATCCGACCGAGCATGTCTTGTCACATCCTGGTTCGACAGAACTGACTTGTCCTCATATTCGGTTTTGCAGAACTGTTTGTTTTCGCTGGACGTGATGTCGTACAAGTCTGGTATTGCACTTGTACAAGGTAAGAATGTTCTCTTGTGTCAAAATATTTTAAAAATATTATAGCAACACAACAGCAGAACATTGAACACACATTGTATAGGAAGAGAATAATTATTTTTATTGATTTATTTCAATGAGTATAATTTTTTCAGTACTGAAATAAAAATGCCTGAACATCTTACATAGCTTTGCATAAAAGAAATACTGATAGGCTAACATAAAATAATGTTCTTATCCCATACATTATGTCCTTTTATTATATTCTTAAAATTGAAATCATTAATTAAAAATTTTGGAATACTTTGAAGATAGGAAGAAGCTTTAAAAAAAACTGCAACATAAAGTTTTTTCTCCCTTGGGCGCCCGCGACACCTTGGTCACATGGTATGCCTACAGAGACGTGGGTCAATACTTAACTTATACTGGTGAGTAGAACTAGCTCACTTACCTAAACCAACACTTCTGAATTTAAGCAAGTTATTTAATAGGTAACAATTTAAATAAGTAACAGTTTGATTAGGCAACAGTTAAGTAGTGAAACATATAATCTTTGCAACATATGTAATCTTACCTGACCCATGGCTGTTCCTGTATAAATTACATGATTATTCTTACCGCCCCTGCATAAGACATCATTAGCATAAAATTTCTCTCTTAGGGTCATTGGTGTTGATTCACCATATAGGACTTTTACTACGGTATGCAGTCCACCTCCTCAGGAAGGTAGCTAGCCTCCACTGAGAATACTGCGATACCTCATGCCTATAAGCACGTCTGAATGTTCCCCCTAGGACGAAGCATTCCCCAGTGCCCGAGGCCAGATCAAAAAAACTTATTACCTTGTGCACAAGTTGTCCATGACCATACTAATGCATAAATGACTAAGTTTTAAACACATTGCATGGTAAAGTAATAAAATATTCATAGCCAACACTATTCTCAATGGAGAGTTCTTAGTCCATACTTTCTTTCTTTTTTTCTTTTATGGGGAATTAAACTGTCCATACCTGCCTTTCTTTATTGAATGATTACAACATAGCCTACTTATAATAGTTGTAAGAATATTCTCTACTTGTGTTGCATAAGATACAACAGTGGTATTAAACTTGTAGCATTAATGGCTTTATCGATCATTGGACTTAGCAAGGCTACATGAGAACTTATTGATTATTGGCATAAAGAAGTAGAGAAGAAGGGACAGAATCGCTCACCAAATAGAGAATGCCGAGAGAAGAGGATGCTTGCTCGCTCAGGCTATGGTCATGCATCTATCTGCATTGGCACCGATATTTGGTTAGGCTACCATCTTCATTTCTCTCAGATTTCTCTAGAATAAATACATACAAGCAATAAAAATAGGCTAAACAATCAATCATCAAAAACCAATAATGAAAATGCATTAATCAAAACAAAGCAGCAAAAAATCAAGAAAGCCAACCAAAAATCCAATGAAAACTATTGGACTTATTCCAACAGAAGCCGATCCATCAATTGGAAAGCTTTATTGCATGGTCAGTGATCAATTTGGCCATAAAGTTTCCCCATATTCAATTTTGACTGAGTCAATCGAGCCACAAGCCTTATATAGTAAACTTCTAGGAGCGGGGCACTACATGTCTCCTTGGGAGTGCACATGTGTTGTTTATAAAGAAGAAGAATGGGATGATGCGGCTCAACATGGACTCCCGGAAGATGAACAAGGTCACCATCCAGAACAAGTACCCCATGCCCAGGATCGACAACCTCTTTGATCAACTACAAGGGGCATCGATATTTTCAAATATAGACCTTTGCTCTGGCTACCATCAATAGAAAATTAAGCCAGAGGACGTACCAAAATCAGTATTCCACACCCGTTATGGCCAATATGAGTTTCTTGAAATGTTGTTTGGACTGATGAACACTCTTGATGCTTTCATGGATCTGATAAATCTTTTGTTTTGACCATTCCTCGACAAGTTCGTAGTGGTGTTCATTGACGATATCTTGGTGTATCGAAGAATAAGAAAGAACACACCAAGCACCTGCGGATCGTGCTTCAAACTCTTTGAGATAATAAGTTTTACTCGAAGCTGAGAAAGTACAAATTCTGGTTGAATAGCATATCTTTCTTCGGATATTTAATTTTTGCAGAAGGTATCTCAGTCGATCCAAAGGAAGTTGAAACCATTATTGAGTGGAAGAGACCTGAGTCGGCCAGCGACATTTGAAGCTTTCTTGGTCTAGCAAGCTACTATAGAAGATTTGTCAAAGATATTTCAAAAATTGCTTTACCTCTAACTCGTCTCATCGGAAGGGAGTAACGTTTGACCGGTCAGACGACTGTAAAACTTCATTCGAAGAATTAAAATGACGCCTCCTCTTAATACCGATTCTCAGACTCCCGGACGGACTAGATGATTTCAGATTTTTAGCAATATGTCAGACAAGGTATTAGGATGTATCCTTATGCAAAGGGACAAGGTGTGCGTCGAGAAAGCTAAAGATACATGAAAAGAACTATCCGACGCATGACCTAGAATTAGCAACGATGGTGTTCTCATTAAATTTATAGTGGCAACCTTTACGACATACCGTGCCAAATCTTTACAGACCATAAAAGCCTCAAGTACCTTTATACCCAAAAGAATTTGAATTTGAGGTAAAAATGTTATCTTTAACTCCTTAGCAAATTTGACTTGTTGATCATATATACACCGGGTAACGGTAATATTGTAGCTGATGTACTTAGCCGAGTGTTTGCGGGAAGTCTAGCCATTGACAGCAGGCTACAAATGGATTTGGAGAATTTGGCTATCAATACTCTGTATCAGATATAAAGGGGCACAGTTAGCTCAATTAGGACTCGAGCCAAACCTGTTAGGGAAAGCCAAATCCTCCTAAAAGGATAACCTGTTCCTTACGAAGATACGTGAGCAGATTGCGACAGGGAAGGCAACGGACTTTGCGAAAGACGAGAGCAAAATAATGCGGGTGAAGGGAAGACTGTGCGTCCCTTTTGACTCAAAACTCAGAAAAGAAATCCTGAAGGAAGCTCATTACGCAACCTATGTAGCACTCCCTAGAAGCACAAAGAATATATTAAGACATTTGCATAATCTTCTGGTGGCATGGCATGAATAAGGATCTGGTGCGCTTTGTATCACAATACATGACCTGTCATAGGGTAAAAGTAAAGCACCAGAGGTCGGGCGGGGAGATGCAGAACCTTGTTATTCCGGAGTAGAAATGGGAGCATATTTGCATGGATTTTATTATTAGCCTGCCGAAGATCTAACGGGAGAACAATGCCGTCTGGGTGATCGTCGACCGATTAACCAAGTCAGTATATTTTATTCCTATCAAAGTTGCTTGGAGCGTCGATCGCCTCGCTCAGATTTATCTTGATGAGATAGTCCATCTGCACGGAGTTCCAGTATCCATTGTCATGGATCGAGATGGGCGATTCATGTCACATTTTTGCAAAAATCTTCAGTCATCTATAGGGACAAAGTTGAAGTTTATCTCAGTCTACCATTCTTAGACCAACGACCAGACCAAACGAGTGAATCAGATTCTTGAAGATACGTCATGACTCTGTGTGAATGATTCAAAGTCAAGTTGAGATTTTTTATCTATCGTTGGTGAAATTTGTATACAATAACTGTTATTAATCCAACATCCAATTGGCTCTATACGAGGCATTGTATGGGCAAAAGTGCTGGTCATCGATCTATTGGGACAAAGTTGGGGAACGTCATATTTTCGACCCAAAATCGGTTGAGCAAATAGTTTAGAAGATTCACTTGATCAAAAATAGGTTAAAAGTGTCTCAGAGTAGGAAAAAGAGCTACACCGATACCCACTTTCGACCTCTTCAGTTCTTGGAAGGTGGTCACTTATTTCTTAAATTCTTACCCAGGAAGGAGTCATGAGATTTGGAGCAAAGGGAAAGATAAGTCTGAGATTTGTTGGCCCATTCACAGTCCTTAAGCGAGTCACTCCAGTTGCATACCAAATTGCATTGCCACAAGCCCTGTCGGATATGTATAATATCTTTCATATTTTACATCTTAGGAAGTACGTACACGATCCGAGCCACGTGGTAGACTTTGGCTAGCTGGATCTGCAGGCAGAATTATCATACGTCGAAGAGTCCATTCAGATCTTGGATCAAAAAGAAAAGCTGCTTCAAAATTGTATTGTCCCACTCGTGTGCGTACTTTTATGAAATCATGCGGTCGAGGAATCGACCTGGGAACTCGAATCGGTGATGAAGGACAAGTTTTCCTTATTATTTTTCTAAGGGTATTGAGTTAGTTTTCGAAATTACATTTTCTTGAACAATTTTGATGTATTGCATTATTTTCATTCATTGAGTGAATTGGAAGAATGGAAATTTAATCCTATTTATAGGATAATAGTAAACAGAATTCGGCCAGAGTTCGGTTAGGTTTTAATTCAAATTTTTGAACGTTAGGCCAAGAAATCAGGGGTATAATAACTGGGTTAATTTTATACTATATATATGACTGAGTTTGGTCCGAGTTTAGCACGAATTCGGCCCGAGTTCAGTTGCCTATTCTAGTAAGATTTGAGTATGAATGTAGGCTGATTTTGTGGCTAGGTTCGAGGGTTTATTTGAGTGGACTTTGGGTTATGCCAGTATGACTCAATGTACATAAGTCTTATACTCAAATAAAGTAAAAAAATATATTTAAATAACGTAGTACAATCAACATATAGCAGTAGTATTTAGTCTTCAGATTGTGATATATCAATACAAGGTTTAGTTAACTATCAAAATTAAGTTGATTGAGATCGGATGGGCCAACAATCTCCCATATTTTGATAACTGACAGACTATGAATGATACTGTAAGCTTTGAGTGTGCATGGCTCCCCCGTAGTTTGTGGATCAATTTGATATACTACAGTCAACGTCTATTTCTGATTCAAGTATCATCTTATTATAGTATCATGTTATTCTTTTCCCCCGTTGTCCTTTGATCGAAATGGCGTTCACCCAGAAATTGGTGAGGTATTATGTATGACAAGAAAATAAGAGAGTGAAATATATAGAATAACAATAAAAAGAACCAACAGTTAATAGCAAATAGTAAAATCTATTAGTTTTTATTAAACAACAGTTCTCAAACATAAAAACATATAATAAAATTTGTGTACTAGAAATATCATAGTAGATCAAACAAACTAAGCCTAAAATATTCAAATCTATTATAGCATCTAGTTATCATCTTTATCTTCATCATCTGGTTCAGCTATTCTATTTGGATCAAAAAAATATCGACTGAATCCAAATATCTCTAAACATAGGAGTGATCAATGCAAAATCCTGGTTGGTTAGGATTCTGGGTGCTGAGAGAGGGTGTACTGGATATTTAACAAGGTATTTCCAAGGGCTTGAGTCTAAGGAGTTTGGCGGTGATCAAAATTATGATAGCATTCATCTTCTTTGTGGAAGCAATCACGCAATAGAGTGAAGATAGATTCCAAGGTTTATGGTGGCTCAGCAACAGTAGAAGAGGAATCAGCCGAATGTGTGTTGGAGTTTGAGGATGAGTTATATGGTAGAAGTAAAGATGTCCTATGAACTCTATTAAGGGATAAAGGTTCATTGAGATGAGGGCAAGTATCCAAAGGAATGCCAAAGTAGCTGAAAATGGATGACAAGTACATGGCGTAAAGTAGTGGATGCCCTTTCCTACGATAATGAATCATTTGAGAGATAATGGTATGGGAAACATTAAAGTGAATTAAGAAATACATATAGTATAAGGCTGATATTTCTAAGTAAGAGACGTCATCATAGTACGTTATCTTAGGTAGAAATGTAGAAAAGATAATGTGGTGCATTTCAAAGAATTGACTATTTAGATAGTAAGCATAAAATTTGTAAGGTGGACATTCATGCGGGACACAAAGGATGTTTTTGAAAGATTCTAGAGTTAAGTCGTATTCAAATTGAACTTGCGTAATGTTGACGAGGGGTCTACCTGTCATGCCCTAATACTAGAATATGGAGACGGACATGGCCAGCTCCCCAGTACAAGATATAGAACGTCGTAAGACGGTCACGGCTGCAGAAAGACAAGGGGATACATACGATAATCAAGTCTTCTAGGGTCTCAGAACAACTATGTATCAATCATTCAAGAAAATAACAACAACATAGAATATGTGAGATAAAGCCGTAAGGCATCCCAAATGCTCCATCGTAATGTTCTAGAGATCTAGCTATCAAAATATTAAGCCAGCAGAATCTCAATAGTTACACAACCGAGATCAACTGCAATAGTATTATATTATTTGGGTAAAAGAAACTAATATCCAGACAAGGCGACTAACAAGTATCGATGGCTAAAAGCCCAAAAAGAATAGAATGAACAAAATGAGCAGTGATCAAGAAATCCACTCGTGCACTTCAACGACCATCCATCTGGTGTGCATCATTGCAAGGAAGATAAGCTGGATCCTCTGGTGCTGGCTCTAAACCTGGTTATACGAAACTAGAACCTGGTTATACGAAACTAGTAGGGTTAGACCCCAAATAGCAAGTTCTACAAGGAAGCACGAATAAAGAAACAAAAACCAGATCAAGCATATAGTAAAAAAGCTAAAAATTATTGGTACATGTCTCATCTTTGGGATAACATGGCACTCCTACACCAAACAAGGACAAAAAATGCCATGCCACCGAAGATAAGGTACGATATATGATTATGGCCAAGCTAGGATTAGGTGTCATGGTTTGGTCCATATTCCATCATAGCATAATAACTCAACTCCCCAACCAAACAAGGACAGAAGTTGAACACCATACTATGACAATCCATGTCCCTAAGCTACTAGATGAACTTCAATCATAACCAAGTTAGGTTAGAACGGCCAAACAATATTATGGCTTGTTATATAGAGTCTAGGTTATCCCAGATAATAATAACAATAATAAGCATCCTCAGATCATGCCATGTCGAGCAGGGCTAACCGAGCCAATATTTTACAAGCAAAAAATCAAGATTTGCACTAGTCCCCCGTAAGTCCACCGCGCTAATTGTCGCACCAGTCCCCCGTAGGGCCACTGTGCTGATAAATCAGTAACAGTTCCAACCTTCCTATAGAGAAAATCTTAGCTCGGTTTAAATATAAAAAGATCAAATATTGTACTGTACTATATGCTGATGATATACAATATATGTATTAGTTAAACTTGCATGCCATAAAAATTATCATGGGGAGGCCCATTATGCACGATATCGGAATATCGTTCCCTCCCTATATTCTAATCAGCTTTATGTTATTTAATTAACCATACATTGATATAAAATTTCCTGCCGTGGTCACAACAATACTCTCCTTATTGATTTCGTACAGAGTACGGGCATATTTGATACTAATCCCTTTAATATAAGGAGTCAAGTCGGAATTCACCCTTATATAGATGCAACATTCAAATAAGCAATAATCTAGCCACACTTTGGTTCTGACCCATTATCATTTCCGTGCCATGAATTTAAAAATATAATATTATGCACCGAGCAAGAATCATCATGTCACATACAGTATACATATTGGCCAATGTCCCACACTTAGTGTAAAATACAGCCTTTATAAATAGGCGAGTAGGACAATTGTATCGGTACGAATACAATAACCAAGTCAGGATACCAAACCTATTAGATGGTCACATGAATCATGCTTTGATCAAGTCAGGAGTAATAATTAAATAGAAATCTTCTATCACAGGTGATTGAGTCACGATCATGAATGCCTCATTAATTCCTTAAAATTTTGGGGTCACAGATCATCAATCATGGTCAAGCTCAACTAATCTAGAATAGGCATCAAGTGCACAATAGGACCCATGCATGCACAATCAATTCCAAAGAGTCTTAGACTGGCGCATATGGCAAGTGACAATATAGGCTAATCAGGAATAGTGGCATACTATACGCAAGCAAGCAACTATATGGCGCACAAACCTATAATAATATGTTACAGAGGTTATGTTGTAGATGTCTATAATATGGCGTACAAAATTGAGAATAGGCGCATCCTACATATGCAAGCAAACTGGAGCACAAAGCAAGAGTTACGAGTAAGAGAAGTAGAGCATTATGTGCGAGCAAGCAACTACAAGACAAAATATGAGTCCCCAGATGGTGCGACAGTCGAGGGTACGACAGTCGAGGGCCTTGAGAATTAAGACATGCCAAAGTCAAGGCTCGCTCATCAAGGTTGAAACGACCAAGAATGCGCCAAGAGTTAATAAGTGCATTTGGTTATTAACTCATCAAAAGTGCACCAAGGGTTATATATATAAGAGTGGTGCACTTTTGATATTTAATGCACAATCAATTGTGTGTCAGTCTGCTGATTGGCTAAAAGGTGCGCCAAGAAGGAAGTTGGTCAAAAGTGTGCTGAATGATAGACTGACGAACTTTTGCTTGGTTTATTCGTTAATTCATCAATTGTGCACGAGAGGCTAAAATCTTCCAAAAGTGCGCCAAGAATGATTTTTCCAAAAATTTATCCCCTTGACATACTTTTGTAAGGAAATTGGCAGTACTCTTAAAGTACGCACGAGTATGGAATGAGGGTCACATTCAACATATGTCCATAGTGAAAATTCTTATGTCTACTTCTTGTCATTGTTCTTATTCTCCAATCGACCCACTAATGATGCACTCAGAGCTCAAGCTTGAGACTATTACAGTGCTCCATTTCTCAAGCAACAAAAACCAGAAATAAAGGAAAATCCAAGCTCGAAATCAGAAAACAACATCCTTTAAAAATATCTCATTTTTAGGAGTGATCATTCCCTAGAAAAATATAATCATAAAACCCTCATAATAAAACCAAGATAAATCCATTAAATACCTAAATTCTTAAAACTCCAAGAAATTATTATAATCAGAATACTACTATAAACTAATTATAACAACAAATACTAAGAATAAAACTATAGCTGATTATGTTTCTTCATATTTGCAAGATGTACTTGCCTATGAAAAAACTATGAGCAAAATAAGAGAAATAAATAAGTGAGGAGAAAGAATGAGAACAAGGATACATAGGCAGGGGGTTAATGGTAAACCGTTGAATCTTTCTAACAAATCCAAGCCATATACCCTACCTACCACCATCACACAATCAATATTAAATAATGTGCGCCAAGCTTCCATTCAATCGTGCACTTAAAGTATACTCAAAATATGCCAAAATAAAAATACCAAGCAAAAGTGTGCCAACTTGTGTATATTACAAGTATACGATATAGGAAAGTAATATCTCAACTTACCTTAGAAAAATTCTATCCTTGGAATTTTAGGACCAAAGCATCTAGAGACATCATGACAAGCACATCTAGCTACAAGCAATCATAGGCAATATACAAACAAGCCAAATAATATACACATAGCAATATCAATAGTACTCTAGCAAGGTGATCAATAATCACGAAATTGGAAAAAGGAATATAAAAAAAAATATCTTACAAGTCAAATAAGTGCGGATACCGAGATCGAATATTGTCCTTGCATTCCCACGTTGACTTCCCCAAAGGGTGGTGCCTCCAAGCAACACGGACAAGGTGGATAGTCTAGTTCTTGAGTATCTTCTCTCTTCAGTCCAAAATGGACATGGTCTGATCCCCGTAAGACAAGTTGGTACCCACAACTAGCTCAGAATAGTCGAAGACATGGCTTGGGTCTGGGACATACCTACACAACTGAGACATATAAAATACGCCATGCACCTCATGAAGCGATGGAGGAAGGGCATGGTAATAAGCAACATCCCCTACCCGCTCGAGAATGTCAAACAGCCCAACGTATCGTGGACTAAGATTCCTGCAAACCCCAAGTCTAATGACTCCATGGGTGGGCAAAATTCATAAAAATACGTGGTCACTGACACAAAACTCAAGAGGATATCAATCCTGCACAACTCGCAGCCACTCCTTGACCTGCTTGACAACTTCCACGGTCTGAGTAATCAATCTCTGGGCCCAACATATTTCTCTTACCAATGTTATTACAAGCTAATGATGACCTAAACTTTCTTCCATATAATTTCTCAAAAGGTGCCATCTGGATGCTGGCCTGATAACTATTATTATACGAGAACCCCACCAAGTTTAGGTACTTCTCCCATGATCCATTAAAGTCTAAGGTACAGGCTTATAACATATGCTCCAAGGTCTGGATAGTTCTCTTGGACTGCCCATCTGTCTGAGGGTGATATGTCATAATAAATTTTAACTTAGTACCCAACCTCTCATGCAATCTCTTCCAAAAATAAAAAGTAAACCTCGAATCTTGGTCTAATACTACACTTACTCGCACACCATGATGCCTCACAATCTTCCGCATATACATATCTTCCAATTATTCTGTAGACTATCAAATTTTGAATGGAAGTAAATATGCCACTTTAGGGAGATGATCTACTATCACCCAAACTATATCTCATCTGATCGAGGATGTAGGTAAACTGATCACAAAGTCTATAGTAATATGCTCCTATTTTTACTCCTGAATGGGAAGAGGGTATAACAATCCTGTCAGGCTATGCTACTTTGTCTTTACATGTTGACATACCAGGCAGGGGGATACAAAATATGTTGTCTCTCGCTTTATCCCGTTTCACCAGAAGTGTTGCTTAATATCTTGGTATATCTTCGTGCCACCAGGATGGATAGAATATTAGAAATTATGGGCCTCAATCATGATCTCTTGTCGTACATTACCACTCGGCACACAAAGACGAGTTCCAAATCTCAATATTCCATCGCTGTGAATAGTCAAATCTTTCCTGAGTCCTGACTCGCATTATGCTCATAACTCATAGATCCATGAATCTCCTGCTTGAGCTTCCTTGATCCTGTCTACCAAATTGGACTATATCGATAAACTAGCCAAGACTCCCTCTTCTTGTGGAAATACTATCTCAATGCCCATCTCTCGAAGATCTTCTAGGATATGGTTCTATATTGTAATAAAAAATACACTACCCCTCCTGCTAAGAGCATCTGCTACTATATTAGCTTTACCTGGATAGTATTGAAGATCTACCTCATAATCCTTCAATAATTTCAGTCATCTCCTCTACCTCATGTTTAAATCCTTCTAGGTGAATACGTATTTTAAACTCTTGTGGTCTGTAAATATTTCTACCCGAACACCGTACAAGTAATGCCTCTACAACTTAAGCGCAAACACCACTACTGCCAACTCTAAGTCATGAGTCGGGTAATTCTTCTCATGATCTCGAAGCTATCGTGATGCATATGCTATCACTCTCCCATATTGCATCAAAACACATCCAAGACCCTTCCCTGATGCATCACAATACACTGTGAACCCTCATGATCGTATTGGAAGTGTCAGGATCGGTGTCGAGATCAACCTTTTTTAGTTCTTCATAAGCTGTCTGACATTCTGTGGACCATACAAACTTAACGTCCTTTCGAGTCAACTGGGTCATTGGTGCGGAGATCCTTGCAAAATCTGACACAAACCTCCTGTATTACCCTGCTAATGCAAAAAAACTGTGCACATATGCCACGATCTTTAGAATTGGCCAAATTTTTACCACTTCAACTTTCTTGGTTTCCACTGATACTCCTTCTCCCGAGATAATGTATCCCAAGAATGAAATATGATCTAATCAGAACTCGCACATGCTAAATTTTGCATACAACTGGTGCTCCCTCAAAGTTTGTACCACCTTCCTGATATGCTCTTTATATTCTTCTTTATTATGGGAGTACACCAGGATGTCGTCGATAAACACTAGCATAAACTGATCTAAATAGGACATGAAGATACAGTTCATCAAATCCATAAACATCGCTCATGTATTAGTCAATCTGAATAGCATCACTAGGAACTCATAATGTCCACATCATGACCTGAATGTTGTTTTCGGTATGTCTTCTTCTATACCCGTACCTGATAATATTCGGATCACCGATCAATCTTAGAGAATACTCTGGCTTAACTCAACTGATCAAATAGGTCATTAATCCTAGGTAAGGGATACTTGTTCTTTACTATCACTGCATTCAACTGCTTATAGTCAATACATAGTCAGGTCGATCTATCCTTCTTCTTTGCTAATACTATTGGAGCTCCCCATGGTGACCCACTAATACGACTAAATTTCTTTGCCCTTAACTCTTCAATATGTTGATACAACTAGTCAAGTTCAGAATGTGACATTTGATAAACCATATGAGATATAGTCTTTATTTTTGGCATCAACTCTATATTGAACTCTAACTCTCGAACCGGAGGCAATCCTGAAAGTTTTTTAGAAAAGTCATCTATGAATTCGTCAACTATCTTGGGTATCAGTTCTTCTTTCATTGCTACAGCTGTAACTCCTTCTTGCTGGCCTCTCGTAGACCTCACGAGCGTAAACTCTTCTAAACCAGGGATATGAAATAATACTCTACCCCCATGATAATCTATCATAGTATGACTGTCTCTCAGCCAGTCCATGCCCAAGATAATGTCAAAGTTACGCATAGGGAACTCAATCAACTTCGCAGGTAATAGGTAGTCACACATTATGATTGGACAGTCTAGGCACACCCTACTAACTTTTATAAGACCATTACCAGTGAGTATATTTAACCTCTTTGGAAATATCTTGAACTCTAATCCAATACATGTCATAAATTGTGTAGATACAAATGAATGTGAAGCTCCTAAATTAATTAATGTTATAGCAGGAAAAGATGTGACAAAAATATTACTTGCCACCACGCCACCTGATGCCAAAGCCTCCTCTAGAGATAAGATGAATGCATGTCCTTGGCCTGCTCGAGCTTCTTTTTGATGCCTTCCTTGGTGGCACTATCATGGCTCTACTGTCCTTGTTGTTATTTGTGTTGATGTTGATACTGCCTATATATATGGGCCTGCATCAGTAACGGTCGCTAAGCTAACAGCCTCCTGCCAATGTTGGCTCTTCGCGTTGCATTGCTCTTGGTGTCGGAAATACAGGAAACTGGGGTGATGGTCCCCCTGACCTCTGCATCAATGGGCATGTAGCAATCCTATGATCGGGGCAACCATATCTTAGGAATAACCCATTTGCTGCCCTACAATCACTCCTAGTATGGCCTCTCTTACCACAATATATAAGCATGTTAATGCTGACTGGCTCTGTTATTGCTATTGTTGCTGCTTCAACTGCTGTTGTTGAACTGTGCAATTACTGTTGAACCTACTGCTCTGCGTGGTGCTATGTCATGAATACGAATGCCATTAGATGGTATTGACATTCGGAAAGAAGTTTCTCATCCAATACTATGTGCATGAGACCTCTTCTGGTCTCCTGTCCAAAATGTCATCCTTTGGAAAGTTAGTTCGTGTCTCCTGGCCGCTACTAATACTTCATCAGAAGTCAAGTAGTTGTGTCTCTCTACTATTTATAGAATATCTAAATAAAGTTCTTGTTGGAACCTCATTTTCCTATCTGACTCTATTGTTACCATTGATGGTGCAAATCTACTCAGTCGGCTAAACTCCGCTGCATAGCCGTCTACTATTCTACCAGATTGCTTGAGGTCAATAAATCTTTGTTGCAACTCAAATTGGGCCGGGTCTCCAAAATACTTTATTCTGAACCGAATCCTAAAATCATTCCAAGAAATAGGCTACCTCAAGATAACCTTCTTTGTCGCCCACCAATCCCTGGCGAGATCCTAAAGTTGCAACTGAACTTGGTCAACATGTTCCTAAACTAGAACCTTGGATGCCGCCAGAATACCCTCAATATCTTGGAGCCAATCTTCTGTCTTGATGCATCCTCCGTACCATCAGAATACCTGGGATTTAAGATGACAGAATCTAACTGACGTCCCTGAATCTATCCTTCCACCTCTTTCTAGAGCCGTTTGCAACCCCAGGTTCAACAATATATTTTGTTCCTTCTGCTGGAGTTGCTAATATTGTGTACCGCTATCTGATGATGTTGTGTGGCCATTATCCCCCTGATGATCTCTAATAAAGCTGGGGTATCAAGTGTTGCTGGCAATGCTGGAACTAATAGGGGAGCCAAAAGCTTTGGAGTAGGTTGCTCAATATTTTTTGCCACAGTCTTGCCAGGAGGCCCAACCACTGGCTCGATCCGAACTGGATCCTCAAGAAATATTGCCTCATGCTGCTGTCCTATCTCTCCCAGACCTACTGATTACCTTGATTCCCATGATGCTCTAGCAACCGAAGATGGGGAAGCCCTAAAAGAAAGGGATAAAAGATATCAAGAACAGGACGGAGGGGAATAGAAAAATAATCAATCAGATGGTTCAAGCTGAGTATCGAGAAGAACGGATTCAAGAATTTCAAGGAGGAACATGTTTGACTGAGACTCTTAAGATTATAATACCCCACAAGTCTAAAAAATCAGACATGCATGGGCCACCACTAAAACCTTATCATGTCCCAGTACCGGAATACGGATATGGACATGGCCAGCTCCCCCGTACAAGGTATAGAATGTCGTACTGTAGTCATGGCTATAGAAAGATAAGGGGGTATATGCGACAATCAAGTCTCCTAGGGTCTCAAAATAACTATTTCTCAATCATTAAAATAAGTAACAACAACATAGGACATGTAAGATAAAGCCGTAAGATATCTTAAATGCTCTATCGAAATATTCGAGAGATCTAGCCATCAAAATATTATGCTAGCAGAATGTCAATAGTTACATAATCTAGATCAGCTGTAGTCTGATTATATTATAATTGTGTAAAAGGAACTAATATCCAGACAAGCCGGCTAACAAGTATCGGTGGCTAAATGCTAAAAAAGAATAGAATGTATAAGATGAACAGTGATCAAAAAACCCACTCGTGCCCTTCAGCGACTATCTATCTGGTGTACGTTTTCACAAGGGAGATAAGTTGTATCCTCTAGTACTGGCTCTAAACCTGGCCATACAAAACCAGTAGGGTTAGACCCCAAATAACAAGTACCACAAGGAAGCACAAATGAAGAAACAAAAATTAGATCAAGCATATAGTGCAAGAGCCAAAAATCATTGGCGCGTGCCTCATCTTTGGGATAATATGGCACCCTTTCACCAAATAAGGAGAGAAAATATCATGCCACCCAAGATAAGGTACTTTCCATAATTATGGTTGAGTTAGGATTTTGTGTCATAGTTCGATTCATATTCCATCATAGCATAATAACCCAACTCCCCAACCAAACAAGGACAGAAGTTGAACACCGCACTATTACAGTCCATGTCCCTAAGATACTAGCAGAACTTCAACCACAACCAAGTCAAGATAGAACGGCCAAACAATATTACGACTTGTTATATGGAGTCTGGGATTATCCTAGATAATAATAACAATAATAAGCATCATCAGATCATGCAATATCAAATAGGGCTAACTGAACCAATATTTTACAAGCAGAAAATCAAAATTTACACCAGTCCCCCGTAGGGCCACCCCGCTAATTGTCGCACCAGTTCCCCGTAGGGCCACCACGCTGATAAATCAGTAACAGTTTCAATCTTCCTATAAAGAAAATATTGTCTCAGTTTAAATATAAAAATATCAAATATTATGCTCCACTACATACGGATGATATACAATATT